>WOVY01015100.1:180000-253890 GCA_013436015.1 Rhipicephalus annulatus
CCAAGAAGACCATTGCAGCCGTGGAAGATGTTTAGCTGGTTCGAGACACATGATGTCGTCGTTCGCGGGACACCAACATGTTGATAGCTGTGATGGTCATGTTAAAGGACAAAGAAAAATTAACTAAAATACCACATAATACAGTCTGCTTCATGAAAGACGCACTAGCAGGGCTACGCCATTGTTATTCGAGCGCGTTTTACTGCATCAAAGTGGAAACAGCAGGTGGCCCACTGTTGCGACAGTGCGGCAGAATCCCATCTCATGCTGTCGCGGTCCTTTTCCGAGCGTTGCCAAACGAAGTGGATGAGCGATAACAGTCTTGAATGTTGTTCTGGTAAGTGAAAGTGATGCAGCTGTGCGCGGTGTGCATGATACCTGCGCAGCTGCATGCTTCCCAATAAACGGAGTAGGTACCTCAACCATGGCGGAATATACGTCTTTTTTTTTTCTCGAAGCGCCTTGTCTTAGCCACTGTACACTGAGATTCATTATGAAAGGGAGCACGCGAACGGGTGGCCTTTGCTCTGCGGTGGCTGCCTACAGCACCATTAACCGACAGCAAAAGAAAACACATTGGCTTTCAGCGTCATCTCTTGCCAACGAAAAAAAAACTAATTATGGCCGGTATACAAGCGCTGCTAGATTCCATTCCATCTCTGCTAACGCATGCAGTGCATAGTCCACTGCTGACATATCAAACGTTGGGCGCGTTCATGGCGCAAGTTGCAGTAATCGTCCAATATCGCTCCCTGCGCGAGCGGAGAGGCAACGTAATCTGGCAGCGCTTGTCTACCGGCCATGACTGGTTATTTTGTTTGGCAATAGATGAAGCGAAATGCAAACATGCTCATTAAAATTCCACCTGTGTCACATGGTCAAATTTGAAAGACCATCTTATTGGCAGCTCTCGAAATGCTGCAGCTCCAATACACGATGAAGTTGTGACGCGGCTACACGGCAGTTTTCCACGGACGTTGATGGGTTCACGTGTTTCTCGCAAAAACTGAGTGGCGCTTCAATATTTTATTTTTGTTTTCATATTACCGTAGGTGAAATAGTGTAAATACACTTTTGGAGTGGCAGAACTGTGGCCATGTCACCACTTGTCAACGATGACACGTGCGAGTGGTTCCCGTTTTCACCGCACAGCAGCTTTGAAGTTTTCAATGAAGGTGCTGTGTTGATTCGATCGACCATTGACTCTGTGGCTTTCGAAATCACCAGTGTAGCAGCTTGTGCATGATAGTGGACTGTGTAGACCATTGGTTCAATAGCCTTCCAAACGGCTGTGTGGCACGGGTATTAGTCTGTTTGCGACTGAACTAAAAAGAAAGCTACTGCAATATAATCAAAGTGGCTTTCACTGCAATCTCGTGCATCTAGTCCGCGATAAATAACAGTATCGTGAAGTTAGCCGAGAGGTTACTTCTTTACGAAAGCAGGCATGTTCAATAATACTAGGTGAGGTAATGTGAGCACGTCTTCGACTCTGTTGCATGCGATACGTGTACGTTGGCAAAAATGGCTCTTTCATTTACTAAGCGTGCCCCATACGACTCTAGCCGAAGTTTAAATATATGTTGACGCACTCCATCACAGCGCAACCGAATGCGTATTGCGGAGTAGTGTGTGAAGTGATTGTCACACTATTTCTTGTGTTCTTTTAAGTGACTTTATTATGAAACATTATTTAACTAACCTCAATAGCAACGAAGGTGCGTAAGGTAGATAGTTGTAGATCTGTTCGAAGAACATCAAATCAGATGATTTCTTACTTTCTATCGATTAATTATTAGTTTTCTACTCAGTGAAGGTGCCCACGAAATACGAAAAAAGAAACCACGTCATTAAGGTCGCTAGTGCGCTGTAATGGCAGTTCACTCGAACGTTTGGTATTCGAATGATTACTTTTCTGACGGTGGTTAGGGGCAATGATAACGAGACAGAGCAGTTAGTGCTTGTGGTGTCGTAACCAACAAGTTCATCATCGCACAGTGGTAGCTGCCATATTGTTGCTGCCTTGTCCCCCTTTCAGCTGTAGCGTACGTGACAAAATTCTATTGTGGTATGCAGGTTGCCCATTAGGAGTCAGAGAAATATACCGAGCAGGTGGGCGTGCCACTTCGTATTTTTTATGTGGAGTGTTTCTTTGCTTACTGCAAGTACTTTTGGCATCTATCTATCTATCTATCTATCTATCTATCTATCTATCTATCTATCTATCTATCTATCTATCTATCTATCTATCTATCTATCTATCTATCTATCTATCTAGCCGCTTACATCTGGTTGCTCTCGCGATCACCACCTTAGCTTGGCGGAAACAAAAATCAGTATGGGAGGGCAAGATGGCTTGATGAATATGACGCGCTCTTCGAGACATAAATAGTGTCTCAATCCCGTCGTGTATGCATCGTCAAACATTATCCCCAGGCAATGGCACACACCCTCGGGCAGGTATGTGCCAGTGATGTGCGGGTATGTGCCACAGCTCATTTACACTTAGTATCTACCTGGGAACGGCGAGGACACACGTGGGTAATTTCAATGCGTGAGCGTTAAGAAAAAGCTGACATCGGCAGCGTTGTCCCGACGAATGCTAAGAATAAGTTTTATGGTTCCAGCAGAAATCTAACACAAGCACACCGCGTGACAATCAAATATTCTACCACAGAGCTACACCAGGTCCGTAACTACTTTTTATATAGAATTTACGAACAGCGCAACCTAGTAGTAGTTACTAGGTTGCACTGTTCGTATATCTAGTTATGTCCTACAAACTTGCCCAAGTTTCCAAACTTCAAAACTTTCCAGAGAGACTTTAATGTTCATGAAACGTCTATCATGGTAGCACTGCTGGCTATCCAGTTTTATAAACATTACATATATACACCCATTCTGCAGCCGTCGCGTCTGGTTAACACTAGTTAGGTGTCATCCGCTGAAGTTTACTTATGTACCAGTGTCCGGGGCTACCATCCTTTAGAGAAGAAGCGCTTCATATCAACTAACGCTTGTGCTGTTGCTATTAAACATGTTACTGCTGCCACCACTACGCAGCTGTAAGCAACTGCTTATGTAAACGTCTGCAACTGTTCAACAATGTCTGGGCCTGCAACACTGGTACATGAGTTTAGCGCCACTGAATAACGTGTTTATGAATAAAAAAGGACAACATGGTCATCTTGCCTCCACATGCCTTGCATAACATCGATTGCTAAGGTGCGTGGGATCTGCGAATTTTGTTTTTTCGTATTAAGGGAACTGCCGTGAAAAAAACTATAATAATTTATAGAAAAATAAGGTTGCGAAGTGCACAATACAACGTTTTGAAAACAACTCTACGGCGTTTGGGTCGGTAATTTTGACACAGCTTCTGATTTTCAGTAGTTTTTGATCATCATCATCATCGACATCATCATCATCATCATCATCAGCCTGACTACGTCCACTGCAGGAGAAAGGCCTCTCCCATGTTCCGCCAGTTAATCTGGTCCTGAGTTTGCTGCTGCCAATTTATACCCGAAAACTTCTTAACTTCATCTACCCACCTAACCTTCTGTCTCCCCCTAACCCGCTTCCCTTCTCTGGGAATCCAGTTTGTTACCCTTAATGACCAGCGGTTATCCTGTCTACGCGCTACATGCCCGGCCCATGTCCATTTCTTTTTCTTTATTTCAACTATAATATCCTTAACTCCCGTTTGTCCCCTAATCCACTCTGCTCTCTTCTTGTCTCTTAAGGTTACACCGACCATTTTATTTCCATTGCTCGCTGCGTCGTCCTCAATTTAAGCTGGACCCTCTTTGTAAGTCTCCAGGTTTCTGATCCGTAGCTAAGTACCGGCAAGATACAGCTGTTATATACCTTCCTCTTGAGGGATAGCGGCAATCTACCTGTCATAATTTAGAATGCTTGCCGAATGTGCTCCACCCCATTCTTATTCTTCTAGTTGCTTCAATCTCGTGGTTCGGCCCTGTGGTTATTACCTGCCCTAAGTAGACATAGTGAACTAATGAATACAAATAAACAAGATCAAAATAGGCATAGTTAGCCTACAGTGATTTTTAGAAGACTGTGTCTTCGAAATGTACAACAATGCTTTCGTCTAAGTTGTCTTAGCAGGGGAATTTTAGGAGGGTCATAAAAGCTGTAGTCTTAGTTGGACAGGACCGCATCCCAATCCCGCCACAGCTACAACTACACGTACAAGTGAGCGACATTATCAAGCAACCGTCTGTCAAATTAACAAAATCCTTAGCTTTTCATGGCTGTCAATCTGAAGGAAACCACGAGATAACTTCCAAAAATTGTGTAGATATTTCTACCAAAAGTTCATTGTGTTGTGAGCAAGAAAATAAAGCAGATGTTGCGGAAGCAGCCGATGTTAGCGGACTTTCATTCCTGTAATTCGTTTTAAGACTCCTCATCCGGAAATAAATGATTTCAATTGTGTTTAAGTCCGCAGCGGATGCGAGAACGTAGAGAGAGCGAGCGGCTTGCTTACTTTCCACCTGTGAAGTTTGCTTTCGTCACACAGCACACCTTTAATTTGACCAGGAAAACTAAGAAACAGACGCTCTTAATTCCAGTTCAGATAAACGTACGCTGCTGTGTTGCCTATTGAATGAGCCTAGCCTTATATTGTGAACTATAAACAGTCCATGTCATTTATGAGATGTGGTCTGCGCATCAGCTAGACTGAGTTTACTATTTGGAAGCATGACAATAGAAGTGACAAAGACAAATGTAGCTTTCTTTCTTCTTTCTTTCTTTCTTTCTTTCTTTCTTTCTTTCTTTCTTCTTTCTTTCTTTCTTTCTTTCTTTCTTTCTTTCAAGGAGTTATAAAACATTGCGATCTCCACTGAACAGGCATGATGTATATATTTTACGAAGAATCTACAGAAAAGACATACAAAGAACATAGAAAAGTATGCAACTGAACACTTTGCGGACACTGTATACATCTGAATACGAGATCTCGCTCTCCACACTGTGGTGCTCATTGTGCAGTGAGCACAGTATCAGTGTGGGTTACTTTGTATCTTGAGCTTTATTTATTAATTACATAGTAAAGCTGGAAAGGGGGTTTACCTTCTGCGCAAACATCAAAAGCCAGGTCTTTGGAGCACTTTCCCAATCTCAAGTCAAGACCAATATATGACAGAGCTATACTCGTGCTTGTCAGATGCGTGACATTTCACCTTTCATCGGAACAATGTGACGCCACAACAAAAAATGTAAACACAAACTTTTGTTATCGAGGGCACTATCTTGTGCACAAAGCCTGATTCAGTGTCCCTCTGAACCACATTCACTAGCGCTTGGTCAACGACATAGTGTAAAAGATGGTCCTCCTTGAAAATGTGCACAGATCATGAAGGGTGATGCATATCACTGCACAAACTTTGCTCAGCTTAGTCCTGGGCTCACTTGGGCAACGCGACGAAAGCAGCCAGTGGGTTGTACTTTGGTTCACTGATGCCAGCAACTATCGCTTGTACGGAGCGCACAATACACATTGAAAAAGTTTTTGAACGAAGTGAAACGAAGCCATCCCCACTCGTGATCTACCCAATGCACTGAAGACGAAGTACGCCGGGACGCCCATCAGCATTGTTCCACCAGTGGCGAGATAACTTGTGACCATACTCCTGCTCAAAAATGGTGCAACGACGAGGGTCAACAAGATGGCGAGGTTCACAAATATGAGGAACGTCGGCACTTTTATCGCCCTCGACTTGCCAATGAGTGTCCGGCGTAGCTGGAACATGGCTAGGATCGTCATCAAGTTCATTACAGAAACGACTGCCATGAAGCCCTTGGCGAGGAATGCCACCGAGCCGGTAGCTATAAATAGCAACGCCACGCACGTTCTGCAGCCTATGGAGATCACAGGAAGTGAAGTCTTCACCGAGATCAGAGCGAAGATTTCGGGTAGATGCTTGTTGCGAGCGGCTGCCATGAAAAGGCGAGTGTTGGTGAAGCAGCTGGAGCTCATTGTCCCGAAGGTGCAGACGCAGACAATGAGGGGCACCAGTATGTGACCGGTTGTGCCCCACGTGGCTCGTGCGAACGTTGCTGCTGTCGCCTCAGTTTCTGTCAGGCACCCGGGATCCAAGACAACGAAGTACGCCATATTTGTGAAGACGTGCAGCGCGGTTATAAGGGAGAGACCACCCAATAGGGCCCTCGGGATAGTTCGACAGGGGTCTGACATCTCTTCGGCCATGCAGGCGATCGGAGTGCTGCAATAATTGCAAAGTTAGAAGCCGCAGTTGTTTAGCGCAAAAATTTATTCAATACCACTGGGCAAGCGAAAGGAAGGAAACCATTGAGCCAATTCACTAAACATTTATTTCGTAAAGGCACTCCGCCCTTAGCTGGCTGGCTTTGATAACTATGTGTTGTTGATCCTGATTGTTTCAAATTTTATTTTACAAACGTTGTCAGTGCAAGACGTTTTTGTGAATATAGGTTCAGTTCGTCATGCAAGATGCTTTGCGTTTGCATTTCTTTTCCTACGATGCTAGAACATTTAGCTTATTTTCCCAAACTTCCCACTTAAAACTGAAAAATAGAACACACATTTGTTTTTTGCACCACTCGTCGTTCTTTTTTTTCGGTAGGAATACTAAATGTAATATTCATTCACAAAATTTTTCTCTGCCTGCGAATGTGTCAGTTACGCTGAATTAAAAAGGCTGTAACAACGACATCCTGGAACAGGAACGGCCCACAGTATCTATTTTCATGTTAAATTTTTACTGGCATTTTGTATCAGTGTTTGCAACACAGTTACCGGAGTTTTGAAAAATTAGCGTTGCTGTACTAAAAACTGACTTTGGCATCAAATTTTTTTCGTAACTACTGCCTCACAAAGCTTAGTGACATAAAATGCTTTATAGTTGCTATTACTCTTATGTATGTGCATGCAAACTAGCAGTTTAAATATTTATAAAACTAATATTAAAGTTTGTCTATGCTTCTGTGCAAAACAATTTATATATAATTGGGCACAGAATATACTAAAATGCCTGTAAATTTGTAGTATATTACTAAAGCACAAACTTCACACGTATATTACTAATTCGTAATATTTGTAATAATATTATTAATATTGCCTGTATTGCATCTATGCTGGAACCCAACAGCGAAATATATATTCTCATACACCAAAAACGTGCACTGTAATGGTTTGACAGTGTTGAGGCTCAGCTATTAACCCAAGACTCTCGGGTTCGACCCCGGCTGCGGAAGTCACATTTACAGGACAGCAAAATGCTTGAGTCCCCAGTGTTCCCCGAAATCAGTTTACTTCAAAGAACACCGGACGGTGTGAATTCCCGGTGCCCTCCTCCATGGCACCTTTTACCTTTGTATAATTGTGAAAGCACAGATGTTATGTACAGACCAAAGACGGCACGCGGACGTTTTCATGTCCGTCGAGAACACTGATAGCTTCGTGCGTAGTCTTATTTTTTGTATGAATGCCTGACACCAGCACACGTCAGCAATCTCCGGCGGTGAATGGTGTTGTGAGCAGGCCTGTGCAGGGCTCTCGATGAGGTCTTGGGCTGTGGTCAATGCTTCCCCGCACCATCCTCCCCCTCCCACTACCCTCATTTTCAACATTTGTATGAATGCGAAAGCGAACAAGCTTCGCGATACACGTAAAAGTGAAATTAAGGCGAAGACGGGCCACCCGCACCATCATGTATTTGATCTTTCTTCTTCCGGGGGTAAAAATGACACGTCAACTGTTCCTGAAATGTAATGGCAGTTGTCCTGGACTGCCATCATCTTCGACAGCATGCATACACATAATCCTACACAATAAATATAGGCTGAGTATGACCGAGTTATAAAAGGTATAAAACTGGCATGAAAAAAGCAGACAACTTCCCACCCTCCCCCCTCCGCGAGGGTGGCGTATGGTTTTGATGAAGAGATGTGTTTCTACTACCTTCCAGCACCGGTGAACATTGCCACAGCGAAGGCCTCCACTGCCCCTCTTGGCGTCGTTCGTCCGTTGAATGAGAACTTGTCGATTGCGAGTGGTACTGCGTAAATAGTTTTATTTATTTATTTATTTATTTATTATTTATTTATTTATTATTTATTTATTTATTTATTTATTTATTTATTTATTTATTTATTTATTCGCACTACTGCTGACCCCTAGTGCAGTCTTGCCGGTTGCAATGGTGAATAACAGTTGAAATTGCTAATTGAAACGGTAACGTAAAATGTGAGAAGACAAAGTATAGCAGAGAACATGAACAGAACTTGCTTAAAGAAAGACGTAAGTAAAAAAAAATGGCGCACCCTTCATTTTCACCTTTAGGAGTTGAACGCGATAGCGACATTCTCTTCCTAATGTGTATTTTAAATTCTTATTATATGAAATCTTTTCGAACTTGACATGCATCTACTACGTGGCCTTAAGGGTGCCGTAGCGTGTGTTCCACATTTGTAGTGAGTGGCTGGCTTTAAACTATTAGGTTATTATGATAATCATATGTCTTGACGCCCAGTGCCAATGTACGCTTACACCACGCATTATTACGTCAATATTTCGCGTTGTATTGTGAAGCATGTATACAGGATGCGTGTGTTTGCAAAGCATAAATGTTACTTTGACTGAGTATCTAAGCAGAAATTGTTTTCACTGTGTTCACAAGCACAGGCATGGCTGTATGGTACAAGACCCGCTTACCACGCAACCAACTTGAATTAAATCCCCACTAAAACCAGGAAGGTTTTCTTATTTACTTCATTTGCATCTTCATAGATTTCTTGGTCACGGAAAGGTGATGATTTTTCGCTCAAAACCAACGACGCTGACGCCGACGCCGGAATTTTTGCGAAACGAGCTCTTTAACGCTGTCGCGTTAAAAGGTGCAATGTGCAAAGCAAGAAACTTTGCGTTAACAGCTGGCAAGCAATGATTCGAATATATTCATACTGTCATTTTCAATGGTCAGTATATCTGTACGGCATTCCAGTCAACACTCGTTTGTGGAGAGAAAGAGTTGTCAAAAAATTATGAGGCGACTGATATGGAGGAATGAAAAGGCTGTGTTACTCTTTTGCGTTATAACCTGTTGAAAAGGGCACTAGAATATACTGCTGTTGAGGTGTGCTTTAACTTAGCAACAAACCTCATTAAACAACTCAAGGCCAGCAGCCTCATGGTTTTCGTAATTTGCGAAATCAACAAAAAAGTGCTCGATTTTACATTATTACAACTATGATGGTCCATTATTAAAATGTAAATCACGATATGCCATTTTATACGCAATTTACGTATGCTTCATTTCCTCGAGTGTAAAGCTATCTTTTCCTAGAATTTCGCTGCCTCAAGTCAACCATTTTCTTGCAATCAAGGTCGCATAACAATGAAGTATATACGGCATTCTCTGGATTAAAATAAATATTTGATCATCATTATCATCATCACTCATTACACCTCAATACAAAGCACCCAAACGATAAGGCAATGTCGCGAGTGCTGCTTCGGGGATGAATAGCTTTTGAGTGGGATCATTTATTTATCCCTTGTGACCGGAGTATGTTGATTGGAAGCAAATACTCTATCGTATGTGTACGCGTTCAAACGACACCATGCGGTGAAAGTTTTTACGCTCTGAAGCTGTGTTAGATTATTTTATATCTTATTTTGCGCTTCTTTCACAGTCTCCAAACATTGACGCCCAAGTGAACATGTTGATATTAACACTATCTGCACAGTTCAGCTGGCTTTAGAGATTGCATGCAGCACGCAAAAAGGTCGTTGACAGTAAATATCTTACTTCGTACTTGGTAATCAATTGTTACGAAGTTTACGCACTAAGTAAAACTAATGCTCTCTTTTCATATAGCTATCTGCAAATTAGCAATCGCAAGCGACACTTTGATGTTGATGCCTATATTCAGCTTCTTATAATGGCCGTATTTTACCTAATAGCACAATAATAACACAAATGAAAGAGCGAATACAAATAGTTACCAAAATAAATTTGAAAAGAGCAAATGAATTGTTGCTATTTAGTGGCTGTCTGAATTTTTTCCTTGATGGTGTTTTGTCCTGAATAGACGGACATCCTCCATATTTTCGACTTGAATAACAACACAACTACCATGTGAAACTTTTCTCATTACACTTTTTAGCAGTGTAACTGCATAAGACACTGTGCTGCTACAATGTCCGAGAAAACTGATTAGCTTTTATTGTGCTTTCATGGGCTGATTCAATCCCACAGGAATACCAGCCTAACCTATGGTATTTCTATTTGTTGCTATCGCATTCACGGCTTCAACCTTGAGGCTAGACTGAGACTTTGACTTTCTTCTCATGCAACTTTGACTTTTTATTGCTGTTCCCCTTTCTAAGGCAAGTCCGACTACGTACCATGCAATGTTGAAACATCGAAAGAGCATAACACTGATCTTTACTTACCTCGGAAGGCCCAGATGAAGCCCGTTGCAATTATGGCCAGCAAAACGCCAAGTCTTACAATAAATAAATAGTCCTGCAATTTCATTGATATCCGCAGCGAAAAAATGTTGACAGCCGCAGACAGTTCTGAAAAAAAATGCTGAGGTTTCACAAATAGCTACTAGCACGTACTATCGCTTAAACACGAAGAGCTAAAGGACAGAGCTTGGCTTTTTTTAGCATTGCTGCCCCCTGTATTTCCTTACAATGAGCAATAATGATGTTCAGTAGATTGATTGATTTGTGGGGTTTAACGTCCCAAAACCACCATTTGATTATGAGAGACGTCGTAGTGGATGGCTCCGGAAATTTTGACCACCTGGGGTTCTTTAACGTGCACCCAAATATGAGTACACGGGCCTCCAACATTTCCGCCTCCATCGGAAATGCAGCCACCGCAGCCGGGAATCGAACCCGCGAATGATGTTCAGTAGAGAAAAAGTAATAAGTTACACTAAATTATATTAACGCAACTGCCTTGAACGAACCTCCTCAAAAGAAAGAACGAACGGGAACAGATGGAAACTTTCAATGAGCTTTCCTTTTTTTTCGTCACTATACAATATACACACACAAAATAGACAGGTGCAAGTCAAAGTGATCACATGGTCATGACCAAATATATTACAACAGGGCGCGCAAAAATTTACACTCACTGCAAAATGGTCATACAGAGGTGTCATTAACGCAAGCATGGCCTCTTAAAGAGATATAGCAATATCGAGTAGCTAAGGTGAACCTCTCTACCTTTCTGTTAATATATCCTCTTTCTCATAATGGCTTCCCCGGCTGTCGTATCACTGCTCCTATTCAATCTTAGTGTTTTTGAAAATTGGTGTACACAATCAAGCTTGAATACATGCACTCAAATGCGCTTCCCCGTCGCTTATAATCCACAACTCCTCTTTCCTTGCGCGATCATTCACGTGGCGCCCAGTCTGGCCTACGTGAGATTTCCCACAATACAGCGGTGTTTCGTAGATCGTGCCAGTCACGCAGCTTCATGAACCGAAGCGTGCCTTCTTCCACAACTACAGGTTTTATTCTCACCAGAAAAGATTCTGGGAGAAATCCGAACCAGATTACGCGCTGCGGAAAAGTCATGCCTACTTGCTATCTATTTCAGGTTGTGGAATATGGGATGCATATAATGCATCAATTTCGTACACCTCCTACCACGTGGGCCGTGGTCCACAATGAAACGGGCTGCTATTGGCTTGCGCAGTAAAACATAGTTATCACCGTTAAGACAGTGCAAAGGGAAACCGGCGGCAAATAAAGCCAAACGTGATCATTAAAACCATCCTGCATACCGTTTGGGTATGAGTTCATGAGTTGGGATCACCGACATGGCATGCCGATACCCATCTTCACAAGCTTAGACTGCAAATATTCATAACGCAGCAGAACCTTCTGCGTCGGGATCTATACCTTAATCATATATGAACTAAAATAAGACGTAGATCTAAAAGCTACTTTGTGTCATCAGTGAAAAATTTATAGGCGCAAGCCAAGCATTTCCCACACTGTCTAAAAACGTTAGAAATATAGCATCAAAAGACTCATCTGAGGTTATAAAACGAGGCTTCTTCAGAAGGATTGAGGAATTGTCCTCATTTCAAGAGGACAATTCAAAATTTCAAGAACACTACTTTTATGAGGGATACCTTGTAAAAACAATCAATGTCCACAAGCAAATTCTGCACAGAACAGGCGCAACACGTTACAAACAAAAAGGCATAATTTGAATGATGAGTAATCGTTCTTTACCATTGCTAAACAGAATGAGTTAACCTCTTTCTATACAACGGGAATATTTTCTTTTATTTTGCATTTATCTCTCTAGTTCCTTCTTAGATCATTCCTCTTTTCCTTCTCATGACGCATAGGGCAGCCAACAGACTCTACTTTAGTTAACCTCCCTCATTTTTTTGTCTCATTTCTCTATCTCTTGGCCAGAATGTGAAAATTTTCGAAATTCAGTTACAGTGTTTATGCATAAAATGCTCTCATCTTGTTTTGCCACGAGCTCAGGAGTCTGATTTTATTTACTTAATAATTTTGTCACGAACTCTAATTTTTCTTATTCATGTCTTCATCTGAAACGTTAGGTTTGGTAGGTGCCTCCAAGTTTTAGTTGAGAAATCTGAAAGACTGTCCTCTTTCAGGCCGCCCTTTCTTAGTACCTGCATGCCACAAACAGTTTCTTCAAAGGGGCCACGACATTCAATTTTTTTGTCATAACCTATGTTATGTGGGTTATACCTTGTGAGATCGCAGATCAGTTAGCCAAGTTTTGGCGCATAGTGTTGAGCGCAGAACTTGTAACTAAACATTTTTAACAGGCCATGGCCGAGCTTGAGAGTCGGGCAACACTGGTGCACTTGCGAGCCGTGAAGTAACAAGTAGCTTGCTGCACGCGTGTCTCCATTCTATTGAATTATATTGTCATGTAGTCGGTTGCACGTGCAATTGAGATCTTTTAATTTTGTTATGCTTTGCACTGAAATTCAACGATCTTACAGCGGCTGAAACTTCCTTAGATGACCGCTGCACTGCATGCAGCGCATTATGTAACACATACTAAGGCAAAATGTTGGTCCGCGGCGGTGGGCGGGGCTTATAGCTGGTGAGGTTTAGAAATTGTTTTGTATTGAAATATTCTCTTAAATTCTAATTTTCGTCTGTTTACGTGCGTAATGCACTGCCTACTTGTAGTTTCACTGCAAACCACAGATTGTTGGGCGACAACTTCACAGCCCCTCAATTGTACTAAAGCTACTTTGCATGATAATTGCACTTACCAATCACCAAAATAGTCACCAGCGCAGTGGCGGATGACGGAGGCACGCAGGTGCCGTATACAAGTTCGAGAAAGTAACTGGTGAACGTCAGCGCGTGAAGAGTAGCCCCCATGGGATCCGCCATGAGGAAGCACCAGGAATACAAGAAACAGATGACATCCCCCGTTCTTCCCAGGGACTCGACGGCAACCTTTAAGTACTCGTATGGCCCGCCGGCAGATGGTAGCATCATGCCGAGTTCGGCGATGCAGAGTCCGTCTGGAAATACGAAAAAGGTCTGTCAGGTGTTCAGGGGCCCCGGAACTATCGAGGAAAAGGGGGGGGGGGGTCAAAGCAAAGTTTACCGTTTGCGTGCCTTACCTTGTAGTTCACCTTTGTTTATGTGCAGCCGTGCTAAATACGACTTGCAACACGCTGGCAATAGTTAAAATGATTTGAGCCTGAATATAAATGACACCGACAAATGGAAGTTTGGTTCAAAAAGAACGGCTAGTTAAGAAGGTTTATTTATGAATTTCGTTCTCTGTAGATGTCACTCTGCCATGTCGGTGCCATTTTTAGTACATACAGCGTGTTGCAAACCAATGTACACTCTGAAAAATCAAGTATTTTGTGAGTGTTTCTGCTACACAACAACAACATTTATCTACTTTGAGTACTTTCCTGGCACTAACAACACGCTTCCGGTAGTTCGCGGTCGCGAACAGCGCGCGCGTTTTCAGTGCGGCATTGCATTCCCGACAGGAAAGTTGCCAGCGCCGGGTCTTCAGGAAAATAAATGCGAGCTGGTCAGACGACGATAATTATTGTGTGGCAGAACTACTCCTCGAACGCACCATTTCTTTCTTAGAGTGTATATCACATAGCACAATGCTCCCTTATAAGTCTGCCCTCCCTCCAAGCCGGTAATACAAACTTAACCGACGTTCTTGTTATAGCAGCTCAATACGTCAGTTGCTGCTGGCAACAGTGACGGTCATGCTTTCTTATACATAATATTCATGCGTGGGGTTTTACATCCAGAAAGCACGATATGATTATAAGGGATGCCGAGGGCTCCCGGAATTTCGACTATCCGAGTTTCTTTAACGTGCGCTGGAATCCGACAGGACACATGAGTGTAGCACTAAGCCTCTGTTGGAATGTGATTCGAGCCCGCGACTTCGGGTGAGCAACCGAGTACCTCAGCCCCTATACGCGACCACGGCGAACCGCTTCCATATCCAGGCAATTATGATAAGTGCCAACGTGAAAGAGCAAGCAATGTTGGTTAAACATTGCATTGCCATAACAGAATCAACTGGTAACTGCTAAGCCCATGACCGAGACAACATCGCTTAATGAAATCAAAGCTCGTAAAGATGTGCATGAGCTCCACACTTCCGAGGGCCACGTTTCAGTACGGGAGCCGGTGGCGATTTGGTCAGGCAACGGAAGCTCGACCCTAGTTTCGGTTTCAAGGAATATACATGCTCGTAGCGGTTGTCGAGCATTCTAAGATCTGATTGAACAGAGTGAGGTTGATGTGAATGGTCTCATTTATTGGTTGTCACAAGTTTTTACAAATAAAAAGAAATGTTACCCCTGTAAAGAAATTCCCTTTTTGTTTATATGCGTTTTCTTATTCCTGATTTCGTTATTTGGAATCAGGCGAAGCGCGCGAAGTGATTTACTCGAGTTCGCAGCAGTTGCCTCCTCTACTTCTCGCCTTTCGCCCAGCAATATTAGAGGTGATCAGTTATCTCGCTCGGTTGGCGTGCATGCCAACTACGGGAAAGATAAAGACAGCAAGTGGTGGCGGGCAGAGAACGGAAGCTGCTGTGAGCCACGCCGAACAAGTGAACCACGCATTTGTCGAAAGTGGCTTAAAAGAGCAACACATGTTTTCCGCTGCTCTGTGGTGTGCTAACCCGGAGATTTCAAGATCCGCAATGGCTTCCCAGCGTTTCCTAAAGGCAACGGGTGAGCGCCAGAACTTGGACCGATTATTTGAGCAGGTATTGATTTTGCTTGAGTACATGAGTAAACCCAGTTCTCTGCAAGCCTGACTGGCCTGACAGAAGTGCGGTGTCGCTCGTTCAATTGGGGAAAAGGGCAGCCAAGCTTTTGTCGGGAAATTGCATTTATTGAAATGCTTGAATTCAAGTTGGCTCGGCTATATAGTTTTAGGTTCGTTTACTTTTGGCGTATTGTTCAAATGATGTCAAGTAATTATAGTCTGCTTCCTAATCATAAAACATTTGTGGCCACTCTTTGATAATTTGTGAGTCTTCTAATACTGTCAATCAAATACCCGTGATGGACTAAATGCTTCTAAATTTTAGTACATAGATTTTCAGTGGAGCCTATAGGTTTCGACACGTTGACCTTTCTTGGTCACGGCAGTGCTGTTACCCTGACAAGGGCAAGCGAACTTGCCAAAGCACTGTTTCCAGTGACGTTCTTTGTCTAAAAATTACTGACCGCTTCTAGCCTCTCCGTGCCTTTGAACTTCAGTCTCGTTTGGTACCCAATTTTTTAAGAACACTATGTGTGCCGTTATTATAAATGTGATTGAGTCAAATACGGCGTGTCCTACGATTGTTGACAGTTTTTGCATTGGTTCGGATATTTTAGGTTTAATGTTTGCTCAATATGTCTGTATGTCTGTTGTAAGTTAAAGCTGATTTTATAGATTGACAATTTCACACTACGTGTGTTTGTTTTTTATACGAAACTTGAACTAAAAAGTTCGTTTTATTTGTACCGATTGAGTTTCGTTTTATACTAAGGCTCAGTATAAAACGCTTAGTCAGCTCAAATTTCTCCTCTTCAGAACACACGAACAAAGTTTGAACCAAAAAATTAAAGTTTTACGAATGGCCTCTTCGCCAAAGCGACCATCGGACCTGAAAGTAGGTACGAGAGCATTCCGCTAGCATGCGAAGCGGGAAAGGAGGGCTTGCGTGGCAACCCTACTGCTCTCGATTTTTCCTTCTTCCCTCTATTCCGGGACATCACCTGTGACATCTTGAAAGAAATTTTGTGTTCGTGATTCATTTCTAGTAGGATGCCCGGAAACCGCCAGGGGTAAAAGTGGCGCTGCCGCTGCCTATCAGCATGTGAGAGCGAATACATGGGAGGCAATGGGCGTTTCCACCTCCTGATTTGATCGCATACGATGCCACCGAATCCAGTGTGTTGAAGAGCTTCAAAGAAGATTGGAGCTAGAACTGCAGACCCAGTTCGTCATTGTGGCTTTCGCATGAGCCGCTGCGCAGTATAGCGGCGTGAAGAAATGTGTGACACGTGTGCTACGGCTATGCCAAGCGTGAACGGCCTGTATGCGCAAGTTCGCCAGATACAAATTGGCCGTTATTTCTCCCTGGGCTGAAGGTTCTTGCGCTGCTGCCAAATTTCGAAAACTACCTGGCACAACACCTGTGGAAACGTGGGTGGGTTCGAACAAAGACGTTACCACAAAATTCACTATCCAGGAACTCTGTTGCTGCGATCATTCAGCCCCGATGGGGATGTTGGGTAGTATACGTATTTCCCTAGTCGTCGTGTCGACGGGCATCGAATGCACTTGTATCTTTGTTTATTGTTCCAATTTAGTTTTGTTTCAAGTAAAAGAACGAACCGTTGTGATCTTTATATTGGTGAGCCTAAACGATGAATGTGATGAAGCCTAACTACTGAACCTTCGCTGAACTTCGTATTGCGGCTAAGTAGATTCGGACCACGCAGAGCCAAATGGAGTCTAAAGAACGAAGTTTAGACAAAGCCGTGTACCGCCCATCGTTTCCATGCTTGATGAAGCGCCACCTGCTGCAGCTGTTACAGACACTAGCGCCAGAGGTCCCTCTATAGTGTATTTATAAGAAACTGTGTGATGTCCGAGCTCCATCGCCATATGTCCAGCGAGGCTTCCGGCTTCTCATTCTTCAGAAGTTCCGTGCATTTTCCGTGGCATTTTTACAGCAGATCTGTGGGGGTTGAAGTATGCCAAGTGTGGCGAATGCAAAATGATCATAATTGTCATGACCCGCTACGCGCTCAATCATCACCGCATCATTCGGTAAAAATAAAAAAAGACTGAACCGTTTGGCCCCAAATCTTGGATTGCCATCAGTCTGTTCCCTTGCCAGTTTTTAGTAAACCTGCGTGGTGAGAAGTCGAATTTGCCCAACATCTGCGGCGCACGCGCGCTAGAGGTACTTTTTAGAGCGGAGCTGTTATGGACAAGGTTGGCCTGCAGGCAGACAAAGAGATAAATACACTTAAGCAAAAGATATAAAAATTAGAGCAGGCATAGATATGTAGAGTGTGAAAGTGGCAAGGAGAGAGGTGCGAAGGCATAAGCCTATAGCCAAGCAAAAACCAGCTTGGTACCCAGCGAGTTTGTTGTGCAGCAGCATTGCGCGACTGATGGCATGTTGTGCTAACGGTATTTTTTTTTTTGCCGCGTAATGCGGTATTTCCGAAATAATATATTTTCTTTCTGCACAATTGTGACATACTGCTGCTTCGTATGTTACATACATGAACGATTGTGCATGAATGCGCTATTGTCCATTATATCTCCACACGTATAAAAGCTTCTAAAAGTGAAAGACTTGTTGCATATTAGTGCTGTAGCCGAATCGCCCCTACCTGTCCTGTTTGATTGCTCTGTGCACTATAAAAAAAATTGACGCGAGTTGCGAACACCGCTAAAGTGTTTTTTTGCTTTCACGTATAGAAATAAAATAAAGGTAAATGTAGCACGCATACAGCTCAAAATGACCTTAAAATGAGAACAGGAACGAGGCTGCACGCAACGCAGGCAGATATCGCAGCAGTGAAAGAGAGCCAAAGGAGAGTGCCATTGTTTCAATGCGCCAGACCTAAAAGAAAAAACTAACGTCATAGAATCATTATCTAATAACTTCTTATTCGATGTTTCCTACTTCGTTTCTTCGCCGACTCGTTTCCTTCAATAAGTAACGGTATTAAAGTGTATTTTTATTGACCACAAGTGCATATTCCCTCAGAAACGGCAGCCTCTTTAAGTCCATCACATAAAGAGAGCGTACAACCCAATCAAAACGTGAAAATTGCGAAACTAAAGACCGCATGAGACGAGGCGTGATCGTACCACACTTGCACATCATAATGAGGAAGCCCTTCAACCCGACGCAGTCTTAAGGAGTATCGTTGAACGGACTTACGTACGAGGGAGCCGAATCCTGCCGCCACCCACACAAGAATGTCGGCGCCGACAGATCCTGCACCTCGATAAACGATGTTCGGTGTAATGAAGATTCCAGCACCTGCAGGTATTTTGATAACGTACAAGTTTATGAAGAGATAAAGGCATACATTCATTACGTAAAGTGCTCACCGACGCAGTTTCCAACTACCACGGCTACGGCGCTGAAGAGACCCATGTCTCTTCGAAGACGACCGTAAGGGGAGGCTGAAAGAGAGTAGGCGCATTCAGACGTTATTGGCTGAAGCCCAGCCAGCTGTGATTCGGGGCTTTTGCAAACAAATAGTTGAATAAGCACATAATTTTGAACGTGACTTTCCCAGTTAAGCATTGAAGTAAAAACAAAATGTGCCCAACGACGACGTTCTCAACTCACATTCAATTATCAGTTCAGATATCTATCATGACATACTGTCCCTTTCAGGGGTCTTACAAGAGGCCCCATGGTCTTTTGGGTAGAATTTCGCGAGCGCCAACGCCGGCAAGGGAGCATCCATGCAGTGGCAAAGGAAAACGGTAGCCAGAATAAATCAAAACATTTCATTTATAGCTGCTGACCCACAGGTCACGGGATCGAATCCCAGCTGCGGCGGCTGCATTTTTGACGGAGGCGAAAATACTGTAGGCCCGTGTGCTTAGATTTGGGTGCTTTCCATTCTCTTTTCAGTATTCTTTTCTGCCTTTTTTCTTACTTTCGTACTAAAAAAGATGTCTGTGGTATCCATACTGTTGATCTAACTGAGCATTGGTTTTCTGTTCAAATCATTACATCGCCTCACCAGGTTCTCATTTTTTCAATTCTTGTTGACTGCTGTATCAGCTTACAGTACTTGGTCTCCGATCCATTCCACTTTTTTCTCATCCCTGAATAGTACGCCTACTACATAGACAAATATACTTTGCGACACCTTGTGATAACTGCGATTATCATCGGGATATAAGTTAACATAATGCTAATATATACATGCTGTTTCCCCCCGCCGCGGTGGTCTAGTGGCTAAGGTACTCGGCTGCTGACCCGCAGGGCGCGGGTTCGAATCCCGGCTGCGGCGGCTGCATTTCCGATGGAGGCGGAAATGTTGTAGGCCCGTGTGCTCAGATTTGGGTGCACGTTAAAGAACCCCAGGTGGTCTAAATTTCCGGAGCCCTCCACTACGGCGTCTCTCATAATCATATAGTGGTTTTGGGACGTTAAACCCCACATATCAATACATGCTGTTTCCAGATATATGTCAAAAATCCCAAAATAATGAAGAAAATTTAATGTTTACTCCCTGTCTTCTCAGCAGCTTTTTGTGTAGTGGCACGCATGGTAAGATGGTTGTAGATATCAGTCGGGATAGTAATTAAGAAAGCTAAATTATCTAACTTTTAATTAGTGGAGTTAAGTCGTTATGTGAAACGAGAAAAATCGATATTCTTGATTCAAAAAACTTGATGTAGCTTTGAGATATAGTAAAAAAGGCCTCTGTTATGCATAGGGGCGTTATGAAATTCACGCAAATTCAGTGATAGAACCTAAACAGAAGCACAATGAGCAGATGACTGGATTACGTCACTGTTCAAGACAAATAGTACTAAAGAGAAGTTCTTCCGCATTCGTTTGAATATAAGTGTCATACGTGTTAATATTGCCGACGTAGCCCACACACCCACACAAAGAAATCGGTTGAGAGTTTATATACGTTGGCTCACTCATTCTTAAAGTCTCAGGAAATATGGTTGCTATGCTCTTTCACGGTTCTGTTGCCATTTTACCATTGAATTTCAGTGCATCTAGTTACTTTGCAATTATTACTTGCAGCCGCTTTATTGGAGTCTCAAAGCCACAAAGAGTTCTACCTACGAAGGACTTAAGTTCCCCATTTTGACATAATCACCTAATTCGACCAATTATTAGGGTTAGTTTTTAACTTCACTATTTAGAGTCCCAAATGATGTCTTCATTCATCTGAAAATGCCGGCCGCTACAGGAAGGACCACTGTGAATAGAACCAGCAAGTATCACATTTTCTTGATTTTTAGATTATTTGGGACTCCCTTCATGAAACACCTGATATGTGGCAGTTGTGAGTGTGCAAAAGAGCTTTCCTTGGAAAGAAGGCATCAAACACTCAATCTACAAGAAATGATCTTCGTCTTTCATCGTTTCGGGCTTAAGTGGAAAATAGGAATTATTCATACGCCCCAGCCCATTTTTCTATAGAACACAATAATTATTCTACCTTCAAAATGTGGTAAATTGTCTTACGTTCTTGCTTGGCCATCTTCTATAACGGTGAAAGTGAATCCTTTCCGAGTTCAGCACATGCCTTCTCCAGCTTTTGCACTCGAAATACGACTAGGGCGTCAACCAGAGCCAAGCTGCCGCATAAGTGCATGGCCATGCCTTATGCTAACCCTGCCAGAGCCGCATTGTCGCCTTGTGTGGGGTCTGTTGTATATTTAACAGTAGCGACAATGAGTACATGAATTATTCAGCAAGTAATTATAAAAACCGCGGTACCAGTCAACCACAGACATCAACTGCGCATTGCAGTCCTGTTGCATCTGTGGTGAAAACGCTCACGTGGCCTCGTAGTGCCATGGTCATTTAACATACCTTAAACAGCTGCGCAGTGCGATACCAATGCACGCACAAAACTGCACCTAGTATCCGCTCTAACAACAGCTGCACGAGTGTTCGTTCATTTCAAATGCTTCGCATCGTAATATACGCGCACGAGAATGTCGAAAGCTGCCTCTAAGTATAGAGGGTTAGAGTAGGATGTCAAAATGGAGAGGAACTAAACTCACTCGCGTCAGGCGGGTAGTTCCGAGCCTTCCGTATAGGTCGATTTTGATGTAGTGTCATATAGAACACAACACTCGCGACTCCATATTGTTTGAAATGCTGTACGCAATGCTAATGTGCTTGTGTCAAATACATGTTGCTTGTTTTTTACGGTTTGTGTCAGCGCTGACACACACACACACACACGCGCGCGCGCGCGCGCACACACGCACGCACGCACGCACGCACACACGCACGCACGCACACACACACACACACAAACACACACACACACACGCACGCACACATACACACACACACACAAACACAAACAAACAAACAAACAAACACACACACACAAGTTGATGACGGATTAATACAGACACGTCACAATCAAGTGCGAGGATTGCTCAAATAAACAGCAGTTCAATTATTCTTAAACTATATGAAACTGAAGTTGAAAGCTAAGATTCGCAAATAACGTTAAAACACACCAACAGAGGGGCAAGCTGGTGCTTTGGAGTCACTTTGGTAGTTGCGAGTTGACTCAGAGCAAAAGGAAGGCATGGGGCAACTGAGAGAAGAAGCAAAGACCCCCTTTCTCCACCCAGAGTACAGTGTGCGGCTGCGTTCTTCGTCCCTTGCAACTGTAGAGCTGTGGCTACGTATTGCTGCTGTTTTAATTCGCCTCATAAGCAAGTATGGTTTTCACCAACCAACCAGCACATGTACGCAGCACTTATTGAACGGGGCGTGCACAGTAGTGTATGTATTCATTGGGTGGTACTTTGATTACATGCGAATGCACGTATTGTGAATACAGGCCAGAAAGATCCTGTAGTACACCCGAAACGGTGTCCCTTCTGCGTAAACCCGGATTCCTGATCAATCCGCACTTCTATTCAAAGGCCACGGTCACGATAACGCAGAATATTGTTTCATGTATAGTTTTGGAACCACATCCACGAAATGTGCGGCCTATCTATCGCAGGAAAAGTCGCACAGCCAGAACACAGAAGCTACAACGACTCCAGGGTGGACGACAAGTTTACTTATATGCACATAAGCGGTAAGCGAAAATCTCAAGCAGACGCTTTGGACTACTGCGCATGCTCACACTGTCTTCAACATTGATAGCTTGGCAACTTAGCCACATTTGTAATTATGACCCAAGCATCAGTCAAAAAAATCTGTCGTTGCTCTACCTGACGGAATGACAGATGGACACAACTCGACATACGTCGTCTCCGTCCTCAGGTGTCGTGCCACGCGTACCTGAATAGACTACTACCAAAGAAGCCAGCTGGAATTCTGAGACCTGAATGAAGCGTATTAGAGGTCTGGTAGGACGCATTGTGCATACGATTCAGAAGGGTGATGAACTTATTCACTTCTTAGCTCGACTTTTCCACACTGGCTACGCCTTAGCTAAGGTTCTCTACCCAGACTATTTCTTAGCTCGGGTTTTCTACCCTAACGAATTATTAGCTCCAGTTTTCTACCCTGACCACTTCCCAGCTCGGGCTTTATACCATGACCACTCCTTAGCTCAGGTTTTCTACCCTTACCACTCGTTCGCACGGGTTTCTTACCCTGACTGCTCCTTAGTTTGACTTCTAGCCAGTGTGGAAAAGTCGAACTAAAAAGTGAATAAGTTCATCACCCTTCTGAATCGTATGCACAATGCATCCTACAAGACCTCTAATACGTTTCATTCAGCTTCGGTTTTCTTTCTTGATCACTTCTTAGCCCAATAGCATGCCAGCCATACTCTGCCACAACTGGGCTTCAGAAGATATCGAGACGAGCTCAAGTGAAGCAATGCGCGTCTCCCCTTTAAGCTGGCTTGGGCTCAGCGCCCGTCAGTCACTAAAGATACATACTAACTAGGAGTCCCTGCCTGTATGGTAGGCGACACTACAAAGCATCACAGACAAAGACTCCTGGACCCCACAACTATCACACACTTTCATGGATAACTGAAGCTTTCACGTGAAAAATGTTCCCACGTGAAAAATGCCGTTATGGACGCTGCGCATTGCATTCGCATTTCCTCGCGATTCTCTTCAGAGAGGTGGGGGCATTTTTTCGGAAAGAAGCGTTCATGAAGCCGTCCAGTCAGAATTTGAGTTTTATACATAAACGGCGAATCGCTCATTTACCACTGAACATTACGTTGCAAAATTTTGTTGAATGAAACGAAAATATTGTTACTTTTGCACTTTGTGTCTGTGACCTTTCTTGTAGCATTAAAGAAACTTGAACATGCTTAAGCACGTTTCATGACGTCAACCTAGTCACCAAAAAAATTGTGATTGACTACGGAACTTGTTTGGAAGACCGGGCGTTCGACAGATCAAGCCCAGGAGATCAGACGTCCCTGAATCTCGAGCTGAGAGCTGGTCATCCCGCACTCCCAGTGCTCCGAGGTAGAATCATTTCATTATTACCATTATCTTTTTTTTTAAATACGATAGTTTTTCTTGGGGACAATCTTTCTTGGGTATAGTCTTTCTTGGAGAGAAGGCACACACAAGTAATTCTAAGGAGCATAGCGTTAATCAAGCTGCGCTGACAGTGCAACGCCGTGCCCAAAAAGGCAAGTGTTACCAACGCTTTGCTAATACGACACGGTGATGGCACCTGCCCGTCGCTTTGCGTTCTACACTTTATCGCTTCCGAGAATGGCGCGCATCTTTCTCCGAAGGCACGCACGCCTTCCTTCGTTTTTGAAGATAACTGCCAGATAGCGCTCGTGTTTAACGTGCCTCGATGCGCTCGTTCACCTCTCGTACACGCTCGAGGCACTCTAACGTAGTACCTCCAGAATACCATTCACCGATTTTCTTGCGCAGAACATCAAATAAACGTTTTGTTCACACTCTTCAGACGCAAGACTATCCTATTTCGACGATATTTGCAGTGTAACATGCAGATCCGGGACCATTTTTTTTTACTTCTCTTGGTCCCTATGCCTCAGCACATATTTGTGTTTACATCGCCAAGAAAAGAGGACACTGGGAAGCATTTCTGTGTGCCCTTAATAGCAACACTGTAATATCATACTCGCATTAGTCATATAGGCATGAATACGTGCTCTATCTAAGACGAAGGCCACAACGCTTTCTCTGTGTTCACCCTGAGTTAGCCGTAGCGAAAGGTAGGCATGATGAAAAAGTGTGAACAATCTGCCAACTTGCAAGAAAGAAGCCGCGGCATAAGTTGGCATACAAACAAATGCATTATCTTAACAGATACTGAAGGTAAATACAAATTCTTCTCGCATGTTGATTCTCAATGATACCCCACACTTAAGGGGCGAATGCTCAATGCTTTGTATAACCTTTATCTCACAAGCAGATCAGTACCTGACACATAAATAACCTTTGTGACAAGAAAGGCATTGCATACCTGTGCACAGGTGAACACAAAAGTAATTCTTACCCATCCATGCTTGCGAGGTGCGCTGACAAGCGTAAGTGTTGACGAGCAGGGCGGCTCTGTGTTCCGTATTGGATGCAAAGGCACAAGGTACCCGATTGGTGGTGCACTGCTCCGTCTAATACCAACGTTTTTTTTTTTGTTCTCACTAAGTAAGTTTTAATTTTCTTCATATTCACGTCCACTCAAGATGCGGGACAAAACTGCTTAATCGCAATACTTTTGTCAACATGAAAATACGCTATGTCATCAGTTTAGCAATAAAAATTTAGGCTTAAATAATTAAAATATCACCAATCGTTCAGACTTGTTGAGCCTCCATATACTACACGTAGCGGAAGAACTTCTCCTGTGGGAATTGGTAGGGTGGTTTTACAGCACGAGATATGACACCAAGCTACAAACCCTCCACCTTAGTAAGGTATTTTGCGTACTTTTGCAGTTCCTAGTGCATTCCAGGACACTATATTTATGGTGTCATTGATTCTTAACTGCTCAAAACTATACAGATGCATCTCCTACATTGAGGAATTGAAAGAATGAAATTGAACAGCCCTGCCATTTTTTTTCATTCCGAGAAATGAAAAGGGATGGAATTGCGCAAGTCCTAATTCCCTGAAATAGAATTGGAATGGAATAGAAGTGCTCATTCCACAACACTGGGGCCCAACCCTAGAATGATTCCAGGTGCCATTCTGGGGGGACACCGGACCACCTGCGCCTTTACTCAGGGGACAGTGAGCAGTCCCTGATGAGGTTCTTCAGTTTCCCCCGGGTATTTTAGTGGCTGCAGATGTCCATATTCGGAATTCCCAAGCCACGACGTACTTCATTTAGTTGAGAACGCTGCAGGAGGAATGGGTTAGGTAGTGATCAGGTCAGCACTTGCCACAGTAATACCTGTTCCCGGTTAGTACAAGTGTTCAAAGAAGGGAGAAGTATGTCCACTGGATTGAACATTTCCAGTTTATAACTGCACCGGTAGTGTTTTCCTTGGAATGGGGCTTCGCATTCTTCTGGTGCAATGCACAATATGAATTCGGGTGGTTCTGATTGTGTGAATAGTGGTATTGCGAGTCCTAGTTGGCGTGTGCGTTTGTTTTCTGGTATAATCATGTGGCACAGTATTAGTGAAAAATAAATCTGTTTATTAACGTCGACCTGTTCGTGAAATCGTCCCAACAGGTAACCATGAAACTCGGCATAGTACGAACACTGCCCTAAGCCGAAAAGTACCACAAAACTTAAAGAAGTACTTTAACATTTCTTGAACACTATTGAAAAATTGGTAGTCAAAGTTCTAGAGTATCCGTGAGCCGAATATTACAGCACAGAACATGACCTGTTTTTACAATTAATTTGCAAATTGAACTAAAATTGCTTCCTCTTGTCTTGGCAAATTAGGTCTTGTACAATAACATCATTGCATCAGGGGCCAAAGTAAGATGCCATTGACTTGATCGGGCATGACGTGCTCGGAATTTACCACTGCCGCGACCGTTTCCACCTTTGCGCACATGGTCACACTGTAAAGCTGCACAATCGAAGAAAAAAAAGTAAAAGTGTTCTATGTCTCGAAGCGCGCCTGACACACCCATGGCATCTCTCCCTGCTTAGCTTCCAGTGCTTTTTTTTGGGAGTGAGAGAAGCGGCAAAGCAGTTCCGGCGTGTGACAAATCTTTGTAGCTGCGCTAATATTGAGGCATTCTGAATATTTTTGGTGCCGTCACTTCGTAAGCATTAAGAACCTTTATCTATTTCATTACATGGCTACTTGGAAAAAGCATTGCAGGGACCCCTTAATGACCACCCTATTATTCAGAACTGTATAATCTACACTATCTCACACCCTCTTCTAATAAACCTCGTTGACTGCTACAACGAAATTTGGTAAATTAGCTTGCCGTTAGCCGGCTGGAAAGCGTACGTTATTGTGGTCTACTGACTTTCGCGCTGCAGCGCTGCTGAGTTAGAGGGGGGTAAGATTGACACCTTGTGATAGAACTTTTTCTCGTTTTTTTTAAAGACGATAGTATTTCTTGGGGTACTTCGATGCAAAAATTTTGATCCCGTCTGGCTGGTCTTTCTGTGTGTCTGTCTATTTGTCTGTTTGTCCGCCATAACGATCCCCCAAACGGCACACTCCTGTTCGCAGCGCCCACCAATATTGCTCACGTTTCGGCGTTCATACTTGTACGATTGTCAATTAAGAAGCAATTATTGTACATATGTGAGGCGCCATAACAACACGTCAATATTTTGTATGTGTGGCTTTATACTAGAGAATGCACACATGCTTCTAAGGACCGTAGTGTTTATCACGCTGCGCTGACAGTGCAACATGAAGCTCAAATAGGCAAGTGTTTCCGACGTTTTGCTAAGACGACATGGTGGTGGCACCTGCCCGTTGCTTTGCGTTCTTTACCTTAGTGCCTCCGATACATGCGCGCATCTTTTCCATGGGCGAACTCGGCTTTCTTCGTTTTCGTAGATAACTGCCAGATAGCGCTCGTGTCTATAACGTGGCTCGATGCACTCCTTGGCCTTCGCTGCACGGATCGAGACTCTCTAACGCAGCGCTTCCAAATACAATTCACCGATTTTCTCGCGCAGAACATCAAATAGACGTTTTGTTCACTCTCTCCACACATCGCCTATCGTCTTTCGAGGACATTTGCAGTAAAACATGCAGATGCGGTGTCCATTTTTTTTTTGTAATCTGTTAGTATATATTTCATAACGTCATATTCATAACGGAAGTACGTCAGCATAGACGCAGTTAGCTCCTACATGAAACACTTCGTGTTAAAAACAAGCTTTATGGCAATGGTTCATATACCGTTAAAGCTAAGCTCAAAGCATGCAAAAAAGCCTATCTGCCTGCTGTCTTCCTAGAGCCTCTTGTACCAGCACCACCTCGAAACACTGAGACAGACGCCGACGTGTAGGGAATGCTGCGCCAGCTGTGTCCTCTCTATATTTGTCTACACACAGCTAGCAAGAAGGCCCTTCACGGGAATTACATTGGGCGAGAGGTAAGCAGTGTCGCTGTAAAACAAAAAAAGAACCTAATTTTGTAGCCTTCAGACATAATTTAGAGGTCTGGAAGTCACATGCCACCGATTTCCACTAAGTTAGTGCCATTTTGAGCGACTATAAAAAGCCCGCTCGCTTTGTCCAGCACCTGGCCGGAAGTTCGCTTGTACGCGTACCTATGTTAGCGAGGGTAGGTACCCGGTGACAGGGATTCTCTGCTTACTACCGCAGTGGCGAATGCTCGACGTTTTAACCCGGGCCATTTTAAGCCACTGTTTGCTCGCAGTACATAGTACACTTTTTTCTCGCAGGACTGCCGAGCATAATGAGCAAAACTTGATGTCGCTAAGCTCTTCTTCAAATCGAAGAACGCGCGTTTTCTAACCATCGAAGTGCTACATCAATAAAAATGTCTGTTATGGATATATATTGCATTCGTGCTCCAAATACTGAACTATTTTTTATTGACACGTAAGACAAGTTAACAGT
Source organism: Rhipicephalus annulatus (assembly GCA_013436015.1). Lineage (NCBI taxonomy): Eukaryota > Metazoa > Arthropoda > Arachnida > Ixodida > Ixodidae > Rhipicephalus > Rhipicephalus annulatus. Next base: position 208,281 of record WOVY01015100.1, read on the forward strand.
TTCACCGCTACCTAAAAGCTCCCAAATAAAATGCTTATAAAATCTTCGATTTACATCGCAGATGCATTTATTGAAAAAAAACCTCTTCGATTACATTGTTTCGCTGCCCGTACCTAAAAAATACCTAGTTTCCTCTAGAAAGCTGTGAAAGAATCGACTTTACCGCATCTGTTGTTCCTCCTTCCCTCCCTTCAAAGGGAATCAAGGGTCTTGTCACTTTAGTGTTATGAATGCGCATTTAAAAAGTAAGGTGACCTAAAGCTTCGCCTTTAGGAGTTGAACGCAATAGCGACATTCTGTTCCTACTGTGTACTCAGGGCATGAAACCTTTTCAAATTTGTCATGCACCCACTACGTGACCTTAGTGGAATAGGTGCAATATCATGTGATCCTTTTGTAGTGGGCTGCCGTCTTTCAACCACGGAGGCATTATAATAATCGCATATTATGACGCCTGTTGTCAGTGGACGCTTGTACTCGCATTATTACTGCAATATTTCCTGCTTCATTGCAAGCATGAACACAGGACGCGTGTGTTTGTGAAGCATGAATGCTACTTTCACTGCACTTTCAAGCAGAGGAAGTTCTGTTCACTGTTTTCAGAAGCAGAGGTGTGGTAGAACATGCGGTAGAACATTCGCTTGCCACACAAATGAATTTGTTTCGATCCTCACTCGGACCCAAAGAACCCTCGTTCAGTCTGCAGTCTGCTCTAAAATTTTTTTATCATTTATTTTCTTTGCAACGTTCTCAATTTTTCGGTCACGTATAAGATGACGATTTCTCGCTCACAACCAACGACGCCAACACTGATGCCGACATCAATGCCGGAATTTTCGCAAAACGAGCTCTTTGACGCTTTTGCGTTGAAATTCACGTGATAAAACCCATCAGTGTGTAGTACAGGGAAGTGCCCCTTAAAGCAATAGACACCCGTCCGCACGTGTTTCGCAATTGAGAAATGTAATCACTTAAGAGCGGTCGCGCTAGAAGTTCCATGAGCGAGAAAGTTAGTCATTTCTAAAAAAATACAGCGCAAACCCATGGCACAAGTGCCAACGCACGCACACATGGCACCAAACACGTACGTACAGTGCTATATACTGCGCATGCTATATTGGGGTTGCACTATATTGATTGCGCATGCTATATTGTGTTGCTGTGACACATGATCCTCTAAGACAGAATTTTAGCAGAAGCACGAGAATGACCACACGTGAAGTGTTAGAAGCGTTTTTCACCGCAAAGAATGAATGAGCAGTACCACTGTGTAAGCGCAGCTTCGCTATCTGAAATTCATTTTATCAAGTCTAGGTTTAGTAGAAAGGAGAAACAAAAAGAGAATGTCTTGATAGTATGCGCTGTTCGCTTCTCTGACGTCATTGCGCGCATGTGCTCCATGTGATACATGTTCAAGCATTCGTCTTATAAAGAAATAGTTTAAAGTAAAAAGCGCCATACCACCATACGTGTTTGGTGCTCGGGTGTTTGGGCTTGTGCGCGTGTGAATGAACCGTGTATTTGCGCCCCGATCATTGTTTGGAAAGGAGCGATCAAGCAGTCAACAACACATTATTTTCAAGTAGAAATCAGACCTCCCACCAGGAGGCGTATGAATGTTCACTTTCACATTACTTCAAAGATAGCTTATCATGCAATCACGTGGTTACGTCCACGCATCCCGTTTCTTTAAAGACCATGATTGTTACCCCCACCTAACCTCATTTTCCAACACGACGCCACCTTTTTACGGTAAGCCATTCCGTTTTGTCTGCGAAATAATTTTGTGGCTCCTTGCTTTGAGACAGTGCTGCCAGAATGTTTGACGGGCAATGGCACTGTACTTTCCGCTTGTAGTGTAGATCATGCTCCATGATGACCACCACCCATGGCTTCTTCGCAAGGGTCAGTTTTGCTTCAAAGGTTTTTTGCCATGGCTGAGAGATGTGGCGTGGATAACCGCCTTGCCTGTGGGTCATTGTCAACCCTTTTTGTGTTCGTTTCAAGTGTGATAATTTGAAGTAAACACACACAGTGGGTAGAACATTTTCGCGAGGCAGTGCATGAGGCCAGAAGTTTTTCACCACGACAGCCTTTCTTCCTTCTTTCTTGTTTCTGAATAGTATAGACATCCTTGAAATTGCAGTTGTTACAACCAGAATATCATGTACGTGGTCGTAAGAACACTGCACTTACTAGAAAAAACGAAAACACCAATTTCACCGCAAGAGCGCAGCAATGAAGCCGATAGCAACAAATTGCAATGTTATACGATGTATTACTGGGATAGAGCTAACTATTTTATATTCATTCTCACGTAACTCTGCAAAATGGTGGTTTCAGATAGTACGGCCACTCCACCCAGAGAAGCTGATTTCGCCATTTCCTCGCGTTGAGAGCGTAGTATGTAGATTAGTATGCGAAGCCTCCGCTGATGTCTGTTAAGATAGCGCACGTGCCAGTGATCACAACCCCACCGTCAGAATCAAAGGGCACAGTTGATGCTGAAGTTTATTCAAGCATTGCTCCCGCCACGTTGCCGATACTACTGTTTTGTAGGTGCACAGCTCGTGTTAGCCCCTGCCTAACCTATAAATTCTATATGTCATTATCTGCTAGTTCTATATAATATTAAATTAATATTGACTAGGAGTTGAATGCTGTGTCCTGTATTTATTTTGTCTTGTCTGCGCTGTATTTGCCACAACGTCAATCCACCTGGTAACCCTTTGCTGAAAGCCAAAATTTCAGCATGCACATATACTCGCCGACTGCTTCGCGCGAAACCCGTTTTCCCAAGGCCTGGGAGCTGGCGAATTGTTATTTTATTTAGTGATGTTGTAAGCGAAACACTTTCTTGAATTGCCCCGTTCGTGAAGAATCGAAAAATGCCGATGTTCAATCCTCTTCAGCTCCATCAGAAGCGATGACTTCACGTCAAGATGTCCACATACCACGGGAATAGGTGTCACAGATCACTAAAATTTATTGCGGCACAATCTGTCACAACATCTTGACTTCTCATGAGGATGAGATCAGTTCAAATGACTGATCTTTCAAAGCTATAGGCCAATCCCGGAGGCCTTGCAGAAGTGTTAAGAAGACAACACTTTTTTCTGCGTGTTGGCGTGGTGGTGGTGGGTGGGAAATGAGAGTTTATAGGAACTCCCCGAGGAGCTCCGCGCTTGTGGTGGAACATCTGAGGAACATCGCGTAGTGCATCCGTCCTTTTCTCTCTCCGTTCTTTATAGTAATCCGTGACTTCAACGTAGACATTATGCACTTAGGAACTAGCTTCGCTCAATCACCAGTATTCACTTCATGAATCCGCAGCCATGTTTCGTCTTACCGTCTCTGGAGACCATCGTGAGACAGCCATTACTTTAGCGACTCAACAGTCTGGTATAGATCAGTCAATTAGAAGTTCTTAAACCTGGCTTCGCTAGAGAGACAAATATGCACGGCATCAAAGAGGCTTCAACAACATAAAATATTTTATTGGTCGAAACATTCCCTGGAGCACTCGTCTACAACAGCAATATCGCGATGTCTTAAAAGGAACGTGTGAGCGACTCTTGCTCTACATAATTACGTAACGTATCACAACATGAACGAGATATTGTAAACGGGCCACCAATTTAGATTATATAATTGTACTCCTTCGTTTCTCATTTTCGTGGTGCCAGAGGCGCTTTCTTTGCGACCACCGGTAGCTTCTCGCCTTGAAGGTACGGGTTCTTGGCCTGCGCAAAAAGAAATGTTTCAAACACTCTGCTGCTCCTTTTATGTAGGAAAAAACATAGTTTTCTTGTGCTTTGGTAGTAATAATAATATTATTTTTTTGCTATTTCAAAACCCGAAACCACGATATGATTATGAGTGGTGCCGTAGTGGAGGGCTCTGAAGTTACTGTTTATTAGCGCACACCCAAATCATGGTCAGCCTGCGTCTCGAACGCTTCGCCTCCATCGAAATAAGGCCGCCACTTTCGGCATTCGACTCCACCTCTAAGGGTGTCAAGTTATCTCGGTAACCACCCGCGCCAAGTTAGCGTTTCCTTTACTTTTCTTTCTTCACATTCACATTTCAATTACTTCTGACAACATCCTCTATACATTCCTTGCCGTAATTGTATTTTAGTCGCCTTTAATACACATGCCGAGTAAATCGTCAGATCAACACTGAGGACCTTCTTTACTCTGCTCCAGAAAACCTCGCTTTCAACTACAATGCAAACCTTTAGTGCAGAGATACCGCAGAATGAGTTTACGTTCTTCTAAGATTAAGAATAATTTATTAAAGCACATTTTTATATTAATTGACGGGTGGGTTAGCAGGCAACGGGGTAATCGGAAGGGACTTACAGGTGTAGTCTTTGGCTGCTTCACAGACTTCTTGTATTTTCTCGAGTACCGCTTTGCATACGATGCGTGGTTCTAGAAAGGCAAGAGAGAAAAGATGTGTTTCATGACACGACAACGTGCTAATTCGATATTTAAGGAAAAGATAAAACCACGTGAACGTCGGTAAACTGCTGTTCAGGAGCTTTTTGTGAGGCGTTTACGTAGTTTCCATCGACTAACCGCCTGTCTAGCCACCGCAACGTATTACTTTAATGAGTTCTTTTTATTGGTATACCTATGGCCGTTATTAACAGAGTTTCAGACTTTTGATGAAATGGCAATGGCAACGTGAACACATAAAAAAATCGCGAGCAAATTGTAATTCATTACATTTCCTACATTTCGGTTTCTTATTCTCTAAAATCAAAATTTAGGCCCCGTGCATCCATTCTCCTCGAAGATATTGACCAAAGCTTTCTGCCATCTACAAATGCGAAAACACAAGAGAGAAAATTTGTGCTTGTGTGTTAAATAAAATCTATACCATATTGCTAGTCGCGTCCCTCAGGACTATAAATAACGTTCCACCAGCCATCCGTCCATCATATTGTGTGCCACTCCTGGAAGACATGCATCTATCACGGCAATATGAAGTCGCAAGTGAGTATGAAGTCGCAAGCTAGCGGTGTTGAAGAAAATTGTCCAAGTATATTGAATCGAGGCTAGGTCCGAGCTGGTCGCTACAGTGACATTATCAAACCAGTAAGTTAATGAAGACGGGGAGAAAAAGATAAAATACAGGGCACTTTTGTGTCGGCTTCTTGACCCCGTGCCCGTAGCTGTTTCAACATCGCAAGATGTTAGTGATCGCTCGAAATCATTACCACGTGTGCAATATTAAGTATTTATCAGCCACGCTGCGGAATGACAGTGCTGCCATGACTGGGCTGCTAATGCTATGGTACATATGCAAAGAAATCTTATCACATTTTACACCTATCTGTGAAAGCATCTATTACCACGGCATATTTCATTGCAATTTTCACGTAAGGAAGCTTGAAAACGCGCGTTATACACCAAGTAAAAAAAACTATATAGATAAATGCAGCAATAAAACCTCGCTGTTCGCAGCCAAGTCCAAGTTTGTCTGTTAATCCTAACGGTGCGTTAAATGTTTTTGTGTAAAATTCTTTCTCTGAGGCAAACTTTTTTACCTCAAGTGTTAGGGATGAATTATATCAAATAGAAGTTTATTACGTTACTGCGTAGTGGACTACCGTAAATTTAAAACGTAAACTCGCGTACCATTATCTGTTTTTATTAAGCAGCACAAATGAAAAATGGTTGCAAAGCGCGTTGCAAGGATACGGAAACCGTACCTCCTTCTTGAAGAACTTCTTAGCCATGACTGTTTTATGTTGTCCTTCCACCTGTTAAAATATAAGTAGATTACACTGATCTCATATGCCAAGGAAAAGTTTCGACAATGTAGCCTCTGTCCTTGGTATTAGAAGTTTGAATTCATTTCTGTCCCTTATTTCCGGTTAAACTCCCCACCACTCCTTCGTACATAGGCAGTGCTGTGCACTTATATAACTCACCTGTTCCCAGCTGACAAGGTACTTGTTCAGAAATGAAACCACAAACATCGTTTGCAGAAAGGAACGGTGATGAAGAAGATGTTTCTGTCTATAGGTTAAAATAGAATCGGTTTTAGTATTTTCAACTGAACACAGCAAGGTTTAAAACCACAGGAAATGAAACAGTATTTTTTAAGCCTAGCGTACGCACACGAAATGTTTTGTATGTGACCTTATTTGCAGGTGAAGGTGTATCAATAACCTTTTCTCACGGGTAACAAGATTGCTAAAATCACCAATAATAAATGGCTACATCCTTACCACGTCCATCCTGTAGAAATCGTTCTCGACTTCTTGATCATCTGAAGTGAATGGAAACTTATATATGACATTATGTTTATTTATTATGGGTTCCTCATCTATCAAAATAGTTCAAGTGGAGAGTCACTGTTTATTACAGGGAGGCTCCTGGTTTTGAAAATCACTGCTTCAAAGTGATGGTCATATGGAATCTAGGACATTGTCAAGAAGCAAATTTAGTGTGCGTTCCACAGGCTTATTCATTGTTCTAAGACTAACTGGATCACTGGATCCGATGCTTTGACAGTAGTATTTGCACCCATCAGGACACGTCCTGACCATCACAGATGCTTGGAAGTGCATCAGCTAAGCGTACTAAAAACGCGGCTAAGAAAGGCAGTTGGCCCTGACAAAGACAAGTGATTCATGACAAATGTTGGCTTCAATAGAATAAAATGGAATTTTCTATTAGATAATTTAACACCGCCTTATGCCACTATTTTACCCATTCATTAAGATTTAGGGAAATATCTACGTGGCATCATCTCTTGGAGGCAGCAACGGCGTCCTGCCGTAACTTAATCACAAATAGGCGAAAATAGGCACATATGACCAAAACACTAGTTACCAAAAAGGACTCCTGGTTCTGTACAGAAAATAGCCAGTGGAATACTTCGGTGAAGTCGCAGTGTCACGCTGAAAAAGGCTTCCCAGGATAGTTTAACACTACGCATCAGAAACAAATCGGGCCATAATAAGCTATTAAACATTCAAGAAAGTCACGCGATTTTTAGTGCAACTCTGCAATTTCAGCCGAATGTTCGAGCAAGTATCTCATGTAAAAAACCTGTAATAGTTTTCTAAGTAGTTTTTCTCGCAAGATTGGATTTTTTCGCCTCTTATTCATTAGGTACGGAAGGTCACCGCTGCCACCGGCGAGAAATGGCACTGTGTGTACTTGTCGCTAAATATTAGTGCTGTATTATCTGAATATTTCTAGTACACTATATTTCTACCAAACTAAACCATCAAAACACTTTCGTACCGGTACGGTTGGGTCAATGTGCTGCACGATGCGGTCCAGCGTGGATTCCATGAGACCCTCGTTCTGGATGGAGCGAGCCAGGGCGTCGATCTCGTTCTCCTGCGTGGCGCCGGGACAGTCGAACATGTGCTCCGTATCGCACATGCAGTCCTGTGCCGCCTGGTAGTCTCGGCTGTAGGCAGCCGTGTTCTCGAATTTCTCAAGGCAGCCGTCCTCAGCTGCGAAGAGATCAGACGTGCGTCGGTGACCAAGCATTGCTTCTTCATGGTCGTAAACACTCAGGTAACTGCAATGAATGCGACGTATGTAAAGTATAGTTCAATGACTGTTTCAGCACTAAAACGCGAACACGTAAAAAAAATGCGCTGAACGAGTCTTTAGACATGGAGGCTGCAGACTGCTGGCCGTAATCTTTGAGCAACACAGTAGCAAGACAAGGTGTCTCACGGTTGAAGCTCGGTGTATCAATGTCAATGCATACTAGAGACGTCATTTGATTACCGTCATAACAAAAATGTGTTGTGATTTGTGTGACCTCGTGCATAGACTCAGGCATGCGTCAAGCTCACAGGAGGGGCAAACATGTCTTGCCATGAGGGAGTGAGCTTCGTGTGTGCTTTCTTTTCTGCACTGTACGATTTTTCGTTCGGCAGCTGGCATCTCGGTTATCTTGTACTATTTTCTTGTATCTGCGTTTGCACGTCTCACAGTGTTCCACAATCAATAAGCAGCATACCAGATAATCGTCGGCATCATTTAACCACAAATGAGTGGCTACCCGATGTGTAATAAAGTTTTGTCAGGGTACGCACTGAGTTTGTATTAAGTGATCAGTCATTACCTTTCGAGGTTCTATCAATGCACTCTGCCCATTTGTGATGGAAGCAACAATGCTTAAGGCCCATACGCTCAGGTTTAGGCGCGCGTTAACTAAAGAGCCCCAGGTGGTTGAAATTTCATGAGTCCTCCACAACGGCGTCTCTCATGATCATATCATGGTTTGGGACGTTGAACCTCAAAAACTATTCTTAACAATAATGCACTCTACCCAACCTTACAGTTACGTGTCTTTTCTTTTTAAAATGACTCATGTGCAAGCGCCGAGCAAACGGCTTTTTGTGATCAGGCGGAATTTCAAACATGGTACAGTAAATAAAAACTGCACCTCGAGAAAAGTGATTAAAGAAATAATGTTGGTTAAAATGACATTTTTGTCATCAACTTTCCCTTCCTATTCACAGTCCATTAGTTATTGACAATTTGTACCTATAAACTATCGATTGAATGGCCACATTCTCGCGTCCAGGAAAACAAGTGTTAGTGACCGCTGACTCATACAGAGATTCAACGCAAATTAACCGTTCGTAGCTGCAGTTCCTTCTTTTGGTGAACACCCCAAGAATAACATATTTTGAATTGCTTTCATGTAAATTAAGCCACCTAATAATTCTGGAGCCATGTATTGACCTGTGTATCCTTTGGGACAAGGGTTTGGTGGATTGCAGTAGGCTGGAAGGACAGCGTCAGTCTTGACCACCTGGACATTCTTAGCGATGCCATCAGGCTTCAGGCGCTGGAAGCCTTCACCAGCGCCACCTGCAATGCAAAAAAACACTTAGAAAGTGCTAATGAAGTGATAACACTAGCCATTACGTGCTCTAATTATTCAGCTTTCTGCTTCCACGTAACGAGAATGATAATAGAGAGAAAGAGAGAGAGAGATAAATATATAGGAAAGGCAGGAAGGTTAACCAAGCTTGGCCCGGTTGGCTACCCTACACTTGGGGTGGGGGAAAAGGAGAATAATAGAACGGAAAGAGATAGAAAAGAAGAGGAGTAAGAAAGAGCAGCATGAATAGTTCGAGACTACACAGCACGGTCTCGCACAGTGGTAGCCAAAGAGATTACCAGATAGTGCATAAAAGTGTGTGAGATCAGTAGCTTTGACTAAATGATAACTCTTGTTTTTTTTTTCCTTAAGGCTGTCACGGAGGAGGCAGGCAATCATTATTGTTATGTTTTATTTCTACTCTCTGCAGGCCCATGGCCAGGAATTTTTGGGGGAGAGGGGAAGGCATTTGATGAAGGCCTTTGAAAACATTTATTTTGTATTAGCGTCCTTGGTAAAACGCACACCTTCATCGAAATTTTAAAGGAAAGGATGAGGGAGGTATGTCTTCATCTCTTTCTCTTCTGGCTACGGGCCTTCTTTTTCTCGTCTCCCTTTCAACCTGTTGTTTTCCTACAATAGGCTTGTTTTATTAGTGAGCACTTCGTCTGTCACATCTTTTCTTTCATCCGCAGTTTTGTGCGCACTAAATAGTTCAGCATTTCGACGCACTCCGGCTACTTAGCTCGCCATCGTGCATATTTCACCCACCAGTGACGTACTGGTGCCCCCAGAGCGAGCTGTGCTGCAAGTACTCCTGGTCGCGAATGCTAGGTCCTCCGAGGATGTCAACCTGCTGAGCTTGGTCGCCATTTTCTTTCCTGTACCTGCCCAGGTGGTGCGCGCCAAAGGTCGGGTCGCGCTGGTACACGTCCGCTGAAAGCGGCGGCTCCTCATGTTTGGCACGCTGGTCGGAGGCGAACTCGAGCGAGCTGTCCGATAAGTCCAGGCCGGATCCCTGGATTCTGGACATTACCTGCGCCAAAAAAAAGGTAAACCCTGACATGCACAGTGTGTGTAAAGCGTGACAAGTGTCAAGTCGACTTCAAACTAAACATTTCAACCATCAAGCGGCCTCCTTCACAATTGCCGTTTTTTTTTCTATTACTACGCGCTTCCGCTATAGCATTAAAACACCTCCAAACTTCACTATTCGCTGAATGAAATTACTGAAATAATTACTGAGACTATTATAGGTGAAATAAGATTTTGAAACGTTGCAATGTAACTTGCAAGATGCGAATGGGAAAAGACTAAAAAAAGACAAAACTCTTTTTACTTTTTTCTGCCATCTCTCATTATGTGATGGTGAATATTACAGGAATAATGAACATATATGTATTTATTATGAACAAACTTATACATCTGGGGCACTAACCGAATGGGAACATCTCTGTGAATACAAACACAGGTTGCATGTTCAAATTCATTATGCCACACTCACGTTTCTTTAGTGTACACGGTGTTCTCCGCTATATGAAAGGGCCAGTCAACAGGCTCCGACTTTTTTACCACCCTCCAAGCAACCTCGCGCATCTTTCGTATGCCTGACCAACCTCCTTCTACGCGCAGTGAGGTGAACTCGGCGATCGGGGACGTTGACTTCATTACTTTTTGTTGGTACCTGGTTTAGACCAATCGCGCTGTGTCACGTCCCCTATCGTCACTACGCATGGAAAGAGGTTGGTCACGCACAGGAAAAAGGCGCGAGCTTTTCTTGCGCGTTTCGGAGCATGTTGACCGGCCCCTTAACCACTTCAGGCTGGATAAATATTTTTGAATTTGTGCTAAGGCACATTTTATTGGTGCGAGTGCTGCTGTTTTGTTTAACCTCAACACAGGTATTATCTCAATAGTGTTAGAGAGCACGTCTTGCATAAATTCCGCCGTCGGCGTCAACACCGTTATTTGTTCGAGCAAAATCGTCCGTGAAGGAAAATTGAGGAAGAAGCAAGTGAAATGAAGAATAAAACTTTTGATCTCATAGAGGATCGAACATGGGCCGTTCGCGTGGCAAGCAGGTGTCCTACCACAAAGCCACGATGGTACTTGCAACTGCTTCGGGAAAAAAAACTACATAAATGCCATGTAGTGGAAGGAGTCTCCTTAACGCATTTTGTTCGACAGGTGTCACGACGAAAACGAGCCCATCCGGCGATTTGGAGGCACATTTGGTAGGCCATCAAACAACGTCAAAAAAACGCCAGGACAGCGCAGCCATTGCCACTAAAAACGCACCAGGAACTTTCAAACAACTCTAAAAACGTATAACTCAAATGTTCATCTAGCGGAAAACATATCATGTTTTTCCAGAGGCGTTGGTCAAGCAAACAGCAAACGCTACATAATGTGCTGCCATCTGTGAGGCAGCACATGCACAATGTTAAGGAGCCAGCTATTGTCTCATCGAAATCCATCGCAAGAGATTTTCCGTGTGTTTTGCTGTGGCATCCTCACTTGACCTTGCTAAAGCACGTTGCAGAATTAGTTCATTGGGGTTGATCATTCATATGGTTATAGCGTTTCTCCTTCGATATAGCCTCTCTTTTGTGTCCTTGTCGTGGTTCGCTATAACCGAATAAACTATTAACTTTATTCTGTGATAAGTACTACACGTTCTTGGGACTTGTGTTAGTTCAATTAATATAAAACTGACGATACTCACCTGCTTGAGGAAGCCATCTGTGAGCCCTTCGAGACCGCGGTCATATGATGCCGGATTAAAGGTGAAGCTTCTCGTCGCCGCATTAAGTAGAACGGCGACGAAAAATAGCCGGCCATTAATCATCGTGATTGTTTCTGGAAAACACAAGAAAAACAATAGCATCGAGAGCATTAATTGAAAGTCGGTCGTTGGGTCTTCATTAGCGACGGGGTCCAATCATTGATCTTAGTACAACCTAAGTCCCGACCAAACTAAATCACAAGAATTTTTTTTTACGTTCTGTGGCGATGCGTGAACTTTCTCTGAAGCTTTGAGCTGTATGAACAAACACTTGTGAACCTTTAGGAGAAATAGTATCCATATGTAGGAGCGAACAAGAAACAAAAACAAACGCTGCAGCATGGGTAAATTGACAATTTTCTGGCAATTTTTCATTGCTTTATTCGCGCCGAGATGCCTCAAGGATGCCTGAACAACTAGGTGAGATAGTAGATTTGTCTAACACAGACTGGTAACTACAATTTCTCCGAAGATGTCTCTTCTGCATTCCTGTTTCCTATCGGCGCCATTAATCGACTATGAGGCATGTTGCGTAATGACATCCGTGTATCCTCACTGAGAGACACACAATTCGATCGCAAGAACAACGCTCATTGTTGATGAGCGAAGAGTAGCTCTTTCGCGATACATGCGGCATAACAGAAGAGGAGCGGCTGACCGCCGAATAGCCGCACTCAGCTTGAGCTGCGTCGAGCGGGCATTCTATACGCTAACAGGGCATGAACAACCTAAGGAAAGGTGTGCATTTTTGAGACATCGTAGCCACGTACCTCGCCCTCGTGCGTCGGATCCACTCTAGGAGCTTGACAACGACTCTTTTTTGGTTCGTCAACAATGCGGGTTCTCGAAAGCAGCCTGCGTCAAAGTTTCTCCCCAAGCCCTGGATCACCGGGTTGTTGTTCAATATGGCGGCACGAGAGGGGGAGACGCTTCCCGACTGGCACCGCGTGTGCACCGCCGGTCCCCTTCTCTCTCTTCGCACGGCGCGGCTGGCGAAAAATCGATATGGAGACGGAACGGCCTCTAGATGGCGCCAGTGGATTCGCGTCGTCCGAGTTTTGCTCTTGACTAGGGCTTCTTTGGCCGCCAAGGGTTTCTTGAATTCGGCGCTGATCCACAGGTGGCAGCTAGAGTTCGATCGATAGGTTAAGCGATGCATAAAGATAATAAGCGAGACATTATTTTGGTGTCACTTTCTTTGCTCTTGTTGATAGTTAATTTTGTATTCTTAACGCCCTTCTGTACAATCATGTGTGACAGAGGCTAAAATCAAATAAACAAAATAAATAAAAGCAAATCTGCTCAATAACGGCAAAAAATGTTTTGCGGGGCCTGAATTTCGTGATCAACCGAAATATGCATTGCTTTCGTACCACAAAGATCAGCTAATGAACTTTCGATGGCCTTCATAATATGAATACGTTCTCTTACTGCGAAACTAATGCAGCCCTGTTGTAAGGAGCCCGTTGCCTATATTACATCGTACGACTAGATATTTTGTCATAAACTCTGTATTATGACGTACGTTTGCCCACTAATAAGTAGTCTTTCGCCCACTTCGCCCACTAATAAGCAGTTCAACCGAGTCGTAACTGGAACGCACATTTCTGTAGTAATTTTTCGGCGGTGACTGCTTTCAAAACACTGTTATTGAAGAATTTCTACTATATCAACTGCGAGTGAAGTACCATGCTTCTTCAACTGAGAAACGTGCACACGTTTTGAATAGCATAAACAAACAGGTAATTAGTGAATTAGCTGAATTAGTCTGGTCATATTTCTTGGCTGTGCTAGCAATACCCACCGCTTCGAGTAGTCGCCTACCACAGTACGCGATATGCTACAAGAAATTCTTAAAAGTACTAGTATGACACTGAGGTGGAGGGACGTTCATCGAGTCTTGAGATTTTCCTGCCACGGTGGTCTAGAGGCTAAAGTACTTGGCCGCTAAACCAGAGGTCGCGTGATGGAATCACGGCTGTAGCGCCTTCATTTTCGATGAAGCCAAAAATGCTGTAAGCCAGTGGGCTCAGATTTTGGTGCACGTTAAGGAACCCTAGGTGGTAGAAATTTCTGGAACCCTCCACTACGGCGCCTCTCGTAATCATGTGGCTCTTATTGAACGTTTATCCTCACATATCAATCAAATCATATCTTTAAAAGAGTAAGCATAAAATATTCATTGAATGTACTTCAGGCTTTCTAAGCTGTAAGAATATATAGTATTCTAGTGTAGTTAAGATCAGTGTAGGTATAGTATTCTAGTGTAGTTAGGCGTACAACGGACCTTAGAGACCGACTTTAGTGTCGTACTCTCTTTATATTTTGCTTTTCATTTTTAACTATCTCTTTTCTTCTGTCTCTCTTCGTAGCATTTTTTTCTTTAATCTCTCATTTTCCTTACCCCCTTTCCCTGGACAGGGTAGCCAACCAGCCGAAGAAATGGCTGTGATCCTTGTCCTTCTGCTTATTTCTTTCCTCCTACTAGTTTAATAGTGTTAAACAAAAACACAATCACGTACTATTACCTTTTCATCACTTTCAGTAATTGAACTGGAGAAAAACAGCTAACGTTTACTTCACTTTATTGAAGGGAGATTGCTTTATTATACGCATTTACTTTATTTATTGTGACATGACTCCATTCCATGAATACTGGGATACGTGTGTCATATTTTACAGTCAAATTTGTGGTTTTGCATACGTTCTTCTCTACGCTATCTTGTGGAAACGTGCTAGCCGTGTTGATCGTCAGTGTTGAACGGCAATGTTACGTGCGTCGTGTATACAAACGTCTTGCGATCTCACAGCTTTTAATGGGAAAAACACACACTTTTCGTTACGTGAATTGTTCAATAGAAACCTCTACAGACGCTATGACTAACACTTCTTCTGACTAGCCCGTTCCTCACTAAAAGAAGACAACGAGAGCAGTTTCTACGGCTTGCTGAAGCGCGAACGCGAAATATCTTGAATATCCTGTCGGCATCAATTCACATATCAAGTATTACAACACTATTTTCAGCATCGCTTTGTCAGGACAAAAACAAACAATTACACTCACAATAAAATGTGCCCTCGCTAGAATGGGTTCTTGGACGTGTGCAAGCGCTGTTTACATATGAAATGCTTTTTTTATTCTAAGCTGTAATGCAATTGTTGCGCAGTGCAACAGTTGCATTACTGCTTAGACAAAATGAGTCAAGCTTCTCCCCTCAACTAAGTGGTCACGTACCACGAGAGATATACAAGGAGCGGACAGACGCACGACTTAAGGAGCTTCACCCCTAATAATATGCAGTGTAGTAGCCCTAACAAAAAGTAAAGACTAACCTGTACGCATAATTCTAGTCGGTGTCCTATGAAAAGCATTCAGGGGACACTTCCTAAACCACGTCACGATGCATGGTTCCATGTTTTGGGGGCCATTAGCATTCAGCACGGCCATCACTACGTTCATCCAAGCAAGAGGTGGGAGTGTGCCCTCGCTTGACCTCAGGTGGAGCTCCCATTTCGACGTGTAATTCGCGATGGCTAGACAGCGCGATGCTACTATCCAGTCCCAGGCTGAAGCTGTCTTCGAAAGACGTCTTGTGCGGAGGTGGAGACAGGGCCGCCGTTAAGCTTAGATCCACGTCCTTAATACTGGCAGCACTGTCCACGTTTCGGCCAGCCAGTGTGAGTAGTCTTTGTGCGGGCAATTTCTTACATGTACGACGCGGCGTTGCAGTGATCAGAGCTGCAGGAACAGAAGAAACTGTGGTATTTTTCGTACCGTTGTTCGGTGTAACAGGCGGCGTAGGATTAACGACAACAGCAGCAGTCTGAGAACTGGGCTCGCTTGTGCATAGATAGTCAAGTGGCGTTGAAGAAGGAACACCTACGGCGTTTGCAGGACCCCGCGCTGTATTGAAGTGCATGGTTCCTGTACCAGCGGGAAGGCCGACGTGCATGGCGCGGCACCGACAATCGATCATTCATTTTGCACTTCCTTGGAGGAAGTTTCAAGTGTGTTTACGAAAAGTGGTTAACGTTTTAGAGTACCTCATACTCTATACTCGGGGACAACTTTCAGTGGCAATGAAAGGAAGGCTACGAGGGTGGAGCTACTGCTCCTGTACTCCTCCGCGAAGTAGTCCGGCTCGGCTATAGCGTTTCGATTGAAGTCCGCGTTCATGAAATCCCACAGCACACAATTTGATACGCCTGCATACACAGTCATTTGTGAGAAAAATTCGACCCAAGCACTTTTGGCAGGCCGTTGTAATAGCATGAGGGCGACACGCGCTCACCTAAAGACGAAGACGCCATTTTGACTGTGGGGTGCACGTAAAACGTGAGACGTTTTCATACGCGCAAAAAACGAGAATTGACTCCTAAGAAAGCCACAACTAATAATGGTATCTCCTCGGTGGGTGCAGCGTCTCTTTATAAACACCATCTAGTAGGAAATGATGTTCTTTTTCATCACTCTCACGCGGAAAACACGGACGCACTCGAGGCACTATATTCTACAGCGGTGGCACATGCCCAATTTGGCTCCGTAGCCTTCCCTTCATTGCCACAGAAAGTTGTCCCCGAGTATAGTATGAGAGAGCGTAAAGGCGTCCCGTTGGCTTCACCCTTCATGAGGCGTGTGTAGGGAAAAAAATCACAGCATATCCACGGAGTGCATGATGATGAATGTGGTGAGGCGTCCGTCCGTCTGTTCTTCCTTCCGTCCGTTCGTGCGTCCGTCTGTGCGACCATCTTTGCGTCCATCCGTCCGTCCGTTCGTGCGTCCGTCCTTAGCATCCATCCATCCGTCCATCTATCCATGCGTCCGTCCGTGCATCTGTTTGTCTGTCCGTCCGTCCATTCATATAGTGAACTTTCAAAGTACCCCGCCATCTCGCATCTTTTCATCATATATCCATATAGAAGTACCACCATTCAGCGGACATTCCACGGACTAAACGAGAGGTGGCACTCGTGCATTTTCTTACGACCTGTGTTTCGTGTCTACTTCCCACCTTTCACCACCTCTAGTTCATGGCTGTATATTAGTTCACTATATATTCATGGCACTGCGGCCCAACTCTTGCTAAACCTTGCTATAAACAAGGAAGTTACGCTCAGCGAGTTTAACGTAGCAACCCTTTCTGGTGAGATAGTGCTCACAGTGCGTCCTTCTGACATAGTTTTTTTCTAGTAAGCATCAAATGCAAGGCAAATATACTAAAGACAAAGTCAGCAAAACTCGTCTCTGTAAGTTATTTTTTCAAAAACAACTATCTTTCATTTGTGAATAACGTACGTGGGTTTCCTTCTTAAATGAAAAGGATGTGCACGTGCCGCCCCTGTAGTCTGGCCGTGGAAGTGGCTAACTACTACTACGATGACGACGACTACATACATCGCGAAAGCGCGACCCACGGCATAGGGAGCTTTGCCCCCAAGTTTGTTCAGCGATTTATAATACTCGGTTCTCTACTATGCGAGCACAAAAAGCCATCCCAGTCACGTGCAGTAGAGCAAACGAGACGAGCAAACAAAGGTTGCACTGAACGTGTGTTTAAATAAGTTGTTATCGATTTAGAGTTCTTGGTACTCTTTTATGATAGAGCAAAAAGCCGTTCCATCCGCACGCAAAAAACGTGTGTTAGAATAAATGTTTAACGATTCAGAGTACATAGTACCCTACTATGGGAGAGCACAAAGCCGTCCCGACACGTAGAAAGATGAAGCCAAACGGCACTTGGAACACGACCTGTTTAAGAGAATTTCATTTCTGAAAAATTATACATACAAAAAAGACACTTATGTGTAACATTGTTCGTTCTCAATACATTGCTAATATACCATAATGACCTACACGTGTGTTTAAAAAATGTTAACTATTTAGAGCACTAGGTGCTCTACTATGGGAGACCTGTTGCAGTGAGACAAGTCGAAAAACCTGAAACTCTTGAATTGCGGTACCGTACGCAAAATACAGGGTGCCCACAGAAATGATGAAATGCGTTTCAGAAAACTGCGCTGGTCCCAATCGCACATGTATGCGCTGTTTTTCGGTAAGGAATGCTCTTTCAATCGTGAGCTTTGTGGCGACAAGCTTCTTTTCCTACAGAAACATGACTTTTTATAGACGTGACTCGTCGTATTAGATTGTCCCAACTTCATGTTGCTTGCAGTGTATGTAAACGCGTCAACATCGTCTATAGATGCAGCAACTGTAGTGTTCCGCTGCTAAGCGCGCGGCCTACGTTACAATGCATGGGAGGCAGGCAGACAACCTTTATCTCACCTGAATCTCCCGTCCCCTTTCTCTAACCAACGAGAATGCATCATGCCCCACTCGATCCGTATTCGAGTACCTTCTACTCCCACGCAACATGCACCCGGCCTACACCCGGGGCGGTACTAGTGCACGCCAAGACCGCAGCTGCTATGCCCGACTCGGTCGCCTTTGTAGACGCCGCAAAATACCCCAACTATAGGCACTATGTAGCAGCTGTAACGCCGCCACAAAAAGTGCTCACAGCACTTACGCTGCTGAACTTGGACCCTGCCCGCGCAGAACAGGTAGCAATCGCTTTAGCGACGGGGAACACAGCCCGCACTACAATTTACACCGAGTGGGCTCGGTCTTTAAAGAAGCAGCCTGTGAGTTCTCTTGTGCCACGTGGACTGACATCAAGCATTTAATTTGGTTCCCGGGCTATATGGGCTCCGACACCCAACCCCTTGTCCAAAACGCCAACGAGCTTGCCCACTCCCAGGCGCGAGACCTTACTCGCCGCGTCTGGAGAGAAAGTGGCCCACAGCCAAAGGGCGAGAAATGGCTCCAGGACCAACTGCAGGCCTATATTGAAGACTGTTAGCACTATCGTCTCGAACGGCAAGAGTTTCTGTTACCGCCCCCTCGACTCAAATGTCCGCGAGCACTATCTTTCCATCCCGTACAAACAGGAGCATATCCTTCATTGGCAGTTTATAAGAGATTCATAGGTGAACCAACGCCGGGATGGCCTTGATGCGGCATCTTGCGATGCGAATTGCAACATATGCTGTGGCGATGCCCCGAGTTGTGTGCGGATGATGGGTCTTCAATCACAGAAAAAGGTCTGGAATGATCTCCTCACAAGTCCCCATGAGGACGACCAACTTCAGACCGTCCAGAGGGCTCATGACATGGCCGTCGACTTTAACCTCCCGGCCCGCAGACGGGGCCCCTTAGGGGCCTTCACCTCCTCAGGACCAAATAAAGTTATTCAGTCAGTCAGTAATGGGGCAAGAAATATTTAGGAGGGCCCATTGCGCAGGGCGAAAGAAAGAAAGAAGTCACTGTCTAAGCACTTCGTACAGATGGTCAACTAGTGAAGCTGAAACATGCGGCCACGCAGGCGAGGCTAAAGGGTCATTCAAGATACTCCCGCCGTAAGCTCGAGTTGGCCCCTGAAAACGCGTTCCTGTCACTGCTCCTCCCCTCCCATTGACACTGCCCGCTACGCCGCTTCCTTGGCTCACCGTTGTCACATACGTTTGGCTCGGAAGGCTGTCGAATCATCGGTACGCAACTGCTGTTTTTACTTCATCACCCGGACCTGATATTGTGCCCAGACTGCTGCATCGTCACTGCCAACATGAATTCTGTCGCGGATCAGCTGTCGACGCTGTTTTTGTTTTTAAAAGTTTTTTCCTGTTCAGTCGTTCGTACGTGCCATGTCATTCCCATGTGAAAGTTGTGTAAGTTGAAACTGCTGCGCGTGGGCTTGATATCATGGTTGCGAAGTAATGAAGGACATCAGTACCGGCGCAGCCAATGACACCACTCAGAAAATGGTGCAATTAACAGTGCTGCCAATAGTATGTGCGCTTTGTATGCATCGTAGTGAACTGACGCAGCTGACGGCACAGCCAATAGAGACTTTTATCGAAACTCGTGGCGAACAGATTTTCGTTTCGCCTAGCCGTATGCAGCTACCGCAGTAAATGAGCGCCAGGTCTGCACGAAACGCGTGGCACACTCACAGTGAAAGTTGGTAGAGCGGACTTTCAGTGTCTTTTTAGCACTCTTTGGGTAGTTGCTACAAGCACACTTGTAGTGTACCCACTACGTCATTAATCATGGTAATTTTTGTGTAGTAGGGAGCTATTCTCTTTATGCCATCATTCGTAATTCTCAAATAAGCATGGTACCATGTACACACTTGCAAGTACTTTAGTGCAATTTTTATATGTTGTGGCTGATGACGATGAAGAATCATTCCTGGAGCTTTTGTAATAGGTTGCAGCGTTCGACTACCCACTCATTACGTACTTCACATTGTGTGACGCCTAGTTGTTCTTTTGTTGTTCTAAAGAGCTTTACTACTCATATTATCGCGATTCTTTTTTCGACATTAAGCCTGCCCAAGGCCAGTTAGCCACAGAGTTCCAAGCACCGACTTATCTCTATGGTGAAGTACTCGGCTGGCCTGCTCGGGACCCGAGTTGGAATACCACTGTGCCCTTGGTGTCTTTTTACACACTTAGCTGTCTTATCATTTTGCATGACATTGGTTACGGACACCGGGAACAGCGCACAACTACAGTGCACGGGACCTTTGTGTGATCTCTTAACAGCTTTCGCTATAAAAATTTGCACATCAAGCACACGTGCTCGAAGCTTCTCTTGTCCCCTTCTCCAGATAGGGAAACGGCTCCTCAATTTTTGTTGCTTTTTGATAGCAGGGTTACCCTATACAGACCAGTATATAGCGGGAAAAGATCGGCTGTTTTTTCAACTCAATGTGTTGCGAGTCAGAGGAACAACCGGACTACATTACTGAAAGCTTCCAACCAAAACGTTTGTTCACATAATAGGTCTTCTTCGTGACGTAAGAGCATTGTCGGCTTATGAAACAATGATGCTACGGGAAAATGCTGTCGCGACGCCGTGTAGTAGCTTGACACTTCAACCACTGAAGCATCTTCAGTAAGCCTGGCTTTATATGCGTCACGCCAAACGAGATCCTTTCTCACTGCCCGGTGGATCCTTTCCTGCGGGCCCTAGAGCACCTAAAGACTTGGGAGGATTGGGAGACCCTACTGCGCTCAGAGGACCCGGTCGAGCAGACCATGGCGGCCGACCGGGCTGCCAGCGTCATGGACCACCAAATGAACGCTAGAGCGCAAAGGGGTCGTGCGGGGGCCCGGGAGCCTGCGTGCTCCAAACTCCTCTGTTGAATAAAGTTTTTCTCCTCCTCCTCCAAACGAGATTATCTAAAGATAAAAACTTATGCATACGTCGCATGACTGGCGATTAATAGTAGAGAGATTTCAAGGCAAAACACGCCCTTCATTCGCCCTTCCACTGTCATTGATATATGCCTGTTTACAATTACACAAAATACAAGTACTCGCTTCTAAGCTTGTTGCGTGAAAGATGTACACTCCATGCTACGTCAGTGGATAACTCATGCATTTGCCTCCGGGTGCGCAAACAAGTAGCGTTGATTCGCTGTTCCAGGCCGTTCTGTGTGCGTCGACTCTTTACTGATTCAAGAGTCAAGAAAGAGAGCACGCCAGAAAGGTAATCTAATTCCTGGGCAAATGGAGGAAAGAGCCAATGACACATGACCAACGAAATGGAATAAATAATGATTCCTTTGCAGTTCGGGACGCTCGCTGAATGCCTCGCTAAGCGCATTAGGGTTAATCTAAGATCAGTCGGTTACTTTAGATACGCAGTAGAGCTCTCGTAGGCTGCCGCTCCTTTTTTAATATTGAATAAGTGACTCAACTTGCGCTACGATGACAACGGCGTATATGTAGCTGACAACACCGCCCCACATGTATACCGAGCATACGCAGCATGTCATTCGGATCATGCGTTATATTCATCGACTGACATATTGACCGATGCTTTTAGCTACCCAGCGTAACGCTGGTGTTGTAAAAGGCGCCATAAATGAGTATGCAAGGGTAACACTGCCTACCTGGGGTTCAATGAAATGCCCCTGCCAACAAGTGCACTGACAGTGCACTTGTATGCAGACTTCCAACTCGAGGCAACAATTTGCAGGTGGTGTGTAATGAAACATATTATATCCGAGCTGACTTCAACTCAAAGCGACTTATTACTTATGCTGAGCCGAGTGCAGCAGCTCCACCGTGAGGCCAAAGAATTAACTACTTTTAAGCAGTTGTCGTCGAGTGTCACTGAAGTGTAGCGAGTTTCTGTCAAGGGGTGGTGTTGGCATCCCTTTTCTCTACTTATCATAAGGAAAAGGGGCAAATAATGTTTTCCTTTGAAAACCTTGCAAACTATCCATTTGTCAGGTGCTCTTGGTTTTGGAGTGTATGGCCATCCGGCAGGTGACAGAAATAAGAAATGTTCAGAGCCGTGGGGAGGGATGTAAGAGCAGGGACGATGCTGCTGGAACCAAAACCGTTAAAGCCATATGTAGCCGAGCATATCAAAATTGTAATTTCGAGGAATAAAGAATAAAATGAAACAAGTGACATTTATTTGTTTATTTATTTATTTATTTTAATTATACTTCAAGTACAACAGTTTGGGGTTTCCCGCGAGGAATGGGCTTTTGTGTAGTGTCAATAATTCGATGAACAACTTCAAGACTAGCCGGCTGAATTCAGAACATCATCTCTAAGTAGTGCATTCCAGTCTCTTGCGGTGTTGCAGTTTCTTGATAATGCCGCACTGGAATATATCGCATGATATTTGATGATAAAACGAACAGCAGTGATATCATTTATTGCCGCGCTTTTTCTAAAAGAATATTAGTATAAGGCATCATCATCATCAAGAATGAGCAAAGTTTTCAAGAGGAGGAATAATAAAGAGCATGGAGACATAAGAGTTACATCCACGTGCAAAATGTAGCGGAAATATCTCATTTTATTTCATTTATTCAACCTTAAGGGCCCGAAGGCATTACATAAGGGGGTGGGGTCGTACATCCAGGTTGTAAGTTCCTAAGCAATGTAACGATATGAGGGTACACACTGATTACAATGAATGAGCAAATAAAGAACACAAACAGAAATAACACACATAACAAAACGTAAAAAATATTATAGGTGATAAATAAATTCTGGGAGTACAGTAAAACAACTATACACGCTAGAGTTAATGTGCTGTTAGGACATCCTATTTGGATTTTGGAAAATTGTTAGTTTTTCGCGAAATGTTGAGCGGTCCCTGCAAGAAACAATGTTATCTGGCAGTGTATTGCAGAGTGTTACGGCATGGGGGGAAAATGAGCTGCTCATTGTCGTCGTCCGGCATTTTATGGTCATCAGAGGGTGCGTATGGGACAGGCGAGATGACGTTCATATCTCATATTCAATCGATTTGAGCTAATCAATCAGACGAAAAGATTGAGAATAGCAACCTGTTCCATTTTACACGGGAAAACTAGACAATGCACAGACAGGCTGGCTATCCTATGCTTGAGAGAGGACTGTTCTTCTATCAATACGAAGTTCTGACATGTGATCAGTTTGCACGGTTCAATTGCAGAGTAGCGATGCAGTGGAGGTTTTGGTCGCAGAGCTGCACATGATCTTGTCCTGTAGTCACCCATGCCCGAAGCCTTGTTTTCAAGTGTTGCCAGACACAAAAAAAACCCTCTTGCTATCCTGGGAATGAGTGAACATCACTGGAATGGGTGAACGTAACTCACAAGTTCGAAATGTCGTACCATTGAGTGTCGTAAGCCGCCAAAATAATAGGCTTTTCAGCAACTATTTGTTACTCTAGAGCACACATTGTCTTTAGCCGCATCACACTTCTATCAAGCACCTTCAAGAAGCGTATAGACAACGCGAATATCTGAAAAATTGCGAAAATCAAGTTTTACTGTATAATTTCTAGGGCTATAATTACACCCCCGCTACACAAGCGCGTCCCCACCTCCTCTCTGTCTCCTTGCCTACGCCCCCCTCTCTCACCTCACAACACCGACGAGCGTCTACTAACCTACGGTCGCACCACCCTCTATCTCCTCTAGGAATCCCTCCCAGCTGCCTTTACACACCCATAACGCATGCGCGTCTTGTTCCCTCTTTTTCTTCTCCTACGCTCTCCCTCACTCTCACCTCGAAAGGCCGACGCAGGCAGCATCTGCTGGCGAGTTTCTTTATTAAAAAAAATGGCAGCATATCCACGAAGTGAATGATGGAGAGTGGAGCGAAGCATCCGTCCGTTCATTCGTTCTTGCTTCCGTCCGTCCATGCGTGCGTCTGTTCGTGCGTCCGCAAGTCCATCTGTGCGTCCGTCCCTGCGTTCGTCCATGCATCCGCTCTTGCGTCCGTCCATGTGTTCATACCCCCGTGCAGCCATCCATGCGTCCGTCCATGCATCTGTCTGTGTGTCCGTTCGTCCATCTATTCAACACTCCAAGTACCACCGTCTCGCATCTTTTCATCATATATTCCCCATATAGAAGCACCGCCATCTAGCGGACATTCCAAGGACTAAACGAGAGGTGGCACACGCACACTTTCTTACGGCCTGCGCTTCGGTTCTACTTCCCACCTTTAACCACCTCGAGTTCATGGTATATACTAGTTCACTGTATTCATGGCACTGCGGCCCAACGCTCACTTAACCTTTCTAAAACTAAGGGGGTTACGCCACCCAGCGAGTATAACGCAGCAACCCTTTCTTGTCAGATAGTGCTCAATGTACATGCCGATGGCTGCTAATGGGGAATGAGAGACAGAAGCATTCAGCTATTAGTTGACGCACACGCTGCGAATTTTTTTTTTGTTGTTGTTGTTCAACAACGCACAGGAGAAATCTCTCACCGGCACCACCTAGGAGGTCAAGATGTAAATGTGGTTACACACTACGACTACGAGGGACGAACGGGTGCTGCTATAAGGAGCTTCGGCCCTAAAACTGGCCCATCACTGCATTCTTCGCGCCTCCCCAGATTTGCCGCCTGCGCAACGACGCGGCGAGAGCCAGCGTTCACGCCACCGCGAGGTTAAAGCTATAGCGTCCACTGCTTCACATATACACATGGTTTCCTTTAGTGGGAGATGCTGCAATTTTTTGTTCAAACACGCGTTCCTCCCGTGTTTGCCAGAAAAGAAGCACCCTACCATGTTTGTCTTCCACAGCATACCTGCGCAGAAGACACGTGGAGCGGAAGCCTTTGAAAAGGACCTCCGCAAAGCGCTGCATGGCAAAGCGTGACCAAAAAACGTTCGATGAAATCACTAGAGCTATTTAAATATTTCGTAGCCTAGCTGTACTTCAAAATATGGGCCATGAAGGTAAACGCTTATTTATTAGAAGACCTGGAACATGCGTAAGAGCTCCCTTGAAATAAATCTCGGTGGGCAGATTATTCCAAGTACAAACATTTGAACTGCCCTGCTGATAACACCCACGCGCGGAGCAAGCTGCACGGCGCACGATGGTCTTTAACGAGGCTGCCTCCGTTGAAGCACGATGAATTCGACATAGAAGTGAGAAGCGAGAAAATTTTCGTTTCCATACAAATCTGCTTGTTATACGGCCTAGATCCAGTTCGGTCTTTACTGGAGCGTCTACTCGAGAGTTGTTTCACGTGCGATGCATCAAAAACGTCAAGTTTTCATTTGTTTTCAAATATGTTTGCTGCACTTCAAAAGCGAAAAGAACACAAGAAAGATTGTTGCATTTGGACCTGCTTTTTCAGGGGCGTTCTCTTGAAAGAGGTTATAGGGCGCAAAGCAATGCGCGTTTTATTTCTTTTTCAGGGCGATGTGGGATCACTGTTGCGACATAAACACATATATGCAACCGCAAGGTGGTTTTAGATCGAATCGCAAAAACTCACCTTTTTCGTATCCTGAACAGTAACGCAGCGGCGATGCACATAACTATTAAGCATTGTGAAACTGAAATGTGTTTTTTTTCCTTACTGTTTGCTAAGTAAAATGAAACCTCGCGGAAAGCTATTTTTTATGAGGTCTTTGTAGGAAAGTCATTTCCCAAAGCTGCATAACTAGGCGGGAAATCAGGAGTGGGCGGGGAAATAGGGAGACTGCATCGTGAAAGTCTCTTTTGGAAGAAAGTCAAATACACGAGGATTCAAAAGTAGGTGCGATTGCAATGATTTTGTGAGAGCCTTGCTTGACAGCACGACATTGCTTTCGCTAAAGCATACCTGGGTGCGGATATTCAACAGTTCTCCCTATGCAAACATACAACAGTTGGAAGGCATTTCAGAGCCCATACTCTGGTGCTTGCATGCATAACGTTCAGCACTTCTGACGTCAGCCAACAAAGCCATAGAGATTTTCTATATTAGCTAGAGGGAACTCGGATGCTGCGATCATTTAGCCGCCATGGTATTTTTTTATTCATTCATGCTGTTAACCCTCTCTTGAGGGTTGTTACATGAACGGCACAATGAATAACTCTTCACACACAATGATAAAACAATGACCAACTAACAAGCGAAACAAATTATAGTTGTCACAAATATGTATCTAAACATAGCTGAAAATCATATACATCATTTCTTTGCCGATCTTTCTTTGGCAAACAGTTCCACGAGTGAACGGCTTAACTGTGGGAGTACACGCGTTTGCCTAATCTTCATGCATGCGCCTTTGAACGCATGTGTTTTAGTTATTTGTGGTTTTGTGATTGTTTTGGGTAAAATAATAAATCGTTGGAAATTTCGTCAGCCAGCTTTAATTGGTCATCCTAAAGGTTGTTGTAGTGAATTCGAACTGCTGAACATTTGCAGAACTCACTCTTGTGACACAGCAGCTTCAAGCCACGTGGAGGCAAACGAAGCCTATAGAAGGAAGCTCTGACAACTTCACGTGCTACCCATCATTCTCGTGTTACACTGACGTCATCAATGGTTTGGCAAACGGACCAGAGGGAACTGTACGAACAGAAATTGTTGGATGTCCCTACTACGCACTTACTCGGGCTTCACAGTAGTGCAGCCGCCATATCTTAGAGTCATGCTATGCCAAGGAAAAGTACAAGTTTTTTATGGTGTTTCAAACCAAGCTCCTGAAGCACTCGTCTGAAGGGTAACCAGCAACAATGAACCGACGTGCCCGCACCACCAAATTTATTTATGTATGTATACAAAGCAACCACAAACAAGTCCCGTAAGACGCAAATACAGTGATAGCAGCAACGAAGCCCTCAGTGAAGCCTTGGTAAAACCGAACAGGTCATCTGAAAAAAAAAATGTGGTGTTACATTAGGCAATCATACAGCGAAAGAGCTGCTTCTAAATGACACAAGAGTTTATGCAATGGCTTATGCGATGTTGTTAAAATACTTACGATGGTTTCAAACAGTTTGTTCCCTTAAACCGTTTCCTTACACTTTCCCGTGGTGTATATACTAGATACCAGAACATTCCTTTGCTTACTGCGCAAACGGTCAGGCCATCTGACCGTTTGCTCAGTAAGCATTTTTATTTACTCGAAAATTATTCTGTAAACTACGTTTTCAATTTTATTTTAATTTGACAGACCATCAGTTTAATCATTTTGTCGTCCGGTTCTTGGCCTATGCCTGTTTGGGGGTGAGCGCCATCCCTATGAGGTCATTATCATCATCATCATCATCATCATCATTATCATCAAATGATGGCGAAGCGATGGCGGCCTACCGAGGAACCCCAGTACATGCTGCACCACTATACTAGGAAGCGGGAACGACAATGGTGACTGCGACAAGACGTCGAAGCTATGGACAGCCCACACCAATGACGACGTGCCAGTGTCGTGTCTGTGACAGTCCGTGATTTAACTCGAACCTCTATGCGCATAAAACTAATTTTAAAACAGCGTACTATCATTTACATAAGCCTAGCAATGACCTAGAAGGAAGCCTTGAAATTACTCTTCAGAGTAGTCCACTTTCAATGTTTCTACCCTTGTGCGGATACGTGCAAGCTTCGTAACTTTTCAATCATGGCGAACATTTATTCGAAATCGGGGCTTTCTTTTTCTAATTAACTTTCCGCTGCTTTATCGCTTTGTTCTGTGACTCTCTGAGGTCTCTATTTCTTTATAATGCTTAGCCATCATATCCTCATACCAACACACCCAACAGGTAGGTATTTTAAAAGTCGACCTTGCTGATTTGGTTTAGAATCTCACTATCTGCTTAAGATGTGCAGTGGTCACTCTGATTCATACAATGACACGATGTACATACACATAACAGCTGCTGCTGAAAACGCAGAAATGTGTACACAAAAAAGTCAAAATAAATCACTCTAGTGCTGAAACTCGACAGTAACAAATTTTATTTATAGAACACCAGACCGCTAACGTACATGCCACGACGCTAATCTTCCTAGCCTCTATTAACTTACGCATCCTCACACCTTTGCGTCAGGACTGTAATCATCCCGTGAATTCAGCGAACCACTTCCTGGATCTCAGGCGTGCCACTAGCTACCATAATCAAAAAGCAAGAAATAGTAGCTAGACATAAAAGGTGTGCATTCCCATGAGTATGCAGCGTATTGATCACCGCGAACACGCGTGATACAGGTATTGCAATGCGCTCACTAATCCGGCGGAACCCATCAGGCGGGCCACTGAGGCAAGACTTGTGCCACGGGAAGGCTTTTTGAATAAGTCCCCAAGAGCCACGGTTCTGCTAATAATTGATTTTCCCGTAGCGAGTACTTCACGAGAGTTTATTGCAACGGCGCATAATGTATACCACAGGAGTAGGCTCTCGTACGCGACGTTCATACCACGGAAACACTGTGCATAAGCGTTCGGTGACAAAGTAGGTGGCGCTTGTGTATTGTCGCTATAGCGATGCCATCCTCTTTCATTTTTCCAACTCTGCCTCTGTCATTATCCCACTATGCAATACTGAGTAGTTTGTTCTTTACTAACACACTGTTTGAACAATTTTCGGCCAATTTTACGTCGTTATCAGGGAGAATGTTTAAGATGACTCATCAAACGCGAATTGTTGTCTTCAACGTCCGCGGTAGCGGCCTCGACGTAAAGACGCATGATGCAAAAAAAAAGTCGCAGCATGTCCACGGAATTAATGATGATGAGTGGGGCGATGCGTACATCCGTCCATGCTCCTCTATGGCGTCTCTCATAATCATATGGTGGTTTTGGGACGTTAAACCCTACATAACAATCATCGTTATACTGTTCGGAAGATACTGCCTTATTTTCTTTCTCGTCTCTTCTTCTCGCGGTTACGCGTGACGCATGACAAGGTTAGACTAAAAAAAGCTTCGCCTCTTAAAAAATGACAAGAGAACGTCATCATACGCCATCATCATGCCGTTACAAGTTGTCAGAATCTGTGAAGCCACGATGGCATTAGCAACACGGGACATAACGTAACGTTACATCACATCTTAACATGGTATCGTCGCTTGGTCAGAGATTGGCGGATTCCGATTTTACTGCAACGCCGCGCTGGGTGCAGGAAGCTTTTTGAGGCGTGGCGGGGGCACCAACACCATTGACTCAGGTAAAAAGACAATGCAAGTTGTCCCACGCAAATACTTAGCGAACCGTGTGACATTTTTCTTTACTTGCATGGTTACTAACAAAACACACACACAAAACATAAATGTACAGGATGAGTGTGCAGTAGCCCAAAGCCAAAATCAACAAATATATGGGTAAGTTGTGAATGTCAAGACAGGCGGAATCATCCGTTCTATGGTCATTACTATATACGTTTCAGCCCTGAAATAATATTCATATATGTTAATAAACAATTTTATACTTATAATAAACAATGCATATAATATACAGTCATGACAAAGTGAGAGTCGACGACAAGGCTATGTCTTGAGGGCTCTAACGTTTACGTTGAAGTCATCGACTAGTACAAAAGGTTTCTGCTTCTTGATGTTTTATATTGTTCCGACACAATTATGATTATATTAGTATATTAGTCTATCGTAAGGCCTCTTTTTTGTCCCACATCCACGCCATTCCCTGTAAGAGCCAACGCAACCCGTGGACGAACAAGCCTCTGCCCTAATGGGCTTCGCCCCTAAAAATGTGATAGTTTTAGCCTTCGAGCCACCTTAGGCGAGCGTACAAGGGACCGTGGGAGTTTTCGCACATAGCTGCCAATCAGCGGAATGCATGAGGAAGTCTCAAGGAATGTGCCAACAGGACAATGAATAAGTGTAAAGAAAGGACAGGATGGTTAGCCAGTTCTCAGATCGTCTGGCTACCAGTTTCGCTTATGCTTCGGCGCGGGACAGCCTTCTTTAGTAACCAAGGTCAACTGAAAGGCGCGTGACACACCTGAAAACGGAAAACCAAACGTACAACAACACAACTGATCCTGACAATTCAAAAACATTTGCTTTTGCAAATAATTTGTCCACGGTAGCAAAGGCACATACATATATGTCCTTGCTCATAGTTTACGAAACATTGAATAACACACAAACACACAATTACTGCCCAGCGATATTACTGCGGTTAATTTCATGTTCTCGTACAATAATTTCATGTTACGAGCTTGCGAAACTTTTTTACTGTTTATATGTCACAACTACAGGTGGGATCTTGATTAGTGAGTGGTAGATGCAGTCATTCTTTCCATTACTGTTCGGATAAGTACTGTCTTCTACATGAGCGAAGCTGTTTTCCTCTATTCCATGCGTACTCGTGGTAAGAGCCTGGGCGGCTCCTATTCGTAGGCAGACAATTTATGTATAAAAAGAAAGCACACAAAAATTGCAGCGGTATGCTTTACAGTTAAACAGATATAGAATAACTTGTTTCTAGCCTATGCCACACCTTCCTCGTAGTGCTTGTCTTTTTCTACAAAACTGACCCCCTAAATCTTCGATGTTGTAGTCTACTATAAAATATGTCTTCACTGCCCATTCGTTTCTCTTAACAGCCTTCCCTACACATTTATTTCAGCGTAAGGAAACTAAATAAGTCAGAGAACTCACCATCCTAACTAGTTGCGCTGACCTAGTAACCGCTAAGACAAATTACTCCAACCTCAGGTCAGGTTTTTTTTTTTCAGAGCCTACACCAGAGTCACACTAACCTACATTATACACCGAATCGCGGTTGTCTTGCCGCGCCCCCACTGGTTCACATGAACAGCGTGAAAAAAAAATATACGTTTCGCTCTGGCTTTGACTTTGACTTGTGCTTGACACTCGTCTATTACAACGGGAGCGCGGACGCTGCAGGCGTGTTTGTTTTGTTATACCCAGGAAAGCTGTTATCACGGTGCTGCCTCGAACGGCCTCAGAAGTAATTCAAGCCCTGGCTGCAGTCTGGTGAAGCGTCGTGATGTGCTTTTCAAAGGCACCGGATTACACCAATTCAGGAAGGTTTTTTTTTTTTGACCCACTTTCACTGCCAGCCTGTCGTGTGACCCAGTTTGTAAGTGGTCTGCTCCTGGTTCGACCTACATTTCTGCGCTGACTTCTTTCTTGTTCCCTCTTTTATTCTTTGTCTTATCTCAGTTGGACAATCATCCAACGACAGCCGGTTTCCATCCTCCGGAATAAAGTGACAGACCCCCGGTGCTGGCGTGCCAGCATGATGAGCTCCGTGGCCACGCTGTCCAAACAAAACATCTCCCGTTTCCACTCGGTTTGCTCCCTTACTTGTTTGCTCGCTTCTTATCTTCACTTTGTTCCTTTACTTCTTCCTCTTCATGTTGTTGCTTTCCTTCTTCATTGTCACTCTTTCTCTGTGTGTTTTGGTGCGTGTTTTGAGACCACATCAAAACAGTACACGGAACGGTCTCAACGGATTCACCACGTGACGCTGTTGCTGTGTATACCTACATCCAGGCAGCCAATCGATGTTTCTGGTGTTTGGACTCGCTCAGTGACAAAACAAAGTGTGTTTACTTTATCCCACCTAGCGAAAAGAAGCGTCCACAGAAATTTTCGGCGCGGCTCGCTTTCGACGTTCCTTGCGGCGTTGTTCGCCCGGGGTAGATTGGTATGGCCATGTCACAAGGTTGAATTTTTCGTGTTTTAATGCTTTACGTTTCGGTAAAAAAAATAAATGGCAATGCGTGTTTATAACATCTCCGTTTCCTTCGGCTCCTTACAATGAAATATTGTTTTAATATGATACTTTTATTATCCTTTTTTTCCTGCTTTCTAGCTGAAATTGAGGCTTGTTTTTTTTTTATATTAGACCATTCCCTTTTTTACGAAGGGCACTAACAGATGACTATGTCGGCTGACATCATAGCCACCTTTTCCCAATCTTTTGATAACCGAAATTAGCGTGTATGCTCAGCCCCGAATAAAATAATCAACATTTACGAGTGCACAGCACCAACCAACGGTATAACACACCTCATACGATCTGCGTGGATTAAGTGCATGAAAAAATAAAAATAAAGAATTATATTCGTATTGCTGCAACAAGCAACACCACCGTTGGCAAGGACGCGTTTCATTTTCATAAAATAAATAAATGCGGTTATGTATGTGGCGCTGAGGCTACGTTCAATGTCTTCCGTTGTTATTTTTAACAGAGACAACACAGAGCTATATAACATAACATCGACGCAGCTTCTGGGATCGATAATATGTCAGTGTCGTGTTTCAATGCATCGTCAGGCGCGCAAGTCCAACCTTCCTTTAGAGTTCGAATACGCGCTTAGAGGCATCAGCGTGCGCAGAGGCTGTGCGTACATCAGCGTGCGCAGAGGCTGTAACAGGAGCAAGAATGCCCAAGAAAATGGGAACAGACTTTGGAAATGTATACGCACCGTGGAAAGGGCAACAAAAGGCGGTGAGCTAGGCACCGGGGAAGTCGTGAGTGTACGTGCGAGCAAATGAGCAGGTGGAAAAAAAAAATTGGCATAGGAAGCCACAGCAACGCATGGTGGCGCTGCGACTCTCGACAGGCAGCGCCATTTTGGGATTGCAACACGGCCGCTCGACAAATGTCCAGCCGGAGTACCTGGCGCCTCTTCCGCGCCTTGATTGATCCGACCCAAACTCGAACAGAGACACAAAAGCATCTGCAACGAGCATTTCACAGCTTCGACGGAGACACAGCCAAATTGGCATGTAAACTCCGAGACCAATATCTATGCACTCAGCAGGACTCCCAAGGGCCGGCGTACTCGTATGCAGGTACCGAGAACGCGGAGCTGGATCAACTGTTCCAGTTACACGACCTGAAGGCAGCCCTAGCAAAAATGAGGCGAGGAACGGCGCCGGGAAGGGATAAAATTACCGTGAAATTACTTGCCAATCTTCCTGACTCGGCCTACACCATGCTCCTTGCCTACATCAATTCCATTTGGATCGGGAAAACAAGCCTACCAATTGAGTGGAAGACCGCCCTGGTCACCTTCATACCCAAAGCGGGCAAAGCCATTAACACGGACAACCTCCGCCCCATCTCCCTTACTTCTTGTGTGGGAAAATTAATGGAGACGATGGTGCGCGACAGGTTGTCCGCGTTCCTGGAGAGCAAAAATGCATTTGCAGACACCATGTTCGGGTTCCGCCCACACCGGTCCGCGCAAGATGTCTTGCTTCAGCTCGACCATGAGATCCTCGATCCAGTCGAGTATCCCCTGAATTACAAAGTTGTGCTCGCTTTGGATTTGAAGGGGGCCTTTGATAACGTGACCCACGAAATTATTCTAACACATCTCTCACAGGTGGATTGCGGCCAAAACACTTTCAACTATATTAAACAATTCCTCACTGACCGACAATCATACATTCGGATTCAGGACATTGAACACGGCCCTTACCGATTAGGCACGAGAGGGACTCCGCAGGGAGCGGTCCTCTCGCCCCTCCTATTCAATGTGGCAATGATGAGACTCCCCGCTCAGCTGGCGAAAGTCGAAGGCATACAGCATGCGCTGTACGCCGACGACATCACCATATGGGCGTCACACGGCTCGGCAGGAGACATGGAGGCAAGCCTGCAGCAAGCGGCGGACATCGTGGATGACTATGCCCGTCGCTGCGGCCTTCAGTGCTCCCCGTCCAAATCGGAATTCGTGCACATACGCCCCTCACCAAAGTGCACCGCAAAGATCGACCTCTCCCTTCACAGCGGACCAATACCCGAACGCGATGAGATTAGAGTACTGGGGCTTTTTATACACAAAAATCGCAGAGCAGACACAACATTGGCCAAATTGCGTAAGGTGGGGGACCAGGTGGGCCGGATGGTCCGCCGGGTTTCCAACAAGCGCGGGGGGTTACGATGCAAAGATGCCTTGCGGCTGGCGCATGCATTCGTAACCAGCCGAGTCCTGTACTCGGCTCCATACCTCCACCTACGCAAATCCGACGAGAATGCACTCGAAGTCATTCTCCGCAAAATCTACAAGCGCGCCCTCGACCTTCCTGTCAGCACCTCTAACCAGCGCCTTTTGGGCTTGGGAATGGTGAACACCTTCAAGGAGCTGAGAGAGGCGCACTTGACAAACCAATATACTAGACTCTCTAAAACACCGTCGGGTCGCCGCCTCCTTGCCCGGCTACACATCAATCACTCAATACACACGGAAGAGCGCGTACGGATTCCAGAAGTTTGGCGATACTCCTTGCACGTGCGCCCTCTTCCGGCTAACATGACCCGAGACGACTACACTGGCCGACGCCTCGCGCGGGCGGAAGCCTTGGCTCGACACTACGGCCACAAATTCGGGGTATTCTACGTGGACGCCTCCGGCCCACACCACGGTGGTTGGTATACGGCTGCGGTCGTCCACGAAAACACCGTTGTAAACGGACTCACATTCCGTGCACATAACATTACGCACGCGGAGGAGATCGCCATCGCACTAGCCGCCGCAGATCAGGACTCGAGGGTCATAATCACCGACTCAAGGGGTGCCTGTCGCAATATTGAACAGGGATACATTCCGTACCGTGCTTATAAAATACTGCAGAACAGCAGCTACCTAGGTGCCCCCGCGCACCGAACGATCATATGGGCTCCGGCTCACACGGGCCTCGATGGTAATGAGACGGCCGATGCCGCTGCCCGCGCGCTCACTCTCCGGGCACCATCCTCGTCCCCTACCGATCCGGAACTCGAACCCAATCCTGCCTACACCTTTAAGGAGATCACACAATTTTATCAATCCGGCCATAACGTCTATCCTAAACCCTGTAAGGGCCTCACGAAGGCGGAGGAGCGAATCCTCCTTCGCCTTTATACTAAAACTCTATTGTGCCCGGCAATCATAAAACACTTTGACCCCGCTTGCACGGGGAAGTGCCCACATTGTGAGGAAAGTTCCTCTGACATTTTCCACATGGTGTGGGCATGCCAAAAAACCCCAAATCTTACCCCACTACCCAACCCTTCGCGGGAGGACTGGGAGGCAGCCCTGCTCGGCTGCTCTGACCTGACGGCCCAACGGGCCCTGGTCGAGCGTGCCCGGGCCGCGGCCAACGCCAATGGGCTCCCGTAAGAGGGAGCCCACCTAGTGTTTGTACGGGGCGGCCCCTTAAGGACCGTTCCCACCCTCCCTGTAAATAACATCTGTAAATAAATGTTTTTCAGCAGCAGCAGCCATTTTGGGATGAAAAGTAGAAATCGGGGACGCACATCGCGCGTTTTCCCTCCCCGCCAATGTGCTGCCGCTCGCTTACATGTTCGTGCAGAGAGCACGCGCTGCGTTTGAGTCACGTCACAATGTACCGACTGCAGTGGCACTTGATAGAGATCTCTGAGCTGGACAAGCACTTCTGAGAAGAGAATGTAACAAAAGGTTTAAAGCTCGTTAGCCATGTGTTTGACGTGAAGCAGACGACGGAAGACGAGGACGCCCGCGTAACTGCGAAATGCATTTCTTAGGTCCGTGACAATACCACGTAGGACGCGTGCCTCGCGGCGCTCTTTTTTTTTTTTGAGCCCTAGAAACACAACAAGACGTCTTGTCTCGCCATTCTCAACAACTTTCTGTCAGCATGCATACAAACGGTTTCTATGTCTTGAAGCGAAATGACGCCGCTAGTTGACGGCATGTCGGGACTTATTTCACTGTCTTCGAGCTCAGTGCTCAGAGATAGTCTATTCTTTTTCGCCGATGATATTCTGGAAAATACCCCCTCCTATAGGTCAGCTTTCGCTTATTTATCGAGGACCCTGCGACAAAAGTAAGCGGGCGAATTCGGAAATATTCGTGGAACGCATCCTTCGACGAGGTCCCCCTTTCCTCTTGCGATTTGTACCTTCTTACCATATGACGTGCGTGAAAGTCTTCAGGATGTCCTTTTCATGAAAGTGCATACCACACACACGTGAGTTGCTGGGCAGTTTCTTATCTGCACGAGGAATAGCGTGGTCCCATACCTCTCGCTGGTTCGATTCCCGGCTGCGGCGGCTGCATTTCCGATGGAGGCGGAAATGTTGTAGGCCCGTGTACTCAGATTTGGGTGCACGTTAAAGAACCCCAGGTGGTCAAAATTTCCGGAGCCCTTCACTACGGCGTCTCTCATAATCAAATGGTGGTTTTGGGACGTTAAACCCCACAAATCAATCAATCAACCATACCTCTCGCTGCTCAGGTACACGTGGCCACAAAAGAAACGTCGTGGCGTCTCTCATTTCCAGTAGCTACTCTACAGCCGAGAACTCAACATATGGGCATGATGGGAACACGCAACACATACGAATCAGAACAGGGCGCGCTGAAGCACAGTACTGTTCACGCAGAAAGAAGCCTTTACAGATATCGACGTACTGCAACATGCTCAGGCGATGGAGGTTACGGGAGTGACACGAGCGAGCATGCAGTGAGTGAATCTGGATGCGACAGCAGCGCCACATTTGTCGCTGGCAGTGGCAGCGCCGGGCAGCATCGCTCAGTTTTGCAACTTACCGAGTTCTAGAAACGTTGCCCTCCCTAGCGCCTAACCTCAAGTTTTCCAAATCTCAACGCTAGGACCAGGCGCGGCGCTGTCATCGCTCCGATAACGTCAGCTTCAGTTATCTATATTCACTGAGTACATGGTGATGAATGAGGCGTAGCGCTGGAGCATTTTATCGCTGATTCTTTAACCATCCGCGAATATTGCCCTCTACATCATCAAAGACGTGACAAACGCTGTATATATTTATACAAGAAATTTTATTATTCGCAAGGAGTAGCTATATGTCGCTTCCATTCTCTCTTCATTATGGCGGCTTTATGGTCGGTGAAGTGGTGAATCGGTGATGGGGCGCAGTGGAGTGTTGGCATGGAGTTTACAAAGGTGGAACTATAAGCGGTCACGTACAAACGAAAGATGGATACAGTGAGACAATCTACGGTTCTTTAACGTGCACCTGGATACATGTGCACGGCCGGCCATCTTGCATTTCAAATTGGCTACTTCTCAGAAGAATTTGCTTTATGGGTGGTTAAGTGGTGGATCGCTGATGGGGTCTAGTGGGATGTTTGCAAAGACGGTGTAGAGGGCAGTTGGCAAAGGTGAAACTATAGGTGGTCACGTACATACGTACAAGGGATGAACATACCCACGCCTTTAGGAGCTTCACCCCTAAAAAAACTCACAGGGTCCTTTTATTTATTCACTTAGGACTACTGGATGGCTGAAGCTATCTTTATTTCTTCTCAGTCAGTTAAGTTTGAGTCAAATATTCATTTACCAGAAAAAAAAACTGTAAGGACACCAATGCTATAGGAATCCTTGAGAACCGCTTCCCGAAAATCCTGGTGACATGCACAGTGTCCATTTTTGTGAAAGAGAACATGCGAGCGTGGGGTTGGCACTCTGGCGCGGCCACCTGAAGCACCTTCAGCCGACAGATAAAGAAGGCGTGTCCGCTTTAGGCGGCATTGCCCGTTGCGAGACCGATGTGGGAGCATAATCTAGCAGCGCTTGTCCAACAGTCATGACTCGTTGTTTTGCTTCTAATAGATGTTTTTTTAATAACTATGGGTTCATTGTTATAAAAAAGTTTGGCAGATCCCATGTACCTGGGAGTGATCGTTAGGCAAAGCATGCAGTGGGAAGGGGACTATACTGTAATTTTGTTATTGAGGGACACTTTATCCAATGATTTTAAACATATGCACAAATGTTCCAGAGTACTGCGTAGGATACTCAACTCACTGATGCATCTATCCTACAATGAAAAAATTTCTCGGATTGTTCGAAACCTTGATTGCACAAAGAAAGCCCTCGACATAGGGACGTACGATGACACGGGCTGTAAGCACTAACTAGGCCAAGCCCAACTTCTCCTGAAGTTCCTCGGAGGCTGTAATGCGGTTGTTCTCAAATGGGGCTCCACGAAACCGATTTTCAAAAAAATAAAAACGTAGCTCATTTATTCTACGCCATAACGTCCCGTCACGGTGACACACGCCTTCAAATTTTATGGCGTATTTCATCACTTATCACATAATCTGCTCATTGCGGTGGAGCTTACTCGTGTCTCCCCTTCTTAAAGAGAAGGCTGTAAAGGTTTCGATGCTCTTTTTTACAACATCGTATTTTTTTTTTCTGCTGGCACTTTTGAAGGACAAACATAGCTAGAAACAGGTTGAATGTCGTTGCACACCACACAAATTATTTGCAGGCTGTTCAGCGTTTCAGTTTAGCTTCATCGTTCTCTGTCAGGACGAAACACAGAAACGCCTCTTTTTCTCTGTTGTGACCTCGCCATTCTCTATCCTTTCCTTTTGTGACTTCAAAGAGATCCCTCAAAAGTACTTTCAGTGCTCTAAAAAGGATATTTAGAACACCCATTCCTAAGAGCCCCTGCTGTAGTAGTCCTTACTATATACGAGCTTTTTTGGGTTTACATAATTTTTTCTCTCAATATTTCGGTTCATAGTAACGGGAATGTTATTTCGTGAATACTTAGCTGAAAAAAAGAAGAAATGACGCTGTAAAATTCTAGCTCTGTATGGAACAAGGTGGCCTTAGTATTCAAAAATTATTCGAATAGTATTCAATTCGTATTCAATTTGTCACGACGATTACTCGATTTGTATTTGATTCGACTCTTAATTTCACTATTTCCACACCCATACCTGGAAGAAAAAAGATACACTCTGTGAATCTCTTTCTGAAAAACAAAACAGCATTCCGGGCCTGTATTCAACATGGCTGCCTTACTGTTCGAAAAGTATTCGAATAATAATCTATTCGTATTCGATTCAGTACCATCATTGAATTTGGTTCTCAATATGACTATTCGCACACTCTCATTTAGAAGAAAAAGAAGATACTCTTAGAAGTAGACGTAAGGGAGTCTCCGACTCTTTGCTGTCAATAAGGTAGGTTAACAAAAATAAGTCGTATGCCTATAAAGAGCAAAAACACATGACTTGATGAACACGCAAGCGCATTCAGAGATCGCACTCGCATCCCTGTAAATAGTGGGTCTGCGTTTATATGCGATATTTCATTGGCTCTCATTCTCTATTTCATCTCTGGCTAACCTATACCAAAACTGGTTAGCCTCGCATGCGCTACGACAAGGGTACTAGCCCTAAGAAACGAGCTGCCCTTCACAGACAGGGCCGTTCCGAGAATCAAGAAAAAAAATTTACATAGTTCGTGACCTTTAAGGCAGAATTATTGAGAAGAACGAAGAAAACTTTGGGTATTTTTGTACAGAAGAGCGTACGTTAGATGGGAGCCAGGCTCGACGGAGATGGTTGGCTCAGCGTAGGGAATTTGGGCTTCTGAGAAAAGCCTCATGAATCACTGCATGGATCGCATATTAATGGTTTCACTTTTGAGGAAAAAAATATAAATGGCTGGGAAGTGTTATTAGAAGGAAAAGAAGCCACACTTTTTTTTCATGTGTCTTGATTTACGGTCGTTCAACTCCGGAGAATGTCGAAACAAGGAGCTCGACGATCCGTAGGGAACTGGATGAGCGACGTTCTCACCTTGACCTTTCGAGGATGAAAGTTCGCGGAATGTCACATCAATCTATAAAAACATACAAAGAAGGGTTTTTGTTTCTAAAAAAATTGAGACCTCTAACATCATATCTGGCTCCATCAATCTTTACGCTTTCATGATACATTCAGGAAGGGGCAAGCTTAAAGGCTTGACTTTTTGGTCAGGCTATTATATCCATATCGGTGGTGATAGTGTCACTCTGACGTTGATGTCTCCATATCAAATTATTACATGCGCTACCACAGAAGCTGAGAGTTTTAAAGCACGTTCTTGACTTTCCCTTCCCTGAAGTGTATGTTTATTATCGGATGTGGAGGAATTGCATTGGTTAATTTGCTAACGTGTTTTCGCCCTGTAATAAGTAAACGAATGGGATAGGGCGAAAGTTCTTAGTAGTTATTAATCGCGAGACACTTTTCACACGTTAAAACAGGCAACATTCGAGCCACAACCGAGGTAGGAGTTAGCAAAACGGTCAATCGGGCACATAGGTCAGAAAAAAAGTGGCCAGCATATCCACCGAGTGAATGATGGAGAGTGGGGCGAAGCATTCGTCCGTCCATGCGTCGTCTGTGTGACCGTCCATGCATTGTTCGTGCACCCGTCCCTGCGTTCGTTCATGCATCCGCCCCTGCGTCCGTTCATGCGTCCATCCATGCATCTGTCTGTGTGTCCGTTCGTCATCTATTCAACACCCCAAGTCCCACCATCTCGCATTTTTTTAATATATTCCCCATATAGATGCACGCCATTCAGTAGAATTCCAAGGACTAAACGAGAGGTGGCACAAGCACACTTTCTTACGGCTTGCGCTTCGGCTCTACTTCCCACCTTCAACCACCTTGAGTTCATGGTGTATACTAGTTCACTGTATTCATGGCACTGCGGCCCAATGCTCGCTAAACCTTTCGAAAAACCAAGGAGGTTACGCCAGCGAGTATAACGTAGC
The DNA here is from genome assembly GCA_013436015.1 of Rhipicephalus annulatus. NCBI lineage: Eukaryota > Metazoa > Arthropoda > Arachnida > Ixodida > Ixodidae > Rhipicephalus > Rhipicephalus annulatus. Next base: position 248,770 of record WOVY01015100.1, read on the forward strand.
AACCTTTTCCTTTCAGATAGTGCTCAATGTACATGCCAGGGCTGCTAATGTGAAATGAGAGACGGGAGGATTCAGCTTTTAATTTCTTACGGCTTGCGCTTCGTATCTGCTTCCCCCTTTAACAAACTAGAATTCATTCATGGTATGTATACTAGTTCATTGTATTCATGGCCCTGCGGCTAAACGCTCACTAAACCTTTCTAAAACTAAGGAGGTTACACCCAGCGAGTATAATGTAGCAACCCTTTCTTGTCGATAGTGCTCAATGTACATGCCAATGGCTGCTAATGGGGATTGCAGCGTGCGCGTGGACTAAAAGCCGAATGCTCCTGTCTTCATGCCCCATTAACGGCCATTGGCATGTACATTGAGCATGTTTTTATTGTTAAACAACGCACAGAAGAAATCTCTCACAAGCACCACCTTGGAGGTCAAAATGTTATACCTATTTCGGATGTGTGCCACTGGTGGTTACGTTCTATGAGGGACGCCAACCACGCCATAAGGAGCGTCTTAGCGTCTCACGTCGTTGTTAGCGTCTCACGGCGTCTCTGGGCTGGCGGACGCCCGTCATGGCAAGCCAGCCCCCGAAGAAGGCGCTAGCCTTCGACGTAGTCGTCCCCGAGGGGACTAGTCCCGAAGACGTCGTTGACGCGACGTCTTCAATAGTAGGAATCGAAGAAGTGTACTGCGTTCAGCACTTTGGAGGCCGGAACTACCAAGTTACCGTCAACAGTGAGGCCGCACTGGCCCAAATCGTAGACGCGTCGCACCTTATCATCCGAGGAGAGCGCGTCGCCATCGTACCCCTGGGACCCCAAGTGACCCAAGTGACCGTCCTGTTCCTGCCGTGCCGCGTACCCAGCGAAGTCCTCGCACAAGCACTCTCTCCCTACGGGAAGGTGCTGCACATCACCAGAGAGGACTCATGGGATCGCGCCCAACCGTGACCACTGGGACGCGATACGTCCGCATGGAAATGAAGGCTTCGTCACCGGTGCCCAACTACCTCAAGGTCGCGGGCCATCGAGTGACCTGTGACTATAAAGGCATCCAGCGAGTGTGTCGTCGATGTGGAGACAGTGGGCACTTCCGCATGAACTGCACAGCTCCGTTTTGTGGAAGGTGCGGCGTTTATGGCCACGACGGGAAAGGCTGCTCGCTGCCGTGTCGCCGTTGTGGGGACCCGCATGCCACCGTGGCCTGCACCATCAGGCCATCGTATTCCGAGGCGGCATCCAAGGATTTCCCTCCACTTCAACCAGGAACGCCATCTAAGAACAAGTGCGACGATTCGTCGGCGCGAGCCGTGGTGGCCGACCACGACCAGGGTGTGCCAATCGCGGCGCTGCACCAGACGCCCACTGCGTTCCCAACGATTCCGGGCCTGGTAATCCCTCCAGGTACTGAAAACTTAAGTTCCCCGCGTCCCGTGGCCATTTCTGAGGAATCGCAGGCCAAGCCCTCGTCAGACGAAGCGCCTCGTGAGGACGGCGTCTCGGATGGGAATATTGCATCTGAGGCTCCTCGCGTTGCTGCTCTGTCGACAACAAGTTCAGGTGTCATCGGGAGTCTACATCTCAAGACGACGACGCCTGCATCTACGAGGACTCCAACAGCACCGCGAGTGAGGCGCCCCTACAAATTGACGAAGACACCAGCCCAGTGACATAAGCCAGGACAGTGGAGACGTCTTTGTACCATCCTCGCTCAAACACCCGGACACCAAACGCCCCCGGATCACTACTCGTGACTTAGAAGCCCCCACCAGAGACAGAAGTCCCCTGCGGACTTCGACGCGATCCCGGAAGCCCCGAGCCTCCGGTGGATCGCCTGGCCGGAAAAAATGACTCAGCCACTTGCGGGGCATTGGCTCCCGCACCTGATAAAGGTACCCCTGCATTTGCGTGATCCTATAGTATGTTTTCATTTTCCCCATGGCTCTTACTCTAAAAGTTATTACTTTTAACGTTCAAGGTTTCCGAAATCCACAAAAACAGGCTGAGGTATTGGCTTTGCACGTTCAGTGCACTGTGATTTGCTGTTCGTGCAAGAAACAAATTTTTTCAAGCTTTCTGATGTACTCGCTTTCAAGCGCGCGTTCAATTTTGATTGTTTTTTTTTTTCGTACGCCAGCACGCATTCGACTGGCGTCGGAGTCGTTATTTTTAACCGAGGTCTTTTACGTGACCATCATGTTTCCTTCGATGCCTTCGGACGCGTGCTGGCGTTCGACTGCACCTTTTTTTTCGTTAAGAATAAGATTTGTTGCCGTGTATGCCCCAGCGGACGCGAGAGAACTCAAACGCGTTCTTCCAATCTCTTGATGCGTTCCTTTTAAATTCCCGACATGTGGTACTTTTAGGGGATTTCAATTGTGTCTTAGACTCACACGCAGACGTTCGAGGTCCGGGTCGCGGCCGGTCAAACTGGAATGCCAGAGAACTCGAACGTCTAGTGCAGCAATTGGCATTGAGTGACATTCATCAAATTGTGCATGCAGTAATTATGCCTATACTTGGCGTCGAGCAGCGTCGAGCAGCCGAATTGATCGCGTGTATGCATCCCCCAGTCTCATTACCTACGTTCACGACACCGGGGTAATGTCATTGCCACCGACACCGTGTTACATTAGCGACCATCGGCCGGTTATGTTATCTCTCCGCCTGCCAGCGGGGACGCCAACGGTTCACAGACCATGGCGTCTCGATTGCCGCGTCCTCCAGGACTCTCAGGCTACGGAGAAAATTATCCCGAGCGTTACGCGCATCGCTATTGGGGCCGATGTAGCTGATTGGGATCGCCTCAAAGAACAGTGGCGGCATCATTGCAGTGCGTCGGGCAGAGGACTTTGCACCCGTATGTCGAAAGATGCGTCATTGTTAATCCAGAAGATACGCATTGCCAATCGAGATCCCAGTCCTTCCACTGTAATGCGGGCATGGCAAGAGGAGCTCGTTGAACGGTACCAGCGTATTATGCGCGCTTCTTCACTCGGCTGCAGCTTGGCGCTGTAGACGTGCACCCTGTGCGCACCCTGAGGTGCTAAGGTATGCACGCAGAGCTCTGCTTCGTCCACCAGGCTCGCCTGCCCACTCGCTGAACTCTATCACCCAGCTCTGCGGGTACGCGCGACTTTCAGGAATTCACTCAAACTTTGAGTCAATAGCTAAATCTGGTGCTAATGTCTGTACCCAGGATCCGTTTCTTCGCATCCTCTACTAAAGATTTACCTCATGATTCCAACATGTCAAATGACGTCCTCCTATCACCGCCATCCGATGACGAAATCAAGGCGCATTAGACGCAATGAAAAAGGGATCGGCCCCAGGGCCTGACGGACTTCCTGCAGAGTTTTATGTACAGTTCTGGGCCTATCATTGGTCCAACTATGTCACGCGTCATTCGCAAGTGTTTCCAAGATATTACACTTCCAACTTTCTTTCCACAAAGGCCGTATAACACTAGTTCCCAAGAAAGACCCAATGTCCACGCGACCAGAAGATTGGCGCCCTATTACCCTGCTCAATGTAGATTACAAGCTCTTGGCTAACATTTGGTGCGCCGAATCAGTCCATTTCTTGCAACATTAATCGCTCCCCACCAGGTCTGTTCTGTTCCGGGCCGAAATACACACCCATACGTGGTTAACGCGTGACATCATTCAATACACCATTAGCCGATGTGCGCAAGGACTGTTGGTTTCATTAGATCAAGAGAAAGCTTTCGATTTCATAGAACATGGCTACATACTAAATGTTTTTACATGCATTGGATTCCCGGATAAGTTCATTGACCTTATCAACGCGATGTACACTAATTTAGAAAGTACCCTTTACTTAGATTCCCGTGAGAGTCACGCATTTAGAGTCACGCGTGGGTCCGTCAAGGGTGTCCCCTCTCCCCAGTGTTATTTATCCTTGCAATAGAGCCCTTCTTAAGGGCCGTTGAACATCACCCGCAGATTCGTGGCTTACCTCTACCGGTAACACTCAAGTAAAAGTCGCTGCATATGCAGATGATATCACTCTATATGTACATAATGAACAGTCGCTGCAGCATGCTCTTGATACATTCCATGATTCGGTATTATCTCCGGTGCAAGGTTTAAACTTTTCAAAGCCAGTATTTTTTCATTGGCAACCCCAGCGGTCGTATCAACATCACGTCGCCTTTACAGTGGTCTCCTGAGATTTCAATACTCGGAGTTACTTTCACTGTATTTGGTATACAGGATAGCATCTGGTCATCCGTTGTACAAACTCTTCTAAATGATATCAAAGCAGCCAGGTACTTCGAATTCCCCCTCTTGGAACGCCGATACTTAACACAAACGGTGTACCTAGGAAAATTTTGGTACCTTTGCCATTCTGTTAAACCACCGCTCCACGTCTGCAGGAAAGTGCAAAGCTGCATCAGTTCATTTTTTGGCTGGTGGCACAGAATTGTTATCGCGTCCAGCGTTAGCTCAACCGCGAGATCAAGGCGGTTTTGCATTCCCCGACGTTTCCGTCACGGCTTCTACATTGTGCCTCCGCACTCTATTGCGAATACTAAGCAATGATGACGTGCCCGCTCAGACACTGGCTCGTTACCATCTGGGGGCCATCACTACGTGTCTTCTTGCCGGATAGCCCAAATAAACAAAGGTCCCAATCAACTGAATTACCATCTTTGTATCGAGCCATTCTGGCATTTCACCGACGTTTGGAAGCTACGTGCCCAGAGATAGAGGTGGCCGATTCAAAGTTGTGGACACAATGGCCGCCCTTCTACGGCCTTGGTGCCCCCAGCATCGTCAATCTGTATTGAACCGTGCTTGGAAACCAATAACTGCCGCAGTGTTGCCAGGGCATCTCAGAGACTTTGTCTGGAGGTTAGGCTTGGGCTTGGCTCCCCACGCGAGATCGGTTTTTGCAGCGATGGCAGGTGGTTCGCACTTCCACTTGCCCCAACTGCGCCCATGGTAGAGACCAATCGACATGCGGACATTGAATGTGTGGTTTCCCGCCTTTTTTGGCGTGCGGTTAATGCTGGTTTTCGGGGAAGGGTGTGCGAAAACTTCGTGTCCAACGGCCCGATTTCCGCGTAGCCGCTCTCGCTCTCTTAATAGTTGCGGGG
>WOVY01015101.1:0-90759 GCA_013436015.1 Rhipicephalus annulatus
ATGTCTCATTTTTAAATTTATTCGGGAACATCATGTCACACAGCCCTCCCAGCCTGAAAAAAAACAATGAGAAAACGTAGCGAGGTTAAAATCGTACATTTTAGCTAACCCTATGTCGGATTACCGGTGGCCTGTCGGGAAATATTTGCATAAAAACCAGTTACAAAAGGCCCTGCCGCGGTGGTCTAGTGGCTAAGGTACTCGGCTACAAACCCGCAGGTCGCAGGATTGAATCTCAACTGCGGCGGCTCTGCATTGTCGATGGAGGCAAAAATGTGGTAGGCCCGTGTTCTCACATTTGGATGCACGTTAAAGAACCCCAGGTGGTCGAAATTTTCGAAGCCCTCCACTATGGCGTCTCTCATAATCATCAGTGGTTTTGGGACGTTAAACCCTACATATCAGTCAATCAATCAATCAATGAATAAGTGCAACAAGTTACAAAAGCACTTACCAGGTACCGGTAGCCCGGAGACGTCTTGTCCGTCACGGCGTAGTCGAACGTGGCCAGCATGCCAACCCACAGAAACTGTCAATCAATAAGAAAGAACGAACAATAATTCAGGTCCTATTGAACCTATTGGCAGATAAAGAATAAAATGTGAAGAAACAACTTCAAACTAAAGTGACCGTCATTATCTTAAGTATACGAGTGTTCAATCGCAAGTGTTGCGCTAGCGCCGTCGCCAAGGTCACGGGCCATTGTCGCCACTGTTAGGTATTGCGCGTTTCTTCTACGCCTGCAGCTGCTTCTGCGCAGAGATGATAGACGGAGCAAGCAAGGCGACGGTGAGTTAAGAGAACATTTACGTACAGCATGAATAAAGCATTACATACTCGGCACCGGGGCTAACAGCTTAGGGAGCTCGAAGAGTCGGGATGTCTTCGGATGCTCTGACGCTGTCATCCGCTCTGACATACTCGTCTGCTTCTTGTGGTCGCGCCACTTGGTTCTTTTAAAGACCCTGGGTTACCCTTACGTCAGGAGCCTCGAATCAGGAACGCCGCTACCCTTGCGTCAACAGTCTCCAATCAGGAGCCACCACTGGGTTGCACTGGTGGGCGAGTAGTATTGCCCCGCGTTGCGCAAGACACGCCGGGCTAGATGACGTCGACTGCGTCATCGGGGTGGAATCGGACCCGTCTGTAAAGGGAGGTTGCCACGTGTTGCGTAAGGCACCATTGCCGAAGATTTAATCAGCCTGGCTGTTGCTCGCTGGTTTTGACGCTGGTTGCATTTGCAGAAGCGACGAAGTTTGATTTGGACTCCATGGCATAAAACAAGAGAAAAACCTGAACGCACTCTGTGTATTGCGTGATGTCTTTATCACACTTGCCAACAACATTTGTGCCCACACACACGCACGCATGCACTGATGGCTATATCTCTTTTCCTCCGTCACGCACGCTTCGACAAAGCTTGTGCACATAGGGAAGACAGGCTCAAGTTGTGCAGTGCGATTCGCAGCCTGGCGGAGAAGAGGCGAAGCTTCGGTCGCTCGAACGGGCCGAGTTTGCTTGGTTTTCCTGTTGCGCACACGGAAAATGTGTTTTTGGGGCTTTTTGTCGCATTTTGCACGCTATGGGTGCCACTCCTTCGTCATCCTGAAAAGCAGGCACGTGGTCCTGCTGCATTGTGAGCTGCTAGAAAAGTTTAAAAATGACTATAATCTGAAACTACCCGTGAAGTTCTACCATTTCTAATGCAATCAATGCGAGGAGCAAAATCGTCAAGAGTGGATTATGGCAGTTGGTCGATACTTCCGTGGTCTTGTCCCTTTAAAAAATATTTCGTCATGTGCACTATTACCAACTTTTAACGGGGAGAAACGTGATGGCCGGACTTATATGAAAAGGAGGTGCGTTTGTCAACTGAAGCTACAGCAAATAGAAAACTGCTGTACATTTCGAGATCGGGCACCAGCTTTCCGAAACAATCATTTGTAATGCAAAGTGGCTGAGCTTGCTAGCTTAATACCCACTGTTAAAATGCCGTACTGTGAGCCACGCAAGTGTTTTATTCAGCTGATAGTTGTAGATTTTCTCGTCGCCGCTCAGTGTCAACAAACGGCGCCCTGCAACTTCCTCTGCCTATCCTGCGCCTTCCATAGAACTGCCTGTCCGTTGTCGACGAGGACCACGGGCAACGTGGCGGTTGGAATAAAATGAGCACCCGGGAAAAGACGGGGGGTCTTTTTGGCTGCTAGGAGATCTTGCCGACTAGACACCGGTACGACCGTCTTAGGCCCCACTTCGGGTCATACTTTTGCTGACATCTCTGCATTGTAAATAGCTCTGTACATAAAGTTCTATTTGTAAAACGTCCAGCGGTGAAGGCGTCTTCCTCCGGCGAAAAGTCATGAAGACAGCAGTGATCATCTTCGCGAAGCAACGAACCGGCTTTGCTTCACTACCAAGAACTTGGTCCGAACGGTATTCCGAGTTCAGACGAAAATTTATTGAAGCTGTTTTCACATATTCGCGAAAATTGGGGAAAGCGATTGTTGGCGTGTCTGACGTGCTAACCTCATTCGCTCACTTTCTGTATCTTTCTCTTGCGCTCTTTCTTCCTCCCTTCTCCTTTTCTTCATTCTTCATTTCTTTTCTTCCCTTCCTTCGTTCCTCATTGCACAGCGCGCCACCTAAATGTGCTTCCTTCATGCAGGGACACGGACATTCATCCGCACATCGAGCAGCACAACGCTACAGTCACTAAATACAGCAACTATGCTCATGTGTGTATAACCAGGCAACAATAATATAGGTCAACGACAAATGACAAGACACCTGTACGAAAAATCAGGTTGTCGCATTAGAAATGGCAGAACGCGGACACGCCCACAATCTAGATCACATCACTTATTGGAAAACGTCGCACACAAGCCAGCATGTTACCGGTACACCCTTCTGGACCGTATTTTTCTAAACTCCACACCGCCGTCTTTCACACGCACAAGGTCGCCGCCGTCACCATCAAAAGATATAACTCGCAACACGCTTCACTTTTAAAAAAAAAATCGCTTGCTGTTGTTCGTATCAAGTTCTCAACAAGCCCCAGCAAGCCCAATCTCCCTTTCTATGTTATCGTGAGCCGTTCCTGAGGCTGCCGGTGAAGCTCGGTCCTGGAGCCTCTTTCTTTTATACCGCCATCGTGAATACCACTTTACTAGCGCCTGAGAATGCCGACAACCCCTCCCACTCTTTCTCAAGCTGCGAAATTTTAAGGGTAACTACCATGAATGAGGGAACTTATCACGCACACAGTGTGGAGAACTCCTTCCCCACTCTGCCCTTAGCAACATCCCTTGACCCCAAAGAAACCTTGCGCAACGCAACGGCGAAAGCATAGCATGTACAACCTTCGAGGAAAATCCCTTTATTTGTATAGGCAAAACTTACTCCGTTCTTAGAAATAAATGCTTCGTAATCACTAAACTAACAGCCTACAATTAAGGTGTGGTTGCGAAACCTTCACAAACGAGAAAGCCACTACAACGTCCTTTGCATGCAAATTGATGCAGGCACGCTGGCCCGGGCAACAATAACGAGAAAGTTTTTGACAGGCAGCAACGTGCACAATAGCTTTGCGGGTAAAGGCGGTCATTGCATGCGACAAGTTTGTGTATGAAGCATACATTATCAATGAAGCTTACGCGGCCATGGTAGCAGGTCAAGAAGAAAAAAAAGAGAGAGAGAAGAAAATATTGAGCTGCCCAGGAACCCGAGCTGAACGTATAGTTAGATGACTGGCGTCGAAACGGCGGTTGCTGTCGATTGAGACGCGTCCGCGGACCGCGATCAATCACTGGGCTCATTAGGGTCACGTTAACAACCCAGGCGGTACAGGGTGGTGGCCAGTGGCCAAGGACTCAATCGCTGTAGGGGTACGCGAACACATATAGTTTCCTAAATATCCACCAGAGGGAATTCTCGCGCTAGCGTCTAAGGGGAGCTGAAACGCACGGTGCTTCAGTGAGCATGTGAATGGTGGGTATAGTACACGGATTTGTCTAATCTTCGCACTTCTGACTCTGTGTGGGTTCGTGCGGCTAATAACAATAACTGTGGTTCAACGTCCGAAGATCCCGATATGGTTTATGAGAGACGCCGTAGTGGAGGGCTCCGAAATTTTTCAGCCATCTGGGGATCTTGTGTGCCCTAATCTAATTACACGGGCTTGAAACATTTTCGTTCTACCGAAAGTGTAGCCACCGTAGCTGGTATTCAATCCCACGACCCTCGGGTTAGCTGTCGAGCGCCATAACCACTAGACCATCACTGCCGGCTTCCTTCTTTCCTCAGACAGACAGGACAGACAGACAGACAGACAGACAGACAGACAGACAGACAGACAGACAGACAGACAGACAGACAGACAGACAGACAGACAGACAGACGCAGACAGACAGACAGACAGACAGACAGACAGACAGACAGACAGACAGACAGACAGACAGACAGACGACAGACAGACAGACCGACAGACAGTACAGACAGACAGACAGACAGACAGACAGACAGACAGACAGGACAGACAGACAGACAGACAGACAGACAGACAGACAGACAGACAGACAAGACAGACAGACAGACAGACAGACAGACAGACAGAGAGATAGATAGATAGATAGATAGATAGATAGATAGATAGATAGATAGATAGATAGATAGATAGATAGATTGATGGATAGATAGATAGATAGATAGATAGATAGATAGGCCAGTAGGGTTGACTGGCATTGTAGCATCCAGTTTGCTACCTAAACTAAGAAGGGTGGGTAGGGTGGGGAGAAACATGTTTTTACGAGGCGGTTCGGGCAGTTGTCTCGTGTAAGGTTGTTCAAGTCGGCTGCAGAACTACAGTCCTATAAATCGTTATACCTTCGTGAATGGTAAGTCTACAACAGCCACTGCTATAATCGCGCTGCCGTGACATTTATGCAATGTCCCGACTAAAGCCCGAGTAAGCGATTTAGCTCTTGACTCATTAAATCTGTGCTTAGGGAACGCATGCGCACGCTCTAAACGCAATGTTAACGGCGGGAACAGACTCGTCGGTCGTCGAAATCTGACCTCGGCTGTTGAGTCTGTTCTGTAACTTTACACGTAAGCTGTTATGTGAGCACCGTGCTTTATTACATATCGAAGGTGTAATACCAGGGTCACACTGCGATTTTAATCGTGATGAGGGCCGTTTGAATTAGACTCCATCCCATTCAGGTGCTGCTACACGGTCACGTTCAATCCCGATCAGGCCCTATCGAGATGCTGACCATCGCGATTTGCGCACCTCACTTACTGCGATCTCGCGATTTTGCTCTTTATATAATCGCACTTTGGCTGACGCCATCGCCGCAATCGATCCGGATTTGGCTGTTGCGGGTAGCCGCGACCAATTTGTTATCGTGATCGAGAACACCGATACGAATCGGGCTTGATCGCAATCGAAAGTTTCCGCGTGACACTGGCATAAGCGACCCAGGGAGACGCGCCACGTCCAGTACTTCAGATCGTAGGGCAAAATACTTAGAAGATAAAATGAAGTAATTCGTTTTATGTTCCTAACCCCCGATACGATTATGAGGCGCATCGCTTGTGCTCGACTAACTTTAATGTTTTTGGAGGATTTCTAACGTCCGAAGATCAGCAGGAATAAAAAATACCTCTTGAGGCAGGTAATGGGTTAATTTGGGGAACGTAGAGGATTTCTTCTAAAAGTCATTCAATGCTCGGCCTACCGATGCCATCGTTCGCCGAAAGTGATCTTACAAATGCAACACTGTTCGTCGGCAATCGATCGCACAGCCTTGCACCACCGATGACATCAATTTCGAGTTTTTATTTGTCGCATTATTGTGACGATAACGGTTACCATGCACGCTCGAATGGCGAGAATGCGGCAACAAACGATCGCTATCAGCGTGAACATATTGGGCAACCAATCTCTCTCTTTCTTTTTTTCTTTTTTGCTACATAGCTTACAGAAATGGAGCAGGCGGGGCCATATAGACCTCTTATTCTCCCACACCAAGCCAGTTAAAGCTAAACAGGATAAAACCAGTGATATGAAAAAAAAAGCCTCGCCTACGCGGACAGCCAGCACAAAACAGCGAAAGCTTGAAAAGCGGCCTTTTAAAACCTTTTTAAATGCTCTTCGGTAACTCCAACAAGAAAACTTTTAGGGTACCAACTACGCCCCTAACCATCATAGTTTCACTATGCTATCCTTCGTCATTCTTCGGAGAAGCATGGCACCTGCTGCGCACTTGAAGAGAATTTCGGGCAATCTTTTGATGCTGTGGCTGACGACGATGAAGAATAATGCCTGGAGCTTTAGTAATGAGTTGGAGCATTAGACGACTCATTCGTTACGCACTTCGGATTGTGTCACCTGGTTGTTCCTTTGCTGTGTTAACACGTTTATTACTCATTTTAACGCAATGCCTTTCCCGGCAACAAGCCTGCCGAAACTTCATTTGCAATGAACTTTCGTGTGGCACTGAGTAAGTTTCACTTCTTTTTCGTATCACTGGCATTGTTATCGTAAAAATTCGTGCAAACCGCCAAACTCACTTCCTACCGCAACGAGCACTTTAGGAGATGTACTCAGGCCTTCTAAGCTATCAGGATTTCTGTAATAAAGTAAAATAAGCGGTAAGAAATGCTTTAAATAAAGGATTACATATATTCGCTGCTTGACAGCATTTTAAGGAAGAGGTTCGTGCAATAGCTACAGTGATCGGATCGGTCAAACCGTTCTATCGAAAGAACGAGGCAAAGAGGTTGTTTGGAAGCCTCTGTAACTTTACGAGACTGAATGCAAAAAAAGAGGGGCCTACATAAAATGGAATGGAAAACATCAAGTGCCAGCCACAAAATTATGATGCTGCTCGCTACAGAGGCGCACGAGTTCGATCTTATTGACCGAAGATGACTGCGGTCAATAGGAATGCGACAGATGTAAGGCCATTGACCAAAAGATGTTTGCGCAATAATTAGTGGTACCATTACGTTGAAAGAACTTAAGCAGACTATTGATCAACTATCTTGTGAAAAACGCCTGGCCTTATTTGATTCCCGCTGAATGTTTCAAATCATTCAAAACGACTCTCAGTTTTTTTCTGCTGGATATATTTAGGAAATTTACGAAATGAAGACTCTCCCACAGTCCTTTTGCGAAATTCATACTGTTCTGATTCCGAAAGTTCCGAAAAGAAAAAAGCTTCGTTCCGTTGAAGGATATAGGCAAATAGCGTTGTTGAAGCAAGAGTTATGCACTACAAATATCTTGGTGCCACATTCACTCATGGTCTTCATGGTCTACTCATATTGCATTAACATGTTCCAAAGCCTTAAGGTAACTAGGATATTTCGTCAAACATTGCAGAAAGCCTCAAAGGATATTAAACTTTTGATGTATAAATATCTTGTTCGCTCTATCATCGATTGTGCCTCCACGGTATGGTCACCTTACAGACAACGCGCCATAATCAGACTAGAAGCAGTTAAGAAGAAAGCTGCCGTTTTGATTTTTCGCGGTACGACCTCTAGTTCTCACCGTCATTAGCACTACAGGAGCTAAAGCTAGAACCTCTTTCGTTACATCGTGACGTGGAATCATTATATTTTTTGCACAACATAATCAACTATTCCTATCTCATTTCAAACACAGCCTTTTTGCCATTTGCTCAGCCTTCCCCTACCTGTGACTTCCACGAGCTCAATCTTGCTGCCTTTTTTTTGCACGCAGAGATGCATTCAAGTACAGTTTCTTTCCCCAACAATAGAATTATAGAGTTCCTTACCTGGTCACATTTGATCACTCCTGCTGAAAGTATATGTTTACTATTCTTGGTTGATAATGATTATGTAACAAAAGTTTATTTCATTCGTTTTTACAAATGTGTTTTATTGCTATATGTTACCACTTCTTATGTATTTTTCCTCCTGCGATTTTTTTGCCCTCTATAATCGCACTTCGCAATAGCCTTTTTACAGGGCTGCGGTATGCAAAATCAATAAAATAAATGTTGACTGCCAACTTTTCGCTAAGGTATAATCAAGTGGAAGACAGTTTGTGAGGTTAATACTCATCGGTTCTCACAAGACCTGTGGAATCAGGGGCCGCTTCATACAGACATACACATCGCTCGAACACTTCTTCAGTATTGCCACAGTTGCCAAGGACAGCTTGTTATGCTTCAGGTGGACTTTTCCAAAGCTTTTGACCATGTCAATAATTCTTTTCTTTTTTCCCTTCTTGAGCGTGCGAATGTAGGCTCTATTTTGCTGGAAGATGTTAAACTTTGTTACAATGAGCGTTCAACTCGGATAAGTGTTAATGACCATCTGTCAGAGACGCTATGTATTCGCACTTCTGTAAAACAAGGCTGCCCAGTGTCTCCGCTGCTGTTTGCACTTTATTTGAACAGCTATTCTTGCAATCTGATCGAACTTTATTTATTTACGACTTCATTATACTATGCAATGAGGTAAAGGTATTGGCTTATGCAGACGACGTAGTTTTCTTTTGTACAGACAAACGAAGTGTTAAGAACGTGTTATCTACAATAAGTAAATTCGGCATTGTATTAGGAGCAGATTTAAAGTCATATAAAGTTAACGATTATGGTTTCGATCATGGGAGATTATGCCAGGCAAGTTCGCTGGAAATAATTCGACTCGTATTTCACCAACGTATCTTGGTTTGCCATAATAGATGTGTACAGATTAGGTGCACGTTGCTGCAAAGAGCGCGTTCCTAAGCTTGAACTGCAGGCCCAGTCTTTTGTTCCGCATCGTCTTTCCATCATTGAGAGACCTGAAGCTTGCAATACATTTTTAGCTACAAAGCTTTACCATGTATTGCAACTTGTATAGAAGAAATGTTTAACGATTTGAATTACTTGTACTGAACTATGCGACAGCAGTGAGCCGTCCTGAATAACCTCCCCACTTATTCACTGCGCTCGATCTGACATACAGCGTTTTCATCGAACTTTTGCAACATTCGTGTGGTCTTCGACTTTTAAACCTATGAGGCAGGACAACCTTTTCAGGCCAGTAATAGATGGAGAGCTGGGATTAGCTCATTTATATTTATGACTGATAGTTTCACGCTTCTGCTTTTTTTTACGACAGGTATACCATTCCATAATTCAATCATTTTTGAAGATTACAATTGTTAATGCTATACCTGACTTGACTGTTTCTTTAGATTTCTCTCTACGCCCGTGTTTGTGGGATCTGTGCAGGAAGTTTTAATCACTGCCCAGTTTCTCAAAGTCCGATTTTCTATAGAATATTTATACACAGTATCACGCATGCAGAAAGCTCTGCAACGTTGTGTTATCTATGCTTTTTTCACCTCCACTATACCGCAGAGTATATTCGGACCTTTTCAGGTCAGGATGTACATAAAAAAAGAAAGGAAATTGTATACTTCTTATAATAGGAAAACATTTTCTCATAAACGTCATACAGATACGCTGCCGGCGAAACCATAATTGCACAAAAAGATTTTTGTTCCTTTAGTTAATTGTAATCTCCGTGATGCATCAGAGACAATATACCACTGCTTTATTGGCTGCAAAGACGTTATTCTGTTTTGGGACATCCTTCAACGAACCATTAAAAAGATTCAACATTAATTCATTTACCATGAGTGTCGTAACATGTCTTGATGAAGTGCCCTTTGATATGTTTTTTTTGCGGGACTTCACAGTCTGTCGAAAACGCGCATGCAAAACCATATTTCAGAACCAACGACTGCTTCAAGTATGAATTTTATGCGTATGGCTCTTCATATAAAGGACATTCACGAAAAACTTGACTTCACACTAGACTGGCACCCCACCTTGATGATGTGCTCATACTACCAACATTTGAAGAGTTTTAGGTCTTTTCTGGATTCACTAAATATATATGTATGTAAGCATTTGAATGCTAGCGCACCAGTTATGCGATTGTTGTCGCTCAGTGAATGCATCACTACGCCAAAAATGTTATAATTTGAAATACGCATTATAATAAATAATGTGACAAAAAACAGCGTGGATCTGTGGTATAATACTAGGCTGCAACACAGAGTACCCGGGTTCGAATTCCATTGTTTGCTTACTGTTTTAATTTACTTAGCTTTTTTTTTCTTACTTTGCGTTATAGTGGTTATGCACACCATCGGCAGCGGCGGACAACTACGGCGCACACGACTCTTGTTTTGATCTCATAACAGCTTTTGCTGCATGAAAATCACAATCACGTGGTGACGCCACCAAATAACATCAGAGGGACGTCAGAGGTCACCTCATTCACACAAAGCGACACCACATGAGGACGCGTGATCACGTGACATTACAACATTATCAAAAGAGGGCCAAAGTTGGAGGCACCGCAGAACCGCTTGATGTACAGAAAACTGCCAGTGCCTCCTATCTCAGAGACAGTGCAAAACCATGCTGGTTGCCATAAGCATTCGATAAACTTTCGACGTTGGGAAGGGGATTAAACGTAATAAACTTGCAAGAAAAAAAAAGACGAACAACATGGATTTCGGGTTTGAGTCGTGTTTGGCAAATGCTTAAGGAACCGTGGAATTCTTGAGATGCAGACTTTGGCTTGAGCGGAGTTCTGTGGATAAAGATGCTTTACAATTCGTCTATTCACATTGCGTAAACCAGAAAAAAGGCAGAGCCATATGAAATCAAAACAATTGAGCATTCTTTACCTGTGTGTAAACGGTGCGTCTTCCTTCCTAAGAAAATAAAGACGAAAATAAAAATGGTAATATTCAGAAGGTGACAGGACTTATATGAAGAAAGTCAAAGAAGTGAATAAGGCAGTAAAAAAGGGAAATATAAAAATATAAAGAAAGAAGAGAGAGGCTGCTCTAACTTTCTAGTGGTGCACACGCGCGTTCACGTAAACCGATTCTGGCGCGGTTATTTTAAAAGCAAACTTCTTCCTGAATGCTAGAATGCGCACGGACTTCGCTCAACCCTTGTTCTAAAGTACACGCTCGCAGAGCCACCAACCACACGTTTTGCGAAGGAAAAAAAAAAAAGACAGGAGAGAGAAAACTAGCTGCTGCATATGTTTGGCTTCCTTCGCTTCACACACCAACTCACCACTTTTGGGGGAAAGTTTCTGCGTTTTGTTTTTGTTTTGCTTGTGGGACGAGTTTTTGCCGTGTTTGCGTACAAAGTGGAACACTCAGTTATATAAGGCCGGTCGCTAGGGTATACAGGTCCTTTCTTTTTTTTCTTCCGAACATTCTTTCTTTTTCAAAAAGCAGGCCCGGGCACTGCTAAACTCGTTGGCGCCGCATCGGTTTATTGAGTGGTTTAGCGCCAAAAATGGCAGCAACAAAACCTTTCCCGAAACTTGGTCGTTGCGCGCCGCTGCAGTTCCCGAGAGAGCTTCGAATTTCTAGATGCACCACACGGAACCCGAGAGGCCACGAGTTTGCCTAAAACGCAATCCCCAAACTAGGACACCCTAGCGTGAACGGCTGGGGTAAATATGGTAGCTGACGGCTTCCCGGCACAGAGGTCGAGGAGCCTCGCACCTTTCTTTCCCTTTCTTAAATAAATTTTCTCTGGAGCCACAGGTAGATTGAAATTTGTAAGTGTGACACTCGATCGCAGCACCCCTGTCAATGCCGCCTTCTATTAGTCAATATTTCTTGAGCGCCGAGAGACCGAAAGTATTAAAAGTGTCTCTTACGACTTTGTAGGTACGTTATTTTTTTTAAAATAAACCTCGGTTGGTTGTCCGAAAAAAAAAAACGGTCACAGCTTTGCCGCAAAAGCGAAGCAATGAACGCAATAGCAACAAGTTGGAAGCTCGCGCGCAGATTGTCAAGAAGATCGAAGCGCGCCCATCGTTTCTAATGCACAAATGTCGCACGAAACGTACTCTCAAATACAGATGAACGCTAATAAGCATCTCAGTTGTTACTTCGCTGTGTCTGAAAAGCGCGCTCTTTTCGCAAACGGAAACTGTGCAACGATTGCAGTGACCTTTGTGCGCCCGTTAACTTCAACCGAATCGTTCGGGTGAAAGCCGAAGTGCAGCCAAGACCTACGATCCTTCCCGCTGCGAGATCAGGGCGTGTGAGTGAGTGTCCACCCCCTCCTCTCCGCGGGGCAAAGTACGCATGGGAGATGAGAGTTCCGCCGCGTCGTGACGATGTATGCGTGCTTGTGGTGCCATCTTGCTGGTAATGCTCGGAACACGATAGTTCCCCTCGAGTTGCCCGTCACCAGCGGTAAGTGGTAGATATAAATAGCTTGCCGTTTGAACGTTGAAAGACGTGCTCCTCCATGGTTCAGTGGCTAACGCCTCTCACTCACGTTTCAGAGGTTCCACGTTCAATTCCGTGCGCCCAAGTCTTTTTATGGATTGTTTTTCTTTCTTGCGTTTTCATACATATAGATACGTATACATATACGGTGAGTAACGGCGACGCCAATCTCGACGCCGGCGGCAAAATCCAGCCGAGAGTGTCCATAGAATTTTTACAGCAATATAAAGACGTCTCTACGCCATTGCTTATCAGGCGCTGTGGCTTATCGACGCCGCCCACCGACGGAGACAGTCCGTGCAGCTGCCATGCCCGGTTTCCCGGCGTGGCACAAGCCGAGAACGAGCGAAGAAAGCCCACGTTTCGACCGTGGGTGCCACAGCCAGCTTTGCTGGTTTGTTTTGATGGTGGTGTGTGGGCATTTTTGCGTGGTCTGTGAAAAGCTGTGGTTCAACCCTACTTTGTGTACGCCAAGGAAGAGACCAAGCATCAGCCAAGAAGGAGACCTCAAGTCCCTAAATGAACCAGCTTCGATCTTATTAAGCTTTGTATGTCTACTGTAAGAGTGAGTGCGAAGTATCTTATATTATTTATGTTGTTATGGTCACTAAGTACTGCCTGCGCTGACGCGGGATTTGCCGGTAGCGATAGAGGACCATCTATACTACATAAATCGGCATTTGCTTGCTTACTTAAAAGCGTTAGCGAGTGTTAGCTTGAACCAACGAAAAGTTTGAGCCCCACTATAGTGATTGATTGATATGTGGGATTTAACGTCCCAAAACCACGATATGATTATGAGAGACGCCGTTGTTGAGGGCTCCGGAAATTTCGCCTACCTGGGGTTCTTTAACGTGAACCCAAATCCAAGCACATGGGCCTACAGCATTTCCGCCTCCATCGAAAGTGCAGCCGCCGCAGCCGGGATTCAATCCCGCGACCTGCGGGTCAGCAGCCGAGTACCTTAGTGACTAGATTCTCACCATGAGGCAATCGACCACATGAAGTTGTCCACTGACAGCCTGTATACCGCTGTTACGAAGCACCGGAAAGTCAAATCATTCGTGAAACATCCCGTTACCTACGCTAAGATTTAAAGTGGGAAGAATGTTATGGTGCAGAAAAACTAATTGATATATATGTGGGGTTTAACGTCCCAAAACCACTATATGATTATGAGAGACGCCGTAGTGGGGGGCTCCGGAAATTTAGACCACCTGGGGTTCTTTAACGTGCACCCAAATCTGAGCACACGGGCCTACAACATTTCCGAGCAGAAAAAACTAGAAGGTTTTTCCGACTTTATTGCCTTCAGTGCACACTACCTGACCTCAAAATATTCGTAGATTCAGTAAGACTTTCTTGAGGATTAGTAATAAAAATATTACACTTCACAAAACGCTATATCTATGCAAAATATTCGCGATGTGGACAATATTGTCCACATTTGTGGTTTGAAAAGAAATACATCTAAACTTAATTATGAATAGAACTATATTCAAGTGATAAGCCTTTTTAATGTGCGGACAATGTTGTTCTGACTTAATTTAGGAAGAGACGGCCTTTTGAGAACGCATTTTACAAGCCACAGTTTCGAGCTTTTCGGAAAATTTCACAATATATATGTGATAATGAGAAGTTTTTTCCACAAAAAATATTTACAGAGAAGACCTCTTGCATTACACACATAGCCCTGTCTACAAAGATTCTTGTTTTGACAAGAAAATACTTGTGCAACTCCCACACAAAAACCCGTGACAAACAATTTACACGCCGTTACAAGTAACGAGAAGCAGGCTTCACTGCATTTACCGTGTTGATGTAGCGAAGCCAGTATATGGTCCAGAAAGGCCAGTTCCCACACCAGAAACTTTTTCCTCGTGTGTCTATATTACTTCTTCTTACAAGAAGGAACAAACCAATTGACTTGACTGATTTGTGGGGTTTAACGTCCCAAAACTACCATATGATTATGAGAGACGTCGTAGTGGAGGGCTCCCGACATTTTGATAGCCTGGGGTTTTAACGTGCAACCAAGTCTGAGAACATGGGCCTACCGAATTTTCGCCTCCACCGAAAATGCAGCCGCCACAGCCGGGATTCAATTACGCGGCCTGCGGGTTAGCAGCCGAGTACCTCAGCCACTAGACCACCATGGCTGGTCCTTCTGTAACCTGTCTTTATGCGAATATTTCCTGGCGAGCTACCGATAATCCGACATGGTGTTAGCTGAAATGTACGCTTTTAACCTTTACTTGGCTACGTTTTCTCAATGTTTCTTTGTTTTTTTTTCGGGCAAAGGAGGGGTGTGTCACATGATGTTGCCAAATAAATTTTAAAATGAGACATTTGTAACTTTTCTTTTATTGTAGCGCGGGCATATCAGTCACAAAATTTTCAACAAACTAATATACGTCGGCGCCATAGAGTGCTAGCTTTCACATGCTAGAAATGTGTTTCTATATTATGTAGGGATTATGGAGGTTCTACCAGCCAGTGAGAATAGCGAAAAGTTAGTGCTACACCCAGTGACTCTTCAACTTACGGGCGATAATTGTCAGTTTTAAACTTTCTTTAGCCTATTAGTGATTCAGTGACCCAATACTTTTGTTATTAGGGCAAACTGGTAAGGCAAGTAACATTCGAAAAGTCTCAACGTGGCAGCATATAGCCCACACTGATGTTCAGTGGAAAATGAGCAACCTGTAGTTTCGACGTTACTGAAGCGTGGCACGCAGTGTTACGCCGCCTCAATGACGTTAAACAGTTATGATGTGCACCATGAAGCGCTGTACACTGTACTGCGCTTGATAACCTGATAATACACTTATTCGACGTGCACCAAAGTCTGAGCAAACGGGCCTACAACATTTTCGCCTTCATCGAAAATGCAGCCACCGCAGCCGGATTCGGTCCCACGACTTTCGGGTTAGTAGCCGAGTACGTTAGCCACTAGCCCACCACGGCGAGGGGGGACACCCAGAGACCAAGCTGTGTTTATAGAATTTCTCAGTTTGATATTAAGGCATAACCAATGACATAACCTTCACCTCCTCCTTCCATCATCCAAGTGGCCGAACACCAATATTAAAGACAGCAAATTACCGCATCTCCTCAAAGTGAACGATAATGAGTGGGCGAAGCAGTGGAATTGTTAAGTGTTACCGTAAATCGCCCATGACGTTACCCACTCACGCAAGTAAATGTTCAGTTGTACAGAATGTTTATCATAAATGACAAGTCGTGTTGAGTTGTGAATTTCGTTTTGGCTCCGTTATTACTTCTTTGTGGTCCGTGAAATGTAAAGCCAATGGTTCTTCCATCAGATCTAGCCTGACATTGGCTGCAGATGTTCATTGGGTAAGGCTGGCATACCCGCTAGAGCCGATAGGAGTCGTATCCGCAGGAGGTATCCCGAGATTGTTCGTTTCATACGTTGGCAATTTTCGTTCAAGCGTTATCAAACCACAGGCGATCACACACTTTGCAGCTGTTCCCAAAGTTCCGCTCATGGAAATCCCGCTCGAAGCTTGCATCGGAGCCGCCCATCTTCGGTAGGGAATCCTTGTGATGTTTAGCCAACGTTGGCCAAGCTCTCACCTCAAAGATAGCAGCTTGTTGTCGGCGTTGCTGTTGAGCCGCCATTTAGGACGTCCTGAACTCCAAGTTCACTTGACGTTCTTAGCGTTCAGCCGATGCTTCACGTGCTTTACGTTCG
Source organism: Rhipicephalus annulatus (assembly GCA_013436015.1). Classification (NCBI taxonomy): domain Eukaryota; kingdom Metazoa; phylum Arthropoda; class Arachnida; order Ixodida; family Ixodidae; genus Rhipicephalus; species Rhipicephalus annulatus. The sequence goes on from WOVY01015101.1 coordinate 16,023, forward strand.
TTTTCGTTCATGGTTGAAAGATAATGTTTTATGGTTGTCATGCTAATCGGGTACACTGCACGCGCTAGCGCGTTCTTGTAGTGTTAGCTACACTGGCAAAGCCAAAGCGGTTTCGTGTGCACGTACAAGAGCAGTGCTGCGCATGCGCCTAGCCGGTCTGCGAATTACAGAGGAGCGGCGTCTTATCCACAACAGACTCATGCTGATCGTACGCCGTGGCTCCTGCACCTCGAGCAACACTGCTCTCTTCGGTTGCGTCTGCCGCGGTGCCACATACATATAGCGGGGCATTTGCCAGTATGGTATATCCATACTGGGGAACGAGAAAGATAGCCGAATATCTGCAGGGGCAGAGATGATCGGAGAACCTAAACTCATCGGATCTCGAAGTAGTTGCATGGCAATACGCGGTTGAGTGCAGGAAGAACTAAAAGAGGGAGGCTAAACGTGCTGTGGAGACACCGGTGCAAAAAGAGCAGCGTCTAGCAATAGCAAGGTGGCGTTGACTGACTATACAGTGAAGCCCAGCGGTACCTTCAAGGTGCACTTCGGAAAAATTTGTTTGGATATGTGTGCGACATGTGTGCGACATATGTGTGCGACATGTGTGCGACATATGTGTGCGACATGCGTGAAGCATTGCTCATGCAATGCTTGACGATGTTAACTAGCGTCATGCTTGAAACGTTGAGTTTAGCGGCACCCCCTTAGCCCACGCTACAAATATCCTGAAATAGCCAAGCTGAGCCACTGCTAGATTTTTTTTGTCATCATCGTCATGGCGTATAACGGGTACATTGCATGTGCTGTACGTGTACTGACGCGCTGTACATGTGCTAGCAACGGACAAGTCTAGACTCTAAGCTGCTTTGACTCTAAAAGGGCTTTAAATTATTACGCACCCAGCTGTGTGTTTGAAAAAAAAATAGTTTACAACTCAGAGCACCCTATGAACTCTTTTGGGGGATAGCAGTAAACCATTCTTAAATATCAAGGCCCAAATTGCCTGAAATGTTTACGAAAAGTGGTTAGAGAGAGAGAGAGAAAATTTAATGCGGAAAGGCAGGGAGGTTAACCAGAAAACATATCCGGTTTGCTACCCTGCACTGGGGAAGGGGTAAGGGGAGACAGAAAAGTGAGAAAAAGAAATGGGAAAGGGAGGAAGAGAAGCACAAACACACACACACACACGCGCACACAGTAGTGTCACAATCGTTCAACGAGGCGGGTCGCTCGCAGAAACTTCATCAGCGCCTTCGTTGCTTTCTGGCGTGAAGCTCGATCTTTCCGACATTCCAAGATTGACTGCTCAGAAAGTGGCTGGTCGTCGAGGCGAGCAAACACTGCTGAGAGGGACTGTCGCTGAGAGCTGTACTGGGGGCACTGACATAAAATATGTTCAATTGTTTCGTCATTGTCGCAATGGTCGCATGCAGCGCTGTCTCTCATTCCGATGCGGCAGGCAAAGGCGTTCGTGAAAGACACCCCAAGCCACATGCGGCAGAGAAGGGTCGTCTCGGATCGGGGTAGGCCAGATGGAATAGTAAGTCGTAGGCATGGGTCCAGGCGGTGAAGGCGGGTGTGGAGAAAACCGGGCGTATTCCGCATAGACCTTGCGACATCCTGCGCAAGCGTATTAATCTTTGCTGCTGCGTCGCTTCTTGATAGTGGAATAGGTTCCATCACTCCATTTTCGTGAGCATTCTTAGCTGCATCGTCGGCATGCTCGTTACCGATGATGCCGCAATGGCCTGGTAACCACTGAAAAGATATGTCATGTCCTTCGTCTATTAGGTGATGGTACAGTTGTCGTATTTCGAGCGCCAATTGGTCTTGAGGCCCACGACGTAGAGCATTGTGTAGACATTGGAGAGCTGGTTTCGAATCAGTAAAAATGCTCCATTTTTGTGGTGTCTCTCGATCAATCCTGCGGAGTGCGCTGCGGAGTGCCGCGAGCTCCACGGCTGTCGATGTCGTCTTGTGTGACGTTCTGAACTGGATGGTTTCGGCTCTTGCTGGGAAGATCACAGCTCCTGCAGATCCTCCAACAGTTGTCGAGCCATCCGTGTAAAGTTTGACATGATCTTTGTATTCTTCGTGTAGCATGAGTAGAATCATCTGCTTTAAAGCTGGCGCCGAGAGCTCCACCTTCTTGCGAATCCCCGGCACTGTCAAGCGCAGTTTTGGTCGGTCCAAGCACCAAGGAGGTGTTAGTATCCGTTCCGGAGGCGTGTAGACTGTTGGAAGGCACTCACGGAAAGTCAATACTCTCTTACAGAAGGAGGCACTCGGTCGATCTTCTGGAAGCGAAGCTAGGTGGTGGGCAGGGGCGCGAGCAAGGTGTCTAATATGAGCTCTAAGCACCTCCAAAGTAATGTGCACTGTGGTCGGATGATCTTTGGCGATTGCGATGGTTTCCGCTGTTGATGTACAGCGTGGTAATCCAAGACAAACTCTGAGTGCCTGGCCCTGGGCGTTTTCTATTGTGCGTATACTGCTTTTGCAAGCGTTCGTCAGAACCGGCAAGCTGTACCGCAGGTACCCCAGAAACAGCGTTTTGTACAAATGCAACATCGCGTGCACTGATGTGCCCCACGTTTTGCCTCCGAGGAACTTGAAAAGTTGTGCGATGGCCGTTAGGCGCTTCTTTAGAGTGGCCACATGGGGACTCCAGCAGAGATTTCGATCGATCGTGACCCCCAAAAACCTGTGGGTCCTGGCGTAGCAGACACTGTGTCCATCGATGGCGATGGGATATGACGTCATTGCCTTCCGCGTGAACGCGACCAGCGCCGATTTCTCAGGAGAAATCTCGAGGCCTTGTTCTCTAAGGTACGCCGATATTGAATTCGCTGCTTTCTGGAGTCTCGCACGTACCTGAGGACGTGTTACACCTGACGTCCAGGCACAAATATCATCTGCATAGAGAGATATCTGCACAGAATCTGGTATGCGTTCCACGAGACCGATCAGAACCAGGTTGAACAGTGTGGGGCTCAATACACCACCTTGAGGAACACCACGGTGTGTATAATGTTCAGAAGTCGGCCCATCATCAGTTTGCATAAACAATGATCTCATATGTAGGTAGCATTGGATCCAGCGGTACACTCGCCCACCCAAACCAACTGACTCGAGGGCGTCAAGTATGGCTTCGTGAGAAACATTGTCATATGCTCCTTTGACATCTAAAAATAGTGCGACAGATAACCGTCTGCTCATTTTCTGGTGTTGTACGTAGGTCACCAGGTCAATGACATTGTCAATGGAGCTCCGAAGACGACGAAAACCGGCCATGGCGTCTGGATATATTCTATGGCGTTCTAGGAACCACTCGAGTCTGGCAAGGATCATTCGCTCCATCAGCTTCCCTACGCAACTAGCCAGCGCTATTGGGCGGTATGATGTCAGCTCTAGAGGCGATTTTCCAGGTTTGAGAAGTGCAACCAACCGGCTTGTTTTCCATTCTCTGGGGACCGTTCCATCTCTCCAAGACTCATTGAATACTTCCAGCAAAGCACTTCGTGCTCGATCACCGAGATTGCATAATAGGCGGTATGATATGCCATCCGGCCCAGGCGATGACGATCGATTGCATGAAGCAAGAGCCACATTAAGTTCTTCCATTGAAAAAGGCAGGTCCAGGTGCGGGTCAAGTGAATGTGGCGTGTAATCAGTAGTAAGGGCTTCTGTGCAATTTGACGGGCCCGCAATCTTCCTACAAAAATCTTCCGCTACCTCGATATTCCTTCTATTTTGGAAAAGGGCCAAGGCTTTAAACGGAAAACGTTGTTGGGGAAATATGCGTAGGCCTCGCACGGTTCGCCATATTTGAGAAAGCGGTTTGCGAGGGTCTAGACTCGCGCAAAACTTCGCCCACCGTTGAAACTCCAGTTTGTCTATACGACGCTGGATCTTCTTTTGCATGCGCCTGGCCATCCGTAGATCTTGAATGGATTTTGTGCGTCGATATCTACGCTCCGCACGCCGACGAGTCGCACGGAGGCGCTCTAACTCCACGTCCGTTTCTGAGGGCCTTGAAGAATATGCCAGCGTGCGCATCGCACTCTGCGCTGCTTGTTTGATCGCTTGCTCAATGCCAGAGGTTAAGCCTTTTTCACAAGCTTGTTCAATGTTGGTTGTGAATGCTGAAAAATCGATCCTCCGTACGGTTTTCGGCGGGTGGTCGCTAGCAAAGCCTTCGATGGTGAGATAACTGGGGATGTGATCGCTACCATGTGTCTCGATGTCTAAAAACCACTTAACGCTTGTGGCGAAGCGACGTGACACAAACGTCAAGTCCAAACAGCTGCTGTACGTTGATCCTCGCAGAAATGTAGGGCTCCCATCATTAAGTAGAGACAGTTTATGAGTCGATACAAATGAAGCCAGCCTCCGGCCCGTGGCATTGACTTTTGAACTTCCCCAGATTGGGTGGTGGGCGTTGAAGTCCCCTATAATTATCCACGGATCCTGGACGCTCGAAAGAATGTCATCCAGTCTTTGGCAATCAAAACGGGCTGAGGGAGATAAGTAGACACCTATTAATGTGAAGGTGAGGGTTTTCTGCTTCACAGTCAGGCAAACATATTGGTTCTCATCATGAGGCGACACAGGTTGAATGATGTAGGTAAGCTCCCGACGAATATACACAATGACCTTGCTGCTTTCGTTTCGGGTTTTGGACGGGATTGATTCGTAGCCGGATAGCCTGATCGGGTTTGATAATTTCGGTTCACATATTACGATGATTGGGAAACGGTTAGAAAACACGTACTGACGAAAATCGGAAATCCGTGATCTAAGTCCTCTTGCATTCCACTGGATGACTGATGCTTCTCTGACGTCTTTGCGGAACGATTGTTGATCTCCTGCCATGACTCTACGCGAGGGAGGCGAGGACTGGGCTCAGCGCGTCCAACACCTGTAACCCGCTTCGAGCGGTTGGAGTTCCCAGGCTTCTTAGTATGTCTGCCATGACAGCGACGAGGGATCGTAACATCGGGATGATCTGTCGATCGACCCTTGACACATCCTCAACGGAAGTAGACTCGGTGGAAGGTGTAGGGCGGCGAGGCCTCGCAGGAGGCTCCTTTGCAGGCTGCGTACGCGGAAGCGTAGGCCACTCATCCGCAGTTGTGAGCTTCTCCACTTCATTTCGCTTCGTGCTTACTACTTCACTTGTGCTCGGAGGAAATGGGTTATGCGCAACACTCTGTCCTACACGCCTCCGTCGGCGACTACGTCGCCGCCGTACCCTTTCAGCAGCCTCTCTGTGGGTTGAATTGTCCCTAACCATTTGTTTGATAATGGCGATTTCCTTCTTAATCCGAGGGCATTCCTTGGATGCAGCATCATGCGGACCATCACAGTTTCTGCACTTCAGACTTGTTGCCCGACATGCGTCTGCAGTGTGCGGCTCAGCGCATCGGGGGCATACTGTGGTGTTTGTACATACACTCTTGATGTGCCCAATTTTCATGCAGTTATGGCACTGGAGTGGTTTAGGGACAAATGGTCGAACAGGATGTCGGAAGTGTCCCACTTTGACATGCGACGGAATGGAATCTCCTTTGAACATTATCTTTACACAACGGGTGTTTCCGAGGCGAAGTACATTCGCGATGAGAACTCCTTCGTTCGTTGGTTTTATGAGAGTTGGGAGGTCCGAGTTTGCTATGGCCAAATCAATGTCGTAGATTACTCCCGCCACGCAGGCACCGTCCATTGGAATAACCGGTCGAACTTTAATGCCTCCCAAATCTGATACTCTGCGAAGCTTGTCTATGGCGCTGGCAGTCATTGTGTCCACAGCTAGAATATTCTTCCGCGTGTTCACCCGGATATCCTTAATGTCGTTTGGTGCTACCCCCTCAAAGTACATAGAGAGAGCTTGCCTGTTTACTGCTCGAAGGTTGATGGTGGAGTCCTCGGGCATGAATAGGATGGTGTGCGGCCAGCGTTCTCCTTTTGACTGAGACGTTAATGTCCCTGCTGGTGAAGACGGCTTGATACTTCTTCTTTTGGCCTTCCTGCTTCTCACGGTCTCGAAGTCGTCATCCGACGAGTCGTCGCCAGTGGCCGAGTACAGCTCCGTGTCCTCGCTGGTGCTCGAACAGGTGCTTCGTTTCCGCGACGAGCTTGCCAAAGGTGGTCTATGGCCGGACAGAGCCGCAGAAGGCTCCGCGTCCACAGCCATGAGGCAGTGACTATCACCGTTGGCCTCACTGGTTCTGGGCCAGGCGCGCTGATTTACCGAGGAGCTCGTCATAGCAGACCTCTGGCTGGGCGGACCCGTGGATGACTCCGCGTCCGTCGCCTTGGGGCAGGGAGCAGCGTCTCCCGTAAAAAGCTCTCCCGTATTAAGTTTTTTTACGAAAAGTGGTTAACGATCTGGACTACTTGGTACTCTACTGTGAGAGAGCAAATTGTGGTCCCGTGGGCCTCGCACTTGATGATGCCATTTTGGCAAAAGTTCCTAATATGATCCTAATACACATCCTAATACACATCCTAATACACATCCTAATATGATCCTAATACACATCCTAATATGATCGCCGATGGCCAAGAAAGCTGTTTAAAAAAGTTTCTTTGCTTTAAGTATAGAAAACAAAGGTATCATAACATTCCTCTAATAGGGCACATATACTTCGGCACATCTATGTACCACGACAAAGATCACTTCGTTTCAATGAAGACATCATTGCTCTATTATAAATGACACTGTTGGCATACATGCACACAAGAACGCAGTGCAACATCATGATACAATGGTATAACGATGCAACAGATGCAATGAAACAATTTGTTGCAAACGACGTCATGAAAAATTGGCAGATCCCACGAACATTAAAAATACATGATACGCGAAGCACGAATGAGAAAGGTTGATATGTCACTTTAAAATCACCACAATGTTATGAGGTTGGGGTAAATTATGCCGTACATGACTTCCGTGTCATCATTATCCTGTTTGAATGTGTCGTTTACCTTCGTCACCTATTTAAGTCACGTGATGCCAAATTTAGTATACGTGGAGCTAGCGAAACGGCCGCGAGCACACTATGAACGTAATATGTGTTAAGGTTGTTACACGACACGCGTGTCATGATTGTAATGTTTGCACCAGTCATATGCCTTCGCGATCCATTGAGGTTACGTAACACCAAAGATGGTAGATGTGAGGCTAGCGAAACGGCCGCGAGTGCATCATGAAGGGCCCAATATACTCCAACGTAACGTTGGTGCACGCGCACGCTGGGCGCAGCGACGCTACGTTACCAAAACGCGAGCACTCTATAGTTCGACGCTAGGCGCGACTGGCGCGACTAGCGCGACCAGCGTCCGTCGGCGCAACCCGACTGCGTTGCACTGCGTCTGCCCTTTATCATGACGGTGGGACCCCGGAAGCGCTGAAACGCGCATGCGTCAAAGCAATGGAGCACGGCACGTGCCTGCGAGTATATGGCAGGACCAGTGCCTGGTGTAGAAACGCCGGCGTGACGCGTCAAAATGAACGCCGGCGAGAACGCGCACCACGTCACGTCGAAATGTATTGGTGCCTTGACTGCGGCCTGTAGTCATGTTCTCACATGACACGCATCTCATCATTATCATATTTTCACCATGTCACATACCTTCGTCATCCGTTGACGTCACGTAATACCAAGTTTGGCGTATGTGAAGCTAGCGAAACGGCCGCGCGCGCATCATGAGTGTGGCATGTAGTCATGTTGTTACATAATACGCATGTCGTGATTATTACGTTTGCACTGGTATCATACCTTCATCATCCATTGACGTCCCGTAATACCGAACTTGGTAAAAGTGAAGCTAGCGATACGGCCGCCAGCGCATCATCAGCGTGGCATGTAGTCATGTTATTACATGACACGCATCTCATCATTATCATGTTTGCACCAGGCACATACCTCCATCCATTCACGTGCCGTAAAAATAAATTTTGTATATGTGCCGCTAGCGAAATGGCCGCGAGCGCATCATAAACGTAGCATGTAGTCATGTTGTTGCATGGCACGGATGTCATAATTTACAGGTTAGGGCCTGTCGCTTGTGTTCGCCATGCAATTTTGTCATACCGTACAAGTTTTGAAACTTGTCATGTGAACAAAACCACCACAACAGCAAGACCATAAAATGTAAATCATGAGATTCATAGCATACATGTCATGATTTTCTTGTCATGACTAGTCAAATATTGTCGTCATACAGCCATGGTATGCCATACAAAGTTCGGCATCGATATCATTATCCAAACGGTCACAAGAGCTAAATGTCGTAGATAGATAGATAGATAGATAGATAGATAGATAGATAGATAGATAGATAGATAGATAGATAGATAGATAGATAGATAGATAGATAGATAGATATATATATAGATAGATAGATAGATAGATAGATACGCTCAAATTCGCCGAAGTTCGCTAAAAAATGCTTCGCATTTAATAACTACTCTACGGACACTGCTTAGCACCACGTCGTTCGACAGATGAGTTTTACCCTTTCGTGTTCAACATTGACGAAAGGGCACAACCAATACCGCAGGAACTCGTGCTCCCCAAGGATGAAAAGCTTCTCAGAGAGAAACACGAGGATCTTTCGTCTCATTTGGCCCAGTATCGGCCATAAAGAACGCCGGCGGCAGTTCGCAGCCATGGCCTCGCATCGGTTTCGCCAAAGGCTGAACAGCCCCGCAACCATAAACTATTAGAATGCGTTAAGAAAAAGTGGTTAACGATTTAGAATGCTAGTTACTCTACTATGGGAGAGCTTAAAGCCGTCCCATGGCTAGCGACAACCTCTTCTATTGTGTGACGCGAAGTGTGTTTAGAAAAAGTGGTTAACGATTTAGAGTACTAGGTATTCTGCTGTGAAAGAGCATAAAGCCGTCCCGTCACTTCGTAAGTGTACTCAGGACGTGAGTAACTGACGCGAAATGTGTTTAGGATAAAATTATTCTATCAAGGGACGCAAAAAAATTGCCCGCAGCTTCCCTCGGGGGAACACTGAGGAGGATGCGGAGCATATAATTGGTTAACGGGGTGTTAAAGTGCGACTTACTTGGGTCGATGGCTAAATTGGTTAACGTCGTTGTGAAATGGGGTGTTAAATTGCGACTTACTTGGGTCGATGGCTAAATTGGTTAACGTGGTTGTAGGAGGGGGTGTTAAATGAGTGAACACGTACACACGTATGCGAAAGGACGGCGCTGGTCGAAGGGACGTCGATCATTGTGTTTGTGGATTCGTTGGAATTCATTTCACCGCGACCTTGGACGTCGACGCGCCGTACAAACCAACCGACGAGCGGCAACTGAGCGAGCGAGCGCCGACCTTGAGTATATATACAGCGCGACGGCGCATGCACTGTCAGCTGTTGAATGATCTCGAAGCGTGACGGCGCATGCGCGTCCACTGGAGAATCAGGAGAATTGTAGAATGTTCTCGAAGGGGAGAAGCGCGCGCGGCACAGATGGTGGGTGACGGTCCATGCGCGCGTCAGCTGTCGAATGTTCGAGAAGGGGGAGAAGCGCAACGGTGCATGCGCGCGCGTCAGCTGCCGATGTTCTCGAAGCGCGACGGCGCATGCGCGCGCGTCAGCTGCCGATGTTCTCGAAGCGTGACGGCGCATGCGCGCTACATTATACAGCTAGCGAATGTTCGTGAAGAGGAGAAGCGCACGCGGTGTGTAGAGGAGGAAGGGATGCACAGATGGTGGAAGAAGGAGGAGGAAGCTTGCGGACGGCGCCGCACTACAAGCCTCGAGTATTAGATGCTCCGCATCTAAAAAACCTATGGAACTAGCGTCTGTACACGCGAAGTAGTATGTGTGTTTAGATAAAGTGGTTAACGATTGAGAGTACTCGGTGCTCTACTATGTGAGAGCTGATAGCCGTACCATAGCCAGCAATGTGTTTAGAAAGAGTTTATTCTTTCATGGGACGCAACAGACATAAGGAATGAGCGTCTGTACAACAAGCACAATAACAAACAAATAACAAAGCACAACATACATCACACATTTAAACAAAAGTGTCCGTGTCCGTATAGTGTCAATAGTCCATGATAGATATGTGGGGTTTAACGTCCCAAAACCACCATATGATTATGAGAGACGCCGTAGTGGAGGGCTCCGGAAATTTCGACCACCTGGGGTTCTTTAACGTGCACCCAAATCTGAGCACATGTGCCTACAACATTTCCGCCTTCATCGGAAATGCAGCCGCCACAGCCGGGATTTGAGCCCGCAACCTGCGGGTCAGCAGCCGAGTACCTTAGCCACTAGACCACCGCGGCGGGGCAGCACATTGAAATGAATGTGGGTGACTGACCTGGTCGTGTTTTTCGATTTGGTACCCCGGGGATCTGTCCGGGGGGAACTCGGAGTACATACACTACACAGCACTTCGACCCTCTAGAAGAGGGTCGAGGTTTCTTTGGTTGCTGGGACTCGGAGCGGCTATATTGGGTGCCGTCTGAGCTGGTGCTAGACTTGTGAGCACGCTTGACCTCTCGCGGGGCTTGCAGTTCCACGTCACATCCGTCTGGGCTAGAAGGGAGTCCGATGCTACTGTCGACTTCGAGGCTGAAGCTGCTGTCTGACGAATCAGATGGTGGTAGGGCTGCAGCGTTAACGTTGTCGCCGCCTCCAACGACCTTGATCACGGATTGCTTGTCGAGACGCGTCAGTAAAGAACTCCCATGGCGTCTTGCTACTTGTTCAAGGAAGTCGCGAGCCTGGCTTTCGGAATGAGCCAATGGGTTTTGCTCATTCGGTTTCAATTCTGCACCTGGGGAGACACCAGCGCCCGTAGATCTCGCAACGTCGGCGTCTACTGAACACTCAGCTGCTAGGTTTAACGATGAGTCTGGTGCCTCGGTGCCTACTAGCGTTTCTTTCTCGGCTTGTGCTGACGTCAAACATGGCATGACATGTTTGCCTGGGACAGACGCGAGGTCAACTGCGGTGGCTGTTCCTACTACTGAGATTGGCAAACGTGGCGCGCTCGGGTTGGCCAAGCTGCACACTTCTTCGTCGTTTGATGGAGGTCTCAGAATCAGATTCTGGCGTTCTTCTAGTACAGCTCCGGGTTCTCGTACATCTGTTGCCGTTGGTGACACTGCAGGAAAGGCCTCCGCAGTAGCATCAGAATATGAACGACGCACAGGGCAGACGGTGGTAGGGTGGTTATCTCCACAACGTCGGCAGGAGCGGTCGCAACCTTCGCTTTCGTCTCCGTGAACACCATAGCGATAACAGAATGGTGCTGTGCACTGTGCTCGATAATGACCACTAGAGCCACACCGACGGCAAACACGTTGTAGACCGCGGTAGTCGAAGGTGACGCGATGACCAGAAACACGAAGATAGCTGGGGACGCGATTTGTGGGTCTTATTTCCATCCAGACAAAGCGTGTGCATGTGAAAACTCCACGTCTTGCCCTCATGAAGACAGCGGTCACAGACAATACATTGCCGTACGGGGACAAAGCCTGGACGAGTACCTCGTTGGAGACGAAGGCTGGTAAAAACAGGCAGGCGACGACAGTTACCTGCGGGCCGACGGGAACGACAGGAATACGCTCGCCACCGATGGGCAGGTAACCAGCGTCGACGATGAGAGTCATGGAAGCCATGCCTCCCAAGTGCTGAGCGCAGTGTACCTCTGAGAGGCGAACTATTGAGGCCGTCGCGTCGACAACGGTCTCAGAACTAGTCCCCGCAGGGACAACAACGTCGAAAGCCTGCGTCTACGAAGGCGTCCACGACGTCGATGGCGCCATGGCTAGAAAAGGAGGACGTCCCTGACGTGGAACACGCACGGACGTCAACAGGATCATTTTGTCTTATACAGCACCCGTACGTCCCGTGAGGAAATGGAGGAGAGGCCTGAAGTAGTTCAAGAGAATTTTATTTTCGGGTATATCTTACACAGCTTATATGCACACAGAAAAATGGACAATGGTGAACAATGCGTATGTACAATGCAAGCTGTTAAATACAGCGAAAAGAACTTATTGCATATGCAGTGACGTACAATGCAAAATTGTACTACAAAGACAGGACATTCGTGATATCGAGATGATTAAACTTAAACAGTAAGGCTATGTGAACAAACGGGGGGGGGTCATTCACAGTGTAGGGTGATGTTTTGCATTCACCGCCTGGTTTAACAGAATTTTATTTCCAGATTTACCTTACACAGCTTATGTGCACACAGAAAAATGAATGGTGATCAGAGACCTGAAGGGGGGGGGGATTAGAAAAAGGGGGTATGGGGGGGTTAGAAAAAGGGGGTAACGATTTAGAGCACAGCGTACTCTACTATGGGAGAGCTTAAAGCCGTCCCGACATGCCTGAATACACAGGCATGGTTCAGTGTGCATGCCTGAATACACAGGCATGGTTCAGTGTATACTACAGTGATGACAACCTTATAGGTAAATGATTTGACAGGGGCACCAACTAGCAATCTGAGGGACGCATGAGGTCTTGCTGTCTGCCCTGATTTTATTAGTGAAATTGAAGCACATATTAGGTAAGTATGCTCACAAATGTGGATAGAAAATTGTTTTCTATAAAATCATCTTACGGAGCGCGTTTCCTTTAGTGTGGCGCAAGGATATCAGCATCAACTGATGGTGAAGGTGACGAAGGAAGCGATCAAAAACTAGAAATCAAATTATATTGGGGGGGGGGGGCAAAGCACAAAAAATAAATTACACAAGCCATTTTTATAACACTGGCTATACTCGGGGACAACTTTCTGCGGCAATTAAGGGAAGACTACGCAGCCAAAGTGGACATGTGCTATAGTGCAAGTATATTCTAGGAACTGTACATGTGGCAATGCTGTCGAATATAGGGCCGTGAATGCGTCCGTGTTTTCCGCGTGAAAGTAATACAAAAGAAAAACATTATTTTCTACTAGATGCTGTTTATAAGGAGACGCTGCATGCGCCGAGGAGAAATTATTATTTGTTGTTGCTTTCTGGAGAGTCGCTTTTTTGCGCGTCTGAAAACGTCGCACGTTTTACATGCATCTCGCGGACAAAATGGTGTCTTCATATTTAGGTGAGCGAGTCTCACCTTCGAGCTATTCCGACGACTCGCCGAAGGAGCTTGTGTTGAATGTCTCTCACAAATGGCTGTGTAAGCAGGCATATCAAATTGTTTGCAGTGGGACTACATGAACGCAGCGGTCATTTGAAACGCGAGCCGAACTGGACTACTACGCGGAGGAGTACAGGAGCAGTAGCTCCACCCACGTAGCATTCCCTTCATTGCGACAGAAAGTTGTCCCCGAGTATAGCATACATCCTGAATTCGCCAACAGGTTACATGGACACGACGTAACATGATCTGGTGTGAGAGAGAAAGAGAGAAAAACAAGAAGAGGAAAGGCAGGGAGGTTAACCAGATGAAGGTCCAGTTAGCTACCCTGCAGAGAGGATAGGGGGATGGGGAGTAAAAAGAAAAAGAGAGGAGAGAAGGAGAGCATTTCACGTACAAAGATGTACAGTCTGTCACTTCACTGAGGTCGGAAACTTTTCTGGCCAACAAGACTTCAGCATTCAGAGATGCGACAGGGAAATTGCGGCCGTAGAGAGGGTCGTGGGCGATCTGCAGAGACTAGTGACGCGCTGAAAACACTGGATTGAGAACCTCCAGCAGTGTCAGGACTGTTTGAGCTGACGGAGTGTTTAGCTTACTCAAAAGCATAAATATGGTGTCCACGAGAGATCGTATCGTCGCAGAGATGTCCTGGTCTTTTTCATTGACTCGGTCCCTGAAAAATGTCATTGACTCGGTCAATGTTGGCTCGGTCTGCAGCGACCAGTCAATTTGCTGTGGATTGCGCTGTGACTGACAGTGATTGTGGTGCTGGCTGTGGCTGTGGGTCTGGCTGCAACTTTCGTAATGCCGGCCGAATATCAGTGTACATGTGTCCATATGGTCTGGTGCGGTCCTGTCCTCAGACACTGACGCGGCACGTACGGCCTATGGGAAGCAAAGGAGGTCATTTCACGTGTGAACTACATGTCACGGAGTCCCTAGAACCACTATCAAGTCGGGAGCACCGCATATTGAAGACAGCAACAGCTTCCCAGCGAGACGACCGGTCTCATACCATCTGCTCAAGAATGTCCTTTCCTTCTGTATCTTGGGGCAGTCATTTGACGACGCACCGTGGGACCCGAGGCGATTTCGGCACATGAGTACCGTGGCGACGAATGGGGTCTGTAGCGTGTGGGTCGGCGCAGCGCGAGTGAATATTGTGCTCTGACACACGGTGCTCACGTGTCCAAACCTCAAAGATTTGTGGCGTTGAAGTGGCCTTGGAATGAAGGGTCGTACAGGATGACAAAAGTGGTCACCTTGACATGCGAGAGCAGAGATTCACCCTTTAATGTTAGTTTTATACAGTGAGAAGTGTACATACGAGACATACGTATGATATCGATGGCATCAACTACTGGTTTCACAAGACTGGCCACGTCTGTCTTTAAAACAGAGATGTCGACATCATAGATGACACCAGTAGCGGTACCACTGCTCAATGGGATGTACAAGCGAACTTTTATGCCATCAAATTCTGTAATTTTGCTTTGTGTGCTCAGTACAGTCTCGTGTGCAACGTCGATAGCAAGAACATTTTTTCGTGAGTTGAGTCTCCCATTCCTTACTTAGTTTGCGACCGCCGTCTCGAAAAGCACCGAGACCGTTATTTGTTTTGTCGCCTCAAGTTATCGGTAGCAAGCTCTGTTACAAAGATAATCATAGGGACTGCGGTCTTCCGAGTATTTATCAAGGTAGGCTTGTCTGAAATCAGGGAAAACCCCGTGTTTCTGCACTTTACCTTACGTCTTTGTGCGCGTTGAAAGTCGTCCTCAGACCATTCCTCACTAGTGAACGAGTGGCACTGGTGTTGTTGCTGTCCGCCGTGCTACGAAGCCCATAGCGCTTCCTGGAAACTGCCGCCGCGGCCGCCGCATTCCCGGCGAGGGCGCGGGAACGTTTAAACTTGCATTTGTTCCAGAACGACGTAGAGATCCAGTGGTGCATGCGGAAATAGTAAGAAACTAGCAGATTAATAGTGACAAGCGTTCTGCCAAGCATACACTTTCATGGGACTGGAGGGACCAAGCAGCGGATAAGGTAGCCGTTCCTTGCGACTATTCGGCCATCCTAAACCGTTACAGAGGACTTAGGCAAGCGTATATAAAGAGGCATCGGTCAGCTGGAGGCAATTCAAACCTGCACGCTTCTGAATACGCGCACATGCAGCAAAACATCCCTCGGCATACCCTCGTCCCTGCCAATGGTGATCGGCAAAAGCTACCCTTAACACAGTCACGTGGAAATGTCACCTCATTACAGCCTTAGCACCAATACAAGATCCCACAGCGGTGCGATGGGAAGAGCTGCTGACCTGCGAGAACCTGGAAGATCAGTTGAGTTGGATCGACCGGGTCCGCAAAGCAGCAGCGGCAAACGGAGCCCTAAACTGAGCCCCCCCCCCCCTTCCAGCAAGCCAAGAATCTCAGACAACTCGCAGCTTCTCCGAAGAAAACGTCCAGTGAGTAAACAAGCTTTCACCTTCATCTTCTGTGCAGAAAATCGGGGTAAGCAAAGCTCATCCTGAGTGCACAGTAGTGACGGGCAGGATAACATTCCGCTAAAGCTCCAAGCCAACTTCGTCGTTGTGCTCCGGAACGAATTGCACAGACGTATAACATGTTCTGTTGAGATCACAACCAGCAACACACACTGCAGTTTGTGTACACGTTGGGTGTTTAGAAAGTCTCGTTTATACACGGCCGTCGAAGCGTGCTTCGCCTTCTCTCAAATCGAGCTCTTTAGCGAGGCCCATAGCCAGAAATTGGTTTCGGGAGGCACCTGGTGAAGGCCTCAAAGAATCAGCTTTTTTTCATTTACACTCGTTGAAACATCACTCTTCATCCAAATTTCGGGAGTGGAGGGGGTATGCCTCAGGGGCTCCCCTCCCCCCTGGTTACAGGCCTGTCTGTAGTAGTTCGTTGACGTGTGACACTGGTTTCAACAACCCTGAAGCAAAGGTGACGTCTTAGGGAGGCGGCGCATCTCAATCCCAGACAAGCAGGTCCATTTATAGAACACTCCCCGCACGTGCTCTGCTGTTCAGAGTAGCTGGTGCTTCGGCTTGACAACCCTGACGCAAGTAAGTCAATACAAGCTTCATCTGAACAAATGCTTGTGGGGAAGAGAGAGAGAACACAAGGAGAAAGGTAGGGAGGTTAACCAGGGATAAGCCCCAATAGACTACCCTGCACAGGGGAAGGGGAGAGGGGAAAGAAAGTTATAGAGGAGGAGATAAAAGGTCACTGACTGGGCCGACGCGTAACAGTTTCACCATCAAAAACGATGAAACAGGCTGGTGTCTTTCGAAAATGCAATAGTGATTTCGTCGCCTTTCGGAAAATGGATGGGCAGTGCCTTTGTCCCAGTACTTTCTCGACAGTGAAATCACTTCTGTCCAGTTGATTTAAAACACTGCGCAGGTAACGCCTCTCGTTTGTGTATGCAGGGCTGTAACATAAGATGTGTTCAATAGCCTCATCGACGGTGCAGTCGTTGCTGTCCGCGTTGTCGGCCATTCCTATCTTAAATGAGTAGGCATTGGTGAGGGCGACGCCCAGACGCAGACGGCACAACACTGTACCTTCCTCCCTAGAAAGACCAGAGGGTAGCCACATTCGTTGAGAAGAATCGAGAGAATATAGTCGATGATGTGCTAACTGTGATGACTGCCACTTCTGGAGTGTCATGTCCTGCGCCAGCTTACTTAGGTATCTAGCCGTCAATTTTAGATAAAGGTACAAACACACAGTTTGCTTGTACGTGTGCAGTTCTGGCTGCTTACCCGGCGAGGTCATTGCCGGAGATACCGCAATGACTTGGTATCCACTGGAACACAACGTTGTGTCCTTGTTCGGTCGCATAGTGCAGCGTTTCTTTGATCTCTCATACCAGTTGTTCGTAGGACCCGCGACGAAGTGCCGACGAAAGACATTGTAGAGCCGCCTTGGAGTCACAGAATACTGCCCATCGATTGGCTGGATGTTGCTTGATATAATCGATGGCACCTCGTAGGGCAACAATTTCCAAAACAGTCTATGTGCTCACGTGACAAAGTTTGTAAGTGATGTTGATGTGTCGCGATGGAATGATGGTGGCGCCGGTGGAGCTAGCCTGGTGGTAGATCCATGCGTGTATACCTGGATTCTGTCAGCGTAGAAACTGTGTAAAGAGTCTAGAGTCGCTTGCTTCAAGGCCAAAGCAGAAAGGACTTTTGTTTTTCTTATTGTTGGGACGGAAAGGTGCACATCGGGTTGTCGTAGGCTCCACAAGGCGGACGGTGAACGTGCCAAGGGTATAAAGCGGGATGGTAGCAAAGCGCGGTGGGAGCTGACGACCTTGTAGAACGACGCCGGCGGTCGTTGTTCAGACAGAAATGTCAAATGACGATACCATCCGTGAAATGTGCCGAATATATGCTCTCAGCACGTCGTTTGTGACGTAAGTCATAACCGGATGATCCCGAGCCAATATAACTGTTGTTCCAGCGGTTGAGGTAGTTTGTGGTAGGCCGAAACAAACACGTAGTGCCTGTGCTTGCACGCTTTGAAGTGCTTGAATGTTTGTCTTGCAAGTTTTAGAAAGCAGAGGAGAACTGTAGCGCAATACACCAATAAAAAGTGCTTGGTAAAGCTGTAGCATGGAACTCAATGACGAACCCCATCTTTTTCCAGCGATGACTTTCAGGACGTGAGCAATAGATACCAGTTTCACTTTCAAGCTAGTCAGGTCAGGGCTCCAGGAGAGGTCGTGGTCAACAATGACACCTAGAAAAGGATGGCTACGCTTGTAAGATATGGGCTGGCCAATGATGCTTATCGGGTAACTTGTCATCGACTTGCGCGTGAAGGCCACCAGTGCACATTTTTCTGTTGAGATTGTTAGGTCTTGCGTGCGAAGATAGTCAGATGCTTGCGACGCTGCCCTCTGTATCCTTGCTCGAACTAGTAGGCGTGTCATTGCAGATGCCCAGACACAGATGTCATCAGCGTCTACTGAAACACTGACTCTTTCAGGAAGAGCTTCTACCAGGCCAAGCAAGGCAAGATTGAAAAGAACTGGGCTTAAAACACCACCTTGCGGTACGCCATGGCACGTGTAGTGGTCTGAGGTCAGGCCATCTCCAGTATATACAAAAAACGATCTTCGTGCCAGGTACCTTCAGATCCATTGAAACATTCGCCCTCATAATTGATCTTTGGGGTTGAACGTCCCAAAACCACCATATGGTTGTGAGAGACGCCGTAGTGGAGGGCTCCAGAAATTTCGACCACCTGGGGTTCTTTAACGTGCATCCAAATCTGAGTACACGGGCCTGCAACATTTCCGCCTTCGTCGGAAAAAACAATCGCCCTCCCAGGTCAATTAACAGCAGTGTGTCTAATATACGTTGATGGGACACGTTGTCATATGCACTTTTCACATCAAAAAAGAGCGCAATGCTGGTCGTTTTCTAAATTTCTGCTGTTCTACTGATGACACCTAACATATGACGTTGACAATCGATGAACGGCCTCATCGAAATACCATCATGGAATCGGGGGTAAATGTTGTGCCGTTCAAGGAACCATTTCTGGCTCGTGAGAATCATGCGCTCCATGAGTTTCGCAACGCAACTGGCGAGAGCTACAGGCCGGTATGATCTCAGCGCCAGAGGGGATTTTCCTGCTTTTAGAAGTAGTACAGGACGGCTCCATTTCCATTATTAAGGTACGATGCCATGTTCCCATGACCGATAATAAATTTAGCAGTTGTCAACTAGCTGCTTGGCCTCAGTGACGCAGAGCCGTATACGTTATCCCATCAGGCCCTGGTGAAGAAGAACGCCTACACAGTGTCAGTGCAGCTTCTACTCTTCCATAGAAAATGAAGCATCCATACTTTTATCTCGTGGACCGGCGATATCGTCTAAAAGCACATCGGAGAATAGGACTGTCCCACCGGTGATGTTCGCGCAAAAACATCTGCAACGTCAATTTCACGGCGGCTAGCTGAAACGAAGTGCGAGAGCCTTGAAGGGATGACGTTGCATGGCGCCTGAGCGAAGAGTTTGTAGTGTTCCAAATACATGAGACAATGAATTTCGTGGGTCTATTGACTATTAAAAGCTTTTCCATCTTTGATCCTGCAGCTTGTCTATTCGGCGTTGTGTTTTTTTTCTGCATACGCCTTCCTACTCTGAGATCAAGAATTGACTTGGCACGCCTGTATTTTCTCTCAGCACGTCTACGTAGCGCCCAAAGCCTTTCTAATTTGATGTCGTGCTTCGTGCTCTTCTTTGAGCGTGTGAAGCGGCGCGTACAATTTTTCATTGCATCTGCATTTACTTCTTCTAACCTACACGAGGAATCATTTCTGCACGTGTCCTCCACTTGATTTTCGTAAAGTGTCCAGTCTGTATACCGATTGACCAGCTAGGATGAAGTATCTTGGCCATCAATGCTGACATAAGCCGGAATGTGGTCGTTACCATGAGTTTAGACATCTGTAAACCACCACCCGTCTGAACTTAGGCAACACAACACCAGTGTCAGGTCAAGGCAGCTGCTGTACGTCGTTCCTCGCAGGTATGTCGGGATACCATCACTCAGAAGGCACAGGTTGTGGTCTGACACAAACGATATCAGTGAGCGCCCCTTGGAGTTTGTCCTCAAGCTTCCCCATATCGGATGATGTGCATTAAAATCACCTGTTATAATGCAAGGGCCTGGAATAGCTGTCATAATGTCTGTTAATCTCTTACAATCAAATGGACTTGCGGGGGATATATATACGTCAATAAGTGTAAAAGACAACCGCTTCTCCTTCAGAGTAGTGCACACGTACTGGTTCTCGTCATCTGGCGGTATAGCATGGGCAAAATAAGTAAGGTCGTTGCGAATGTAAACCACAACTTTGCTGTTACTTCCATTCGTGGTTGAGACGAAAGACTCGTATCGTGATATCCTTATAGTGGCTGAGTTCGTCTCACAGATTACCATTATCGGGAAGCGGTTTTTAAACACGAACTGCCGGAAATCCAATATCTGGGACCTCATGCCTCTCACATTCCATTGAAATACGAAGGCGTTTCGAATAAAATCTGCAAACGATAGCTGTTTCCGTTGATAAGCCATGGTTCTTCTGTTAATCTTATTAAACAATCAACTTCTGAAGGCTTGGTAGAACCGGGCTGATGGTATCCAGCAGCTCCAATGCGCTTCGTGCTATTGGTGTTTGCACCCTCTCCACGAACACACGAATGGTACTCACGAGGGAGCTGACCATGGCGACTATTTGTTTATCCTCCTCTGTTGGTTTACAGAATTCGGACGAGGAGTGCTTCACTGCTGAAGTCTGATGCCCGTCTCTAGTGGCGTGTAGTCGAGGGAGTTCCAGCCAGGCGTCAGCTGTGTCGCTGTTCATGGCTTCTTTATCCTTCGACCCGACTGCGCTTGTTCTGGGAGACAGAAGTGGAGGTGACATTGAGCACAGTTCACGAGAAAATGGTGTCTTGGATGTCTTGGAGCACCGTCGATGACGCGATCATCGTCGTCTAATAGATACGGCTGCTTCCCGGTGAGACGAGTGATCCCGAACCATTTTCTTCAGCACTGCCATTTCCCTTCGAATAATTGGACAGTCCTTCGAAGATGCATCGTGAGGCCCGTCACGATTCGAACATTTCCGAGTATTAGATTGACATGTGCTAGTGGCATGAGGTTAAATGCATCGGGTACAAACGGTGGTGTTCTTGCACACGCTGCTCACGCGACCAAACTTCGTACATTTTCTGCACTGAAGTGGCCTCGGTACGAACGGGCGAACAGCCTACAACACGGCCGTTCAGCGCACCACCGGATATTCGCCGTTCTACCTCGTTTATGGACGTTCCCCTACTTTCTTCCTCGGCGTTTCCTTTTTCAACAGTGACGTCAGCTCGTCTCCGTCTTCCAGCGAGGAATACACTTCAAGACTATCCCGGTGTCGCTATCGTGCTCGCATCAACACGGAAGCGCAACAGCAAGATAGAAAAGTCATTTATGACGCATTCCATCACCTAGTATTCTTCCGACATGGTGACGAAGTGCTTCTGTTCACACCTATTCGTACACCGGGTCTATGTGACAAGTTTCAGCCACACTTCATTGGGCCTTACATAGTTATCGAGCAGACTTCACCCGTTAATTACCGCGTGACCCCACTTGTCGTCCCTACAGACCACCGTCACCACACCAGAGAGATCATGCATGTGTCTCGCACGAACCTTTCAGGTGACGTTCTCTGTCACGTTGGATTGCTACGGCCAGGTTAGCCACTTCGATTTCGGGGGAATTAGTATGGGCAGTGTCACGACAATCATCATCGGGTGTGTGCGCGCTCTGCCCGGTCGCTGCTGAGCCCCCTTGAGCTGAATAAACGCTGTCTCAACCGAGACGTCATAATGTATATATATATATATATATATATATATATATATATATATATATATATATATATATATATATATATATATATATATATATATATATATATATATATATGTATATATATATATATATATATATATATATATACGTATACAACGCAAGGCGAGAGAGTAGAAAGCCCTAGGTTCGTAAAAACACCGTGAATTTTATTTATTTATTTATTTATTTATTTATTGAAATATTTCTGCTTGCGGGCCAACCTTTGGCACACTGACGAAGGCTGGTACACCGCAAAGACGAGTAATATATTAGCAGTGGCAAGCAAATGCAAAGCCTGAAACAATTAAGCTAATTAAAAGAAACCATTTTTACCGGTTGCTCTATACGTTCCGACTTATCATATTTTTACCGAACACTAACTGTGTTTGCTTGTTGGCGCATGCATTTCACACAGCAGTAGTGACATAACACGGGAATAAGATTTTTCAGACACACCTCAACGTCCTCTGCGGTTTTACGACATCAAGACGTGAGTCATTCTTGTAAAGTTCAGTCGGCATGTCTGAAAAAAGAAAAGAAAACGAGGAACAGTCCGGCTTCTTCTCCTTAAGACACTCCTCTTATAAGAGCTCCGAATCGGCATTCCTTTACAGCGGTCTGCGTATCACTTAGAACATCTTACCGGAGCTCAGAAGTAAGGCTTCAACTTTTAGACAAACGTCGATACAAATGCAATTGTCCAAGCCAAACGTATACTTTTATCACCTGCATGCGTGTTTTCCTTCAGCAGCGCCCACGTGCCATCAGCAGCGAGGGCGCCTTTAGCGGCTTCAGAAATACCTTCGCCATAACTTCACCCACTCGAAAGAAAGGCCACCCACATGCCCCGAGGCTGGCGCACCATCTGTTGTCCAGCTCCCGATAGCGCGACGTCGTGCTGTTTTGAAATCGTCGCTTCGCCGATATGAACAAGGAGAGCGCTAAAAGAAGTAAAAAGGAATCGGAAAACAGCGTGGACGGCATCGCTGTCGTCACCTCTCTTTTATTGTGCTGGCGCGTTGTTTTCTTGAATTGCGTGCCATGTGCTCTCTCTCTCTCTCTTTTTGTTTATGTTGTCCACGCCATCTAATTCTTTCTGCTGTTCCATTTTTCCGCACCAAGAGTCTTCATATAAGCTCCGTGCTGAATTTTGAAAGCGAAGCCCCATCCAGAAGCGTCGCGGGCATTGCTTTTCAATGGGCCGCAGTTGTGGCGGCTACTGTTGTGCATTTTTTTAATTTTTGGAGGCTTCTGAAAAAGTTGCCGCTCTGGTCGGGAGACGGCGATGTACAAAGAGACCCCCCCCCCACTTTCTCTCCGCCTCCTCCACCACTTCCTCCCACGCACACAGACAGGCTGTGATCGCACTTTCAATTGTGATCCCGTGCTGATTGAGAGAGTGCCCAGGAATTCCGGTCTTTACGAAGTCGGGATTGAAGACGAAGTTTAAAGCGTTCGTGCCGCCATGGTACAGCGAAAGTGACCAGGAGTCGAAGCGGAAAGCAAATTACGAGACTTCGCTTCGACTTAGGAAATTTTAGAAAGGAGAAAATGAAGTTTTATGATAAATTTTTTTCGAGTAGTTTCACCGTAGCTCAATTTATGGGGTAAAATACAGAGATAAACAATAAGACGTCGTGATATTGTGTTCATGTAAACAACAACTGCATAATACTGTATGAAAAGATCGCCAGACAGCTGACAAATAAAGGTACACGTTTCTTCTCAGGCAAGTTGGTTAATACGTGAAGTATAAAATCTGGACTCCCTTAAGACAGCATTTGTTAGCCTTCGCGCCTTACAGAGAAGTAAAGCGGAACTCTTAACATCGGAACTCTTAACATCATCTTTTCAACATGCACTCAAAACCTTTCTTGAAGTTCTTTGATGACGCATAAATCTTCATTTTGTTTTTCTTTTTCTTCTATGTTTCTCTCTGTATTTTTTTCTTTTTTTTGCACACTGTTGTTGAGTGTACTGATCGCGCTTTTTTGTTCTTGTTTACTGTTTTTAAAGTGCATTTCGCGTGAACCCCTTTTTCATTCAATGTAATCTATTGTTGTTTGGCGTTGTTTCTGGATTGCACTTTCAGTTTCTCGATGCAGTAGACATGTATACCATCTCTGCCTTCATTTATGTTCTGTACTGTACTTGTGATCATAACCCCACTCTATCCCCCCCTATGTAATGCCCATTCGGGCCTTTAGGGTATTTAAATAAATAAATAAATAAATAAATAAATTGACTCTCAACACATGTTCTTTATGTTGTGTTCTTCAAAAAAAAAGGGGGATGGGGCGAAACCGTGACTTTGGAGATACGGCACTGTGTAAGCGCCCTGTGTTACGACACCTGGGCAACGCGTAAGCTGAAGTATACAGCCTACACAGTTTTGAAATCCAAGTGTGAGTGAGACACTTGGGCACTCAGAAACCAAAAAAATTGTAATAGTAGGCAAAAAAAGTGACCGACATCTAGGCTGTGTGCGAAGGTCTATATGACAGCTGTTTCCGTTTCGCTGTAACGTTATCATTTTATTTTTGATGGCATTGCTCTTTTTCAGCGACTGAAGTATTGCAGTTACTCGCTGTCTTTAGTAGAGCTTGAAAAGAACGCACTCGCAGCCGCTACCTGAAGCAAGAGAGAGAGAGAGATAAAGATACAAGGAAAGGCAGGGAGGTTAACCAGACGCACATCCGGTTTGCTACCCTGCACTGGGGAAGGGATAAAGGGGAGAAAAGAGGTTGCACAAAGATGAGAAAGTACACAAAATCACGAGAACACTCGGGGAGCACACACAGTTCACAGGCGGTCGCTCAGGTTTGTTGACCTAAGGTAAAGAAGCAGTGCTTTGGTTGCTTTCTGCGCAACTGAGGCAGATGCCCAAGGTCCTAGTATCTTCTGCACACAAAATGGTCCGGGGTCAAGTCGATTCAAAACCATCCGTAGCTGGCATCGCTGTGTGTCGTAGCAAGCGCAGCTGCACAGGACGTGTTCGATGGTTTCTTCATCTCCGCAGTAGTCGCATGTAGGAGTGTCTGCCATACCAATGCGAAAAGAGTACACCTTTGTGAATGCAACACCCAACCAAAGGCGGCATAACAGTGTCGCATCGGAGCGGGAAAGTTGTGATGGTAGCTTTAGCTTGAGCGAAGGATCCAGTTCATAAAATTGACACCTTTGGAAGCTGGTAGACGACCAGAACGTGTGTGTGAGATCTCGAGCCAGCAGGTAAAGTTGTCTTGCTGCATCATTCCTTGATAGAGGAATCGGGACTACACGGGTTTCTTCATGGGCTGAGCGGGCTGCATCATCAGCTAGTTCATTTCCGGTAATACCGATATGTCCAGGCAGCCATTGATATATAATATCATGCCCTCGTGCTAGAGCTTCATGATGGCAATGTCTTATTTCTTGTACCAGTTGGTCATGGCTACTCCTACGCATGGCAGACTGCAAACTCTGAAGCGCTGCCTTCGAATCACAGAATATGACCCATTTTCCTGGACGTTCTTGAACGAGATATTGTAAAGCAGCCCTTATAGCAGCAAGCTCTGATGCCGTAGATGTAGTCATATGCGACAACTTAAACTTGATTGTCATTTCTGCAGCCGGAATTACAGCGGCACCTGATGAGCTGCTGGATGAGACGGACCCATCAGTTTATATCTGCGTTCGGTCTAAGTACAACTCATGTAATAATAGCAGCGTTGCTTGCTTCAATGCTACTCTGGAGTGACTGCTTTTCTTTTTGATTCCCGGAATTTCTAGACGTACTTGCGGCTGGTCGAGGCACCACAAAGGGCATGCTGTTCTCGCAGCTGGCGTATATCCTGATGGAATGCTGTTTAGGTGCCTGGCTATGACGTCTGAAAACGTAGCACGTGGTCTTCCGGAAGGTAGAAGGGCCAAGTGGTGGTCGGGGACACGGCTAGCATGTCGAATGTGCGCTCTGAGGCAATCCACAGCTATATATGTCCTGACCGGATGGTCTTTGGCAAGCATGATTGTGGCATAAGTAGAAGCGCATCGAGGCAGTCCTAGGCAGATACGCAGTGCCTGACCCTGCAAACTCTCCAATGAATGAGTATTCGATTTGCAAGTGTTAGTCAGTACCGGCAAGCTGTAGCGCAATAGACCCAGAAATAGGGCCCTGTACAGCTGTAGCATGGAGGCCACAGAAGTTCCCCATGCTTTACCGCACAAGAATTTCATGATATGCACAATAGATAGCAGTCTCTTCTTCAAGTACGCACAATGTGGGCTCCACGAAAGACTTCAGTCGATTATTATGCCCAGGAAACGATGCGTCCGTGCATATTTGACACTCTGCCCATTGATGTAAACAGGGTATGGCGTCATTGGTTTGCGTGTAAACGCCATCAACGCGCACTTCACAGTTGATATATTTAGGCCTTGTTTCTGAAGGTAGGCTGTTGTGAGGGTTGCTGCCCGCTGTATTCGTGCACGCACCTGAGGGCGAGTAACTGCAGCACTCCAGAGGCAAATATCATCGGCGTATATGGATAGGCACACCGACTTTGGCAGAACCTTCACCAGACCAATGAGGGCCACATTGAACAATGTGGGGCTTAAAACACCTCCCTGAGGTACTCCGCAGTAGGTGTAATGTTGGGCAGTTGTACCCTCATATGTTTGTACAAAGAAAACTCTGCCAGTTATATAATCTTTTATCCATTGAAACATTCGTCCACCAATGCCCATTGCTGCGAGAGAAGTGAGGATGGCATCGTGAGCTACATTATCATATGCACCCTTCACGTCAAGAAAGAGTGCCACTGATATGCGCTTGCGACTTTTTTCTTGTTGAACAAATGTCGATAAATCAAGGACACAGTCAATGGAAGAGCGGCCCCGACGAAAGCCTGCCATGCAAGAAGGGTATTTGGTGTATCGTTCCAAGTACCACTCGAGACGAAATAGAACCATTCTTTCCATCACTTTTCCGAGGCAGCTTGCGAGGGCAATAGGGCGATACGCTGTCAAGTCCAATGGTGATTTTCCCGATTTCAAAAGTGGTATTAATCGACTAATTTTCCATTCTCGGGGCACACTGCCGCTGAGCCAGGAGTTGTTGAAGCATGTTAAAAGTTCTTTTCTAGCTTTTTGTCCAAGGTGTCCCAACGCACTATAAGTAATACCATCAGGACCTGGCGATGAAATGCGCTTAGAAGCGACTAACGCACCTTCCAGTTCTTCCATGGTGAATGGGATGTCCATTTCTGGTAATCGCGTCTCAGGAACGATCACGGCGTCGATGCTTTCGTTCACAATTTTCCCGGCAACTCTCGTGCAAAATTCTTCAGCCACCTCGAGTTCTGTTTTTCCCTGATGGAGTGCCAAAGCTTTAAAAGGGTGCCGTTGTTGTGGAGAGGAGCGAAGACCACGAACTGTTCTCCAGATGTATGACAGCGGTTTATGAGGGTCTAGAGATTCGCAGAATGCTTTCCAGCGTTCGCTCTCCAGTTTGTAAATGCGTCGTTGAATCTTTTTCTGGAGCCGCCTTGCTTCCCTCAGATCGTAAATTGATCTTGTGCGTCTGTATCGTCGTTCTGCACGCCTTCGTAAAGCTCGTAATTTTTCCAGTTCGATGTCAAACTGTGTTACTTTAGACGAAAATGGTAATTTACATTTGGACGCTTGCATAGCTTCCACTATGGTATTTTCCAGGCTGCAGCCGAGGCCTTCTTGGCAAGCGTTCTCAACACGCGATGCAAACATCGACCAGTCAGTGCCAATTGCAACACCGGTAGAGAAATTTTTTATGATACCATCGATCGTCACGTAGGTGGGTATGTGATCACTCCCATGAGTCTCAATATCGCAAAACCACTTAACTTTGTGAGAGAAGCACCGTGACACCAATGTCAGGTCAAGGCAACTGCCATATGTGAGACCCCGCAGATATGTGGGGGTACCATCGTTCATGATGGAAAGGTCGTAATCGGAAGCGAATGTAACAATGTTCCGGCCCCTGGCATTCATCCTAGTGCTGCCCCAAAGCATGTGATGGGCGTTGAAGTCACCGGTGATGATCCAAGTCCCATCGGTTCTCATTAGGATGTCTTTTAATCTGTCGCAGTCAAATCGCGATGACGGAGATATATATCCACCAATAAGCGTGAACGAAACTGCATTCTTTTTCACACGAAGACACACGTACTGATTGTCGTCATTTGAACTTATTGGGTGCGAAAGATAAGTCAAGTCTGTGCGAATGTAAACAATTACTTTGCTTCGTTCTTCGCAAGCGGCTGAACAAAAAGCTTCATAACCGGACAATCTATAAGGCGTTGACACGTTTGGTTCACATATGACAAGTATAGGGAATTGATTGGCCCGAACGAATGGGCGCAAGTCCGAGATACGGGACTTCATGCCTCTGGCATTCCACTGAAAAATCGACGCACTTTTAACTTCAGTGCCGAAGTGGAGATTTTGTTGAGCCATTGTGCTTATACGAAGTTAGCAAGAACTGGATTCAGTGCATCCAGTATTTGCAGTGCACTCTTAGCAGACGGAGATTGTATGCTGCTCAGTAGCGTGCGAATCGTGGCAATTAATGATTGCACGATTGCAGCCACTTGCCTGTCTTGGTTGGAAAGATCTCGAACCGGGACGATTGCAGTCACTTGCCTGTCTTGGTTGGAAAGATCTCGAACCGGGATCGCGGACTGGCCGTCATGAAGCTCCTTCGGTTCGCTTGATGCTGCTTCCCTTTGAAGTGCAGGCCACTCTGTCGCAGTTAGGGTATGCTCACTGGCTTTGTCCTTTACAGCCTTTCCCGCGGCATGTGGTCTGGGAGGCAAAGGAGGTGGTACTGATGAGGGATCACGCAAACGTGTCGAGGAAATAGCGGGCGTCCTCGAAGACCGACGTCGACGTGAACGACGCCTTCTGACTTTAGCTGCGGCTTCTCGATGAGATGAGTGATCGCGCACCATCTCCTTCAAGATGGCAATTTCCTTCTGAATCCGCGGGCAGTCCTTCGATGTGGCTTCATGGGATCCATTGCAATTAGAGCATTTCTTGACAGTTGCGACGCACTTATCCGCTTCATGGTGCTCGGCGCAGCGGTGGCATACCACCGAATTCTCGCAGACGCTGCTCACATGTCCAAGTTTCATGCATTTACGGCACTGGAGAGGCTTTGGAATGAAAGGCCGCACAGCATGTCTGAAGTACCCCACCTTCACATGAGAGGGGAGTGATGTGCTCTTGAACGCAATCTTCACACAGCGAGACTTGCCTAGCCGGGTGACATCAACAATTGGAGTATCAGTTGTTGACTTGACAAGAAGTTGTAAGTCCTTATTGGAAATAGCGACATCAATGTCGTAGATCACGCCGGTTACTACATCACATCCCAAGGGAACATGAGAGCGCACCTGGTTGCCGTCCAAGTCAGTTACACTGCGCAGAACGCCCAACGCACTTGCGTGCAAAACGTCCACAGCCAGTATATTCTTTCTGGCGTTCACTCTTATGTCCGTGATCTCATTTGGCACGAGCGTTTCCAGAGACCTCGACACAGACTGTCTGTTAAGGCGTTTCATGCTGACGGTAGGAAGTGCAGGCAGAAACAGGATGGTATAAGTGTTCGATTTTGGCGCTTCACTTACAGTTTGAATAGTTGAGGATGAGGATGTCCTCATGTTCCTTCTCTTCGCCTTGCGGCTCAGCACAGGTTGGAAACCGTCATCTGAGAAGTCCTCACTGCTGAGATAGTAAGCATGAGTATCTTCACTGTCGCTGTCGCTCGCTTGTCCCATCCGCTTCCTGGAGGCGGTCGCCGCTGACGCCGCTGGTGCCGGCAGGCGCCCGGGGTGGTCTACTTCCATCCCCTCCAAGGGAGCAGCGGAAACTGATCAACAGACTTAAATTACAACTGAAATACGCCGGAGTTAGCAGAAGCAGCTCCTATTCAAAACACACTTCTTCGAGTAGTTTCACCGTAGCTCAATTTATGGGGTAAAATACAGAGATAAACAATAAGACGTCGTGATATTGTGTTCATGTAAACAACAACTGCATAATACTGTATGAAAAGATCGCCAGACAGCTGACAAATAAAGGTACACGTTTCTTCTCAGGCAAGTTGGTTAATACGTGAAGTATAAAATCTGGACTCCCTTAAGACAGCATTTGTTAGCCTTCGCGCCTTACAGAGAAGTAAAGCGGAACTCTTAACATCGGAACTCTTAACATCATCTTTTCAACATGCACTCAAAACCTTTCTTGAAGTTCTTTGATGACGCATAAATCTTCATTTTGTTTTTCTTTTTCTTCTATGTTTCTCTCTGTATTTTTTTCTTTTTTTTGCACACTGTTGTTGAGTGTACTGATCGCGCTTTTTTGTTCTTGTTTACTGTTTTTAAAGTGCATTTCGCGTGAACCCCTTTTTTCATTCAATGTAATCTATTGTTGTTTGGCGTTGTTTCTGGATTGCACTTTCAGTTTCTCGATGCAGTAGACATGTATACCATCTCTGCCTTCATTTATGTTCTGTACTGTACTTGTGATCATAACCCCACTCTATCCCCCCCTATGTAATGCCCATTCGGGCCTTAGGGTATTTAAATAAATAAATAAATAAATAAATTGACTCTCAACACATGTTCTTTATGTTGTGTTCTTCAAAAAAAAAGGGGGATGGGGCGATACCGTGACTTTGGAGATACGGCACTGTGTAAGCGCCCTGTGTTACGACACCTGGGCAACGCGTAAGCTGAAGTATACAGCCTACACAGTTTTGAAATCCAAGTGTGAGTGAGACACTTGGGCACTCAGAAACCAAAAAAATTGTAATAGTAGGCAAAAAAAGTGACCGACATCTAGGCTGTGTGCGAAGGTCTATATGACAGCTGTTTCCGTTTCGCTGTAACGTTATTATTTTATTTTTGATGGCATTGCTCTTTTTCAGCGACTGAAGTATTGCAGTTACTCGCTGTCTTTAGTAGAGCTTGAAAAGAACGCACTCGCAGCCGCTACCTGAAGCAAAGACCTAAAAGCTTTAGTCGCCTGAAGCCGATGCTCCATTTCCTTACAGTTGTAAAGTGGGAAATTCCGGGCTCTTTCTCAGGCGCAATGTTGAGTGGAACTAACAATGACGCCAACGAAGACACAGGGAATGTAATTGCTATAGTAATTACAATGTATATGTATCAAAATAAAAGTGCACGAAAAGATACCTTGCCGCTGGCAGGAACCGAACCTGCGGCCTTCTAATAACGCATCCGATGCTTTGTCAACTGAGCTACAGTTGCGTCAATATCCCCACCCACATTATGGGATATACTATATGTGTTTATTAAATATATACGCCTACATTATGCCGTATTTATGGATGCATGGTAGAGCCGTGTTAGCTTAACGGCCTCCAGTAGCCCTACTCGCCGATTACGCGACCGTCTAAATAAACGGATACATTTTTCGAGCCACTTGTTTTATTTCACTACATCAAACGGAGTTTACAATGTGAAGTACCATATTGATTCTACAATGGGAGGGCCGTAGACCATCCAGCATACGTGATAACCATCACGTTTAGAAAAAGAGGTTAATAATTTAGAGTACTCGGAACTCAACTATGGAAGAGCGGTAAGCCGTTCCGTGGGCCTCAAACTTGATGAGGCCATGACCAACATACTAGGCCGGGAAAGAGCTCGCCTTTTCAAAGCATAACGATCGCACTTGAATTCCCAGGAATCCACTAATAAAGGTAAGTTTCTGCAGCATTCATTGTTGCACAAGCAACACTCACAGTATAGTAGAAAATACTATTTCAGTTCCTGAAAGCTAGGAAATAGATTGAGTCTCCAGCTATTGCTTTTCTCTCGGTCTGGCGCACCTCTAACATAGACATAAAATTTCATGTACTTCAACGGCACTACTCCTTCTAAACCTTGGCCAGTTTCTTCCGGCGAGATCACTTGATTTGGCTATATTAGTAGCATTCTCGACCTCTTCATACACAAGGTGTAACGCTGTGGAAGCTATGCAAACCTTCGCCCAGCAAGATGTACGCGGGTCTCGCGCTTGTCTTTCATCGTTGTAAACACTCGTGGAAGATGAGAACGAACGGGAACGCACAGCGTCATGAAATGCTCTAAGTATAACATCAAGAAATGATAACAAACAAACGCTAAGGGATCCAGAACAATTTACAGACAGTCGTATAACGGGGCGTCTCACTCTCCGATGCACAAAGCATATTCATTTATTACGAAGGCCAAAGAGGAAAAGAAATTATGTCTCAAATAGAAAAAATCATTGTAATATTTCTTGATGCGAACGAATTCATTGCAAGAAGTCTCGCTAGCGTCCAGAGCGTTACATAAGAACACGAGGCATGCAAATTGACCTTTAACTGTGTCGTCGTGAATTAATAAAAATCTCAAAGTGTACGAGAGGATTTGGAATAATGATTCCGAGAAGAATAGAAATATTTCGAAGAATTGGGGAAGGTGATTTTCAACTAAACTCAAACACCACTATTCACATAAAAACAGCGCCTAAAACGGAGGTCAAGAAAAAGGAGGAGACAGACAGCGGCACTGACTTACAACAAGATTTATCAAATATACGAGGAACGACAAAACAAAGAAAAGAGAATCCTCCTAAAACCATGTCATCACCGTGATAGCGCGCCATGAACATCATGTGTTCATCACGTATACGTGAACATGACGTATTTGTGAGCACATCTTCGATTGCGGTATCAATAAAAAAAATGCCGCCATATCCACGAAGTGAATGATGATGAGTGGGCGAAGCTCCGGAGGTAAACCTGGTAAACCATGAATCCTCCGTACATTTTGCCCACTCGATTTTATTGCAACGCTCCCCCTAGCGTACGTCGCCGCACTATATCGAACGATGACACGCGCCATATGTGGCATCATTCCTATTTTATAACACCTCGCATCTTTCATAATCAACTACACGTACCGCCGTCTAGTTTATAACATCTTGCATCTTTTGGACGTACGTACGTACGTACGTACGGACGGACGTACGGACGGACGGACGGACGGATGGACGGACGGACGGACGGACGGATGGATGGACGGATGGATGGATGGATGGATGGATGGATGGATGGATGGATGGATGGATGGATGGATGGATGGATGGATGGACGGACGGATGGATGGACGGATGGACGGATGGACGGAAGGATGGACGGATGGATGGATGGATATGGCTGTACCCTTGAGATCGGGCGGTGGCTAGCGTAGAACTGAACGAGAGGTGGCTACATACAGGGGACGCACAGCCCACGCCTTAAAGAGCTTCGCTCCTAAAAAGATTTCCTTCAGAACGCTGGCACACGTTACGTTCATAGCACGCTATTACGATGATTACGTAGACTTAGGGGAATTCTGCTTACTTTGTTTTGTTGCTCCTCATAATATTTGTGAGATACTGCACAAGTATATATAACGCGGTTCCAGCAAATAAATATTGTTGGAAGTCAGTGCCGCTGGCTGTCTCCTTTTAGAGGCAAAACTCCTTATAGTGGCATCTGTTCGTCCCTCGTGGACGTTGTAGTGTGTAAGAAGTATAATATTTTGACCTCCAAGGTAGTGCCGGTGAGAGATTTTTTCTGTGTGTTGTTGAACAATAAAATATAGTGCTCAATGTACATGCCAGTGGCTGCTATGGGGGAATGAAAGACAGGAGCATTCGGCTTCTAGTTAACGCACACGCTGCGATCCCCGATAGCAGCCATTGACATGTACATTGAGCACTATCTGACAAGAAAGGGTTGCTACATAACACTCTCTGGGTGTAACCTCCTTTGTTTTAGAAATGTTTAGCGAGCGTTGAGCCGCAGTGCCATGAATACAATGAACTAGTATATACTATGAACTCGAAGTGGTTAAAGGTGGGAAGTAGATACGAAGCGCAAGCCGTAAGAAAGTAAAAGCCAAATTCTGCTGTCTCTCATTTCCCATTAGCAGCCATTGGCATGTACATTGAGCACTATCTGACAGGAAAAGGTTGCTACGTTATACTCGCTGGGCGTAACCTCCTTGGTTTTAGAAAGGTTTAGCGAGCGTTGGGCCGCAGTGCCATGAATACAGTGGATTAGTATATACCATGAACTCGAGGTGGTTAAAGGTGGGAAGTAGAACCGAAGCGCAAGCCGTAAGAAAGTGTGCGTGTGCCACCACTCGTTTATTTCTTGGAATGTCCGCTGGATGGCGGTGCTTCTACATGGGGAATATATGATGAAAAGATGCGAGATGGTTGTACTTGGAGTGTTGAATAGATGGACGAACGGACACACAGACAGATGCATGGATGGACGCATGGGCGGGCGCAGGGGCGGATGCATGGACGAACGCAGGGACGGACGCACGAACAGGCTCTACGCACGGACGGGCGGATGGACGCATGGACGGAAGGAAGCAAGAACGAACGGAGGAGGAATGCTTCTCCCCACTCTCCATTACTCACTCCGTAGATATGCTGCCAATTTTTCTTGTCCGGCATGTTTGGCACTGTTTTTGGTGAATAATGCCGTACCAACTCGCCCAAGCAATCATTTTAGCCATTTTGTCAACCACCACGTGGCAGATCAGCGTATCGACATTTCTATTCGCTTTAGTGTGTTCAGCATGGAGTGTATACGCGAGTGCTGCTTGCCGTTGACTTGGTGACGAAAGGTTTCATCACTACTGGTGCATATTCAGTGAAGACTTTTTCGTTAGTCTTGCGACAAACTAAGTATAGCGTACTACTTCGAAAATAGACGTCGTAATCTTGCGATGCATTCCAAGCTCCCAAAATTGGGCGCTTTTATTTTCTGTTCAGAAATACGGGATTTTTTCACGTTCTTCGCGGGCTTTACGTTGTGTTATATCGGCTGCGACAAGCATAACGAATTGCTCGTCTAGGCACCAACTTTTAGCAAAGCGAAGAATTTCGGGCTCGTCATATTAGGGAAGAGCAACGTTAACTTCGCCATTTCCACATTTCTACACGGAGACCGATTTTTCTCTTGTTAAATTTGGCTTCTTCCGGCGCATGCAGCTAGATTCAAGCGTGCACACACCTCCCTCGTTAGACATAACCGAAGCAATCGCTACGAAAATTTTGTCATTTCCCTACACTCATTGTGCTGAAGGGGACTAAACAAGCAAACAAACAAACAACAAAAAGTTGGGCAGACCTAACAATCCTCACAAAAAAAGACAGCAGTAATAAAAACAAAAAGTATGCTGCAAGAGTATGCGAAAGAATTCGCGCTCAGCTCAGGTTCAGTAGAGGGGGGAAGGAGAGAAAGCCACGTGGAATGCTTACGGTGTTCTAAACCTTGGCGAGTCCTGGGCCCGCTGCCATGACAACGGCACACCGTCACGGAGAACGATCGGGCGGCGTGGCTGCAAGCTCGGCAGACAGAGGTCTCCGGGCGACCGTAGTTGACAACGGTCGCGGCTACATTGGCGTTGCGCGCGCAAGTTTCACCTTGCCGAGCAACACGGCGCGAAAGAAACGAGCGTGTCTCGAAGAAGACGTTCACAACGAGGTGGCTAAGCACGCGTCCAGAGAGGTGGCTAAGCACGCGTCCAGAGAGGTGGCTAAGCACGCGTCCAGAGAGGTGGCTAAGCACGCGTCCAGAGAGGTGGCTAAGCACGCGTCCAGAGAGGTGGCTAAGCACGCGTCCAGAGAGGTGGCTAAGCACGCGTCCAGAGAGTTGCGAAGCAAGGAGGCCTCGTGTTTGTTTTGAACCTCCTCGGTCACATGTTGCGTGCTTGATGTCACTTCGAAACGTGAGGCTACGCAAAGTGACGTTTATGACGCAGCTAAAACTGTCACGGCTCGACGATGTGACCTATTTTCTATTGATATCAGTCTCAATTTATTTCAACTACGGCTCTTACACAGCGCTAATAAATGCAGACCCGTCGCCTGGCACTTACCTCGATTCCCTTAGCTATGAAGAGTGTAAACTTCTTTTTAAGTTATTTCCTCAGTTAAAACGAATAAAAATATTCACACATTTTTGCAGTACAGTATCAGCACTTACGAGATATCTTTTTTTGCACATTTTAAATAGACGCGCTTGTTATGAAATTCGGGAAGGGGTGCAGAAACATTTCTTGACCGAAAAATGTCAAAACTCTGGTGGAACAGATAAAAAGCAACATAAAACAACACAAAAACAACACTTAGCGTTACTATTTGGGACGCCTAGAGGTAAACCAACTTGTCTTTGTGAAAATGTGCTCTTAAGATCTTCCATCGACAATATTGCAATGATAGGATCAGTGTAAGAGTCGAAAAATGACAGACAAATTTACGGATTTGTTTTGACCCTTAAATCTGCCATAATCATTAGTTCATAGACACGTTTTCGTGATTCCGCGAGTGTCCCTGTCGTAAGTTAATTCCTAAAAGGACACGCATTCACAAATACGATGCTGCTGGTAAGTTACATGAGCAATCAAGTAGCTAACGCTTTATTACTGATCTTCTCTATTTGCCTGGTTGGTCACTGGACGCTAGATAGGGTCACCGAAACGGCCGCACACATTTAAACCTTCGGAAAGTCTGGTAATAATCACAGTATGGCAAGTATGTGGACAGAAAATGTTTAATATGTTTAATAGAGCACCCTAGTGACATACGCATATGATTGAGTGATTGAATGATTGATTGATTGTTCCTTCTCATTGAGTGAGTCCCCTTGCATTTTTTTCTGATGTGTTTTTGTGAGAAAATGAAAGCACATACGCATTTTATTATTGTTTACACGTTGCATGGCAACCGACTTTACATAAAGATGAGAAGAAACAGTCTATACACTCTCTACAATCAAAATTTTTGTCTAGTAAACAGGTAGCGAAGTATAAACGACCGCTATAGCAACAATTATGTCTTCTACCTAAATATGTTTCATACCAATCGCGTGGCCTACGGCATCTGCGGACCGCTATTTGCATAATCCCGTGGCGTCTTTTATATTGCTCGGTCCTTCAGTGGTTCCGTTCCTATTCGTTGTATTTCTGATACACAAATGATGTTGTCGTAATTTTAGTTTCCTACATACCACCTGCTCTAAAAAACTATGCTGTGAAAGTCGTCTGCAACTAGGTGGGATAATGTCTTTATTGGAACCAGACTAGGGACCTACATCGCCAAATTATTTTACGAGCATTACTAAGATCTCTACATCCAACCTCAAGAAGGAAAAGAGCTTACGACGGCGTAGGTGGATCGAAACATCTTAGAAACTGTAGGTGGAGGCTTTCGTCACGCTGGAGTAGAAAAAGAGGAAACAGAAAGTCTCTAAGGAACACTGGACAGTGACAGATTGCGCAAAGCAAAACTTTCATGAACTCAGTTCACGAAATGATTTCTTTTTCCTGCGTTTATGTTCACAGCACAGTGTGTACGAGCATGCTATGACAATGAACATTATCACGAAAACATGCTCTTTCTCCCTCTTCTGCTATTTTTCTCTGAAGTGTGCCGGCCCTATTGCAAACAGTGCCTCCAAGAAGTAGCAAGTAACATCAACACAGACTAAATTACTCATCAAAATTATGTTGTCCTTTCTCATACGCTTGAATTCCTTTAATTTGATATTCAGCGAAAGATTACGCGTTGTTTTCGCAAGAATACACTCGCCTTGCGAAGAGAACGGGTTGTGCAGGAGTTTCGGTCAAGTTAAAAAACAAAGAATACACTCGCCTTGCGAAGAGAACGGGTTGTGCAGGAGTTTCGGTCAAGTTAAAAAACAAAGAAATAACGAAGCTGCTTTCTCTGAATATTTCCTTAGTTATTCGCGATGAATGGCGTCCCTTTAGCGTTAGATTACTTATCATGAGAAATCCTTGCTATGATAATGCAGTGGGCGGCACCCACTGTGCTTATGCAAACATATAGCGTTGTTACCTAGGGCAGCAGCCCTCATCTATGCACGGAAAAAAAATCTAAGCTGCCTCGTTGTTCGTACGGTGTAAGCGACGCAGAAATGGCGATTTTACACATTTTCGCGTGTTGGAACACGTCATGTGAAATTGGAGCAACCATTGTAAAAAATAATAAAATTTAGGTAAGTAACGAGACGTCCTCAGGTGGGCCATTTCTCGGCAGTTACAGCTCTGCGGAAATAAAAAAAAATAAATCGATTAGGACACCAGCATTTCAATCGCAACAATTCAGATAAAAAAGTACTAAGAAATCAACTACCATAGATCACCTAGTCACTAGCTATTCTATGCCATGCAAAGTGTAGTAAACAATAGAATAGATAAGCATATAAGTATTGTAAGGCGTCGTAAAGAAAAGTACGGGCGAGGAGCATCAGCATGAGGGTAAGGGTGGAAACAGGGAGGGAAGGGCAAAGCATAACAGCTATGTATAGCACAACATAGCGAGGGGTGGTAAAGAAAAGGAAGGGTGAGGAGGTATGAATTGAGGTAAAGGAGAATGGGAAGGAAGAGAGGCAGGTAAAGTAATACAGCCATCTATAGCACAGCATGGCAAGAGTCGTAAATTGAGGGTGAGGAGTGATGTGTGAGAAAAGAGGTATAAATGAGGAGGGGGGGGGGGCTGAAACATAACATACACATGTGCAAACACTGTATAGTAAGGAATTTAAAGAAAAGTGAGGGCGAGTAAGAGTGATATGAGGGTAAAAAAGAGGGGGATGAGGAGGGGAGGGTAAAGAATAATATAGCCACATATAGCACAGTATCACATGGGGTGGTAAAGGAAAGTGAGGATGAGAATGACACGGTGGAAGGTAAATCATAACGCAGCCATGTATAGCATTGTATGGAAAATGGTGGTATAATCAAGTAAGGGTGAGGAGGAGCAATGTGAGGACAAATGTAGAAAGAAGTAAGGGGCAAAGAATAACATTGCCATGTGTAGTGCCATAGCAAGGAAGGAGAACGGCCATTTGGGCTAGCTGGTTAAATTCCATTGAAGTTACAGTTGCAGCGAAAGCACGAAGTGCATGCTGGAAGAAAGGCAAACGGAAGGCGAGGAACGGAAGGCAAAGAGAATTTTCGACCACAGCCTAACAACGAAAAAAATCACGTTACGGGTGGTGAAATCATGGGTGCTAACGTTTCTCCTAAAAAAAGTCTCGCTGCCTTCCAAGGCAGTGCAATTTACGTGTGTAGCTTAGTATAGCGTCTTCGGTCTCGCGCTGTTTAACGCGCACCCATACTCGATTTATGTTCAAATTTATTCGCTTTTGTTCCTCGTCGAACACCGGCAAAATACGTTGGGGATACAATGTGCTCAGATGAGAAATATCTGAAAAACATAAGCCAGAACGGCGGGTGCATTGAAAAGAGCTTCGTTGTGGCTCGTCTACAAGCGAGAGCTTGAAGAACTAACCATCAGTGATGATTAGCCTTTGTGTTTCTGCAAAGCCTTTTTACATTAGGTGTCACTTGCTTCACGTTGCTTAGGCTCCGACTTTTCGTGACGTGCGAAAGCCACAATATGATCATGAAGCACGCAATTGGTGTTCCTTAACGTGCTCTAACATCGCAAAATACACTGCCTGCATTGATTCGCCTTCATAACTTATGTGCTTGTGCGTGCGCATGTGTGTGCGCAGGTGTGTGTGCACGAAATGAAGAAATAGAGAGAAAAGAGGTCAGAAAGAAGATGGGAATGTAAAGGAACCTTATTAACGCAAGTTCCTAAACTATAGGTTAGTTAAACTTGAGGTTCAGATCGCAAGAGCGATGA
Source organism: Rhipicephalus annulatus (assembly GCA_013436015.1). NCBI lineage: Eukaryota > Metazoa > Arthropoda > Arachnida > Ixodida > Ixodidae > Rhipicephalus > Rhipicephalus annulatus. The sequence goes on from WOVY01015101.1 coordinate 55,364, forward strand.
GTTGAACCTGCTTGGGAGTGAGGTCAGCGCCCTATTCATCATGCCGATGTCTAAACATCCTGTGAATAACTCGGACGTACCGAGGAACCCTATCATTATTTTTTTTATTAGTGCCTGCGTCTCTCAAGTACCAAAACAGAAAAGCTGAAGCGATAACTGATGAGATGATGACTTAGACAACGTTGAACACCGAGCACTGCTACTTTGCTGCTGCACCAGTGATCAGGTTTGTCTGACACACACGAAAAAGAGCTTATTGAGCTTAAAGAAAGACTAGCGGTGCTTCTTCGAAAAGAAGTCGGGCAGCCTTGAAGTTGCGCTAAAGTACGCAGACTACGAAGGAACAAAACAGAGCAGGTGACACCGCCAGCTTGTTTGGATTGAGCGCGTGGAGTGTAAAGAGCAGCTTAATCAAGGCTTCGCGGGGGCTTGCGGAGGAATATTTAAGTCTCTCCTGCAAGAGCTGAACTACAAATTTTCTACACTGCGTCATATGCCCCACGCTGCTTTTCATTTGGCCTGCTGACTGAAAAAAGATGAGATACTTGCGGCATATATTTCTCATTTTTTGTGTTAAACTTTCGAACCCCGGAAACAAGTCAATTTTTATGTACCACACGGCTTGTATCCAAAACAAATTTCCTGTTTCGATTTTCTTAAAGAGTGGAAATTGCAAGATGTATATTTACTACTATGTATTTTTTGTCGCATTACGCCCGACCACAACCTCAATGGCATTTTTTTTTCGAATGACATGTGCTATTTTGTCATAGCGTGGGAAAAAAGGTCACATGGTTCCTTACGCATTTTAATGCCTTAAAAAAAGACGATTCGACGGCGAAATTTTTATTCTGCTGCATCTTTTAACACCGAAGCAGTTTAACAACGAAAAGCCAACCACGCGGTAGCCATGGCAACCAGCTACGCCAATGCTGCGAGAACCAAAAGGCCCAATTCACTACAATTCTGCTAGGACGCCTGGTATAACCTCGTGACGCCATGCCAAACCGCGCGTGTGAAGTTGCACCAACCTAGCAGCTGCTACTGTTGCGCAACTAACTCTCAGCGCCGAAGTCACTTCTAGCAAACGGAACACGCCGCGCTATACCACCACCCTAAAAGATACACTCAATCTAGGGATGCGCATAGAAACTACGTACTCGCGAAGAAGACGAATCGGTGCATCGGGAAACGAGGCCTATCGCGGTACGAGAATGGCCGCGACGAGCATACCCAGAATACACGGCCAGCGAAAGCAAGTACGGATTTATAACGTGTATTTAAAATAATCTTTGTGTAATCCTGTAGATATGAGTAGGTATTGTTCAAGTTTCATTTCGTTGTTGCGTGTTATGTACTACATCCAATCCTTTTTGTGCACTACTGCCATGTGTGTGTACGGGTCACAATGACCTTTGTCAAGCCGTTCTCACGGCTTCAATCCTTGGCAACCTACCAGCTTTTCTTCTGATCTATAAGAATTAAAATGCAGTTGAAATTGATAGGGACGACGAGATGACAGTGGCGATCATCGACAATGAAATGCTGCGCGTATGCGTGGTATAATTCAGCATCTAGCCTATGAGAAAGCGGTAGGCTTTGCTGTGTCTCAAGCCTTGCGCGACCAAGTTCAAGCTTTCGACTTTTTTTTTGGTTGGGTCCATTCTATTGACCCCACCTCCCTCACGTAGTGTTGTTCTTCTCCCGAAGTAGGCACACTATTACACATGTGACAACGTCATCTTATGACGTCATTTGTGGTCACGTCCCTTAACCGTTCGTGTTCACGCCGACGCTGACACCGGAAATTCTGTGAAATAAGCGCTTAAAGCTATCGCGTAGAAGTAAGGAACGCTGCAGGTGGCAGGTGTGCCAGGTGTCCGAGTGAATACCATTGTACGAATGGAGGCTTCACTGCAATGACGCAAGTAAGATTAAGCAAAGTAATATTACGCTCAATTCGTGCAGACGCTATATTGACTAAAAATGAAAAAAAGACGCTTATTTTGAAGGAAAGCGTGAAGCATTGCTAAGTGCCGTTGATGCCAGCAGCACAGAAAGCAGAATTTGCGTGAAAAGTTTCGTGATAAAACCAGGAACACTGAGGTCTGCGCCTAAGCGTATGTGTGCTCTCAATGCCGTAGACACCGTGCACAGAACCACCTAACCGTTCAATCAATCAATCAATCAGGTTATTATTGTCATAAAAGGATGTTACAAGGAGTAAAATATACAGACGACGGTCCCAAAGTACAAGACTGCAACGGGACCCTCGGTGATGTTTACAAATTTTAGAAGCACAAGCAGCTGTTAGAATCGTGAAAAAAAAATATATAAAGCAGAATGAAAACAAAAAGGCATGGAATCAAAAAACAAGTAATACAGCATAATACAACACAAAGAAGATTACACCCTAGATTGCACCAAACTCACCAAAAGATGTAAAATCTTGTATGCTTAGGGTGCTTTTTTTTTTTTAACCGGGACGGCTCAGTGCTTTCCCCAAATTGAGTACGACGTACTCGAAATCGTTAAACATTTTTTTCTTTCTAAACACACGCTATCTTGGAAAATAAGCCCTGCTCATGGCAGAGGACCACGGGACGGCCTAGTGCTCCTCCATAATAGAGTACCACGTACTCTAAATCATTCACCAGTTTTTTCTAAATAATGACGGCTTATATGCTCTCTCATAGTTGAGTACCAAGTACTCTAAAGCATTAATTTTTAAATGCGAAGCATTTGTTAGATAACTACGGCGACTTTGAGCGTATCTATCTATCTATCTATCTATCTATCTATCTATCTATCTATCTATCTATCTATCTATCTATCTATTTATCCTTCTATCCATCTATTTATCCTTCTATCTATCTATCTATCTATCTATCTATCTATCTATCTATCTATCTATCTATCTATCTATCTATCTATCTATCTATCTATCTATCTATCTATCTATCTATCTATCTGCCTACGACATTTAGCTCTCCTGGCCGTTTCGACAATGGTATTCATACTAAACTTGGTGTGGCATAACATGACTGTATGAAGAATACAACTGACTATTCATAAGATGAAAATCATGATATGCGTGTCATGCAACATGACTACTTGCGACCCTTATGACGCGCTCGCGGCCGTTTCGCTAGCGTCACTTATACCAAATTTGGTATTACAGTACATGAATGGATGACGAAGGTTTGCGAATAGTGTAAACATGATGAACATTAGATGCGTGTCATGTAACAACATGACTTCATGCTACGCTCATGAGGCGCTCGCGGCCACTTTGCTAACTTCACATATACCCAACTCGGTATTACTCGACGCGAACGGACGACATAGATAAATGACACATGCAAACATGATAATCACGACATGCGTGTCATGTAACAACATGGCTAGATACCACACTGATGATGCACTCGCGGCCGTTTCGCTAGCTTCACATATGCCAATTTGGTATTGCGTGACGCCAACAGATGACGAAGGTATGTGATTCGTGCAAACACGATAAACATGAGATGCGTGTAATATGAGAACATGACTACATGCCACAGTCAAGGCGCCAATACGTTTCGACGGGACGCGGTGCGCGTGCTCGATGGCGTTCATTTCGTCAGGACACGCCGGCGTTGCCACGCCAGGCAATGGTCCTGCCATATACTCGCAGGCGCGCGCCGCGCTGCGTTGCTTTGACGCATGCGCGTTTCAGCGCGTCCAGCGTCCTTTCATCACGAAAAGAGGGAGACGCAGTGTTGTCTGGGTAACGCCTCGTCGACAAAAACAGCATGTCGCATTTCGCGCCGATTTGCGTCGGGCCGCGCCGACGGACACTGGTCGCACCTGGCGTGAGACTACTGAGTGCTCGCGTTTTGCTAAAGTAACGTTGCTGTGCCCAGCGTGCGCGCGCGTCAGTACTACGTTGGAGTATATTGGGCCCTTCATGATGCGATCGCGGCCGTTTCGCTAGCTCCACATATACCAAATTAGGTGTTACGTGAAGTCAATAGATGAAGTCAATAGATGATATGACTGGTGCAAACATGATAATCCTGACACGCGTGTTATGTAAGAATACGACAACATACCATGCTCGCAGCGTGCTCGCGGTTATTTCACTAGCTCCACATGTACAAAATTTCGTATGACGTGACGTGAATAGATGACGAAGGTAAACAGCACATCTAAACGTGATAATCATGACACGAAAGTCATGTACGGCATCATTTACCTCCACTTCGTAGTTGAGCTGATTTTAAGGCAACATATCAACATTTCTTATTCGTGCTTCGCAGATCATCGATACCTACTCTAAGTGGGATCTGCCAATTTTCTTTTTTTAAACACACGTCTAGAAATCATGTAGGGACTTGTCTCTTTTGTAGGTGTATGCCAGCCTTAGGGATTTATCCCTAGAGTTTTTCGCCGACGTGGCCCCATAAAGTGTGAGGTCACGGGACGGCGGCTTTAAGCTCTCCCATAGTAGAGTGCCAAGTACTCAAAATCGTTAACCACTTTTATTAAACACAAAAAGAATCATACAAGCACATGTGGTCAAAGAAAATACCAGCCGTCTGCCCACAACAAGATAACTGACTTTGTTTCTTAAACATTCATCGAAGCCAACTGGCAAACGTCGGCTTGTTTTGCCTGTGGAGCATTTGGCTGGCCGGGCTCTGGTACGCTATCGCAGTTGCTTGGCGTAACGCAGGCAAGAGTACATATAGCATAGCCGTCTGTACCATACTGGGCTCTCACCGAAGAGAAGTCTTCTTCCTCTTGTTCTGCGAGCGCCTTGAAGATGGCATCAAGTGCGGACTTTACTGCTACCGCTACGCAAGCACAACACAAGCCACACGTAAAAATAGAGATGGAGACCTAGCGAGAAAGAGAAAGGGAGAGAAAGAAAAAATAGGGCAAATGGAAATAAATCGATATAAAAAACGGGAAAGAGAAAAGAAACAAAAAAATTGCCCGCAGCTTCCCTCGGGGAACACTGAGGAGGATGCGGAGCATATAATTGGTTAACGGGGTGTTAAAGTGCGACTTACTTGGGTCGATGGCTAAATTGGTTAACGTGGTTGTGAAATGGGGTGTTAAATTGCGACTTACTTGGGTCGACGGCTAAATTGGTTAACGTGGTTGTAGGAGGGGGGTGTTAAATGAGTGAACACGTACACGCGTATGCGAAAGGACAGCGCTGGTCGAAGGGACGTCGATCATTGTGTTTGTGGATTCGTTGGAATTCATTTCACCGCGACCTTGGACGTCGACGCGCCGTACAAACCAACCGACGAGCGGCAACTGAGCGAGCGAGCGCCGACCTTGAGTATATATACAGCGCGACGGCGCATGCACTGTCAGCTGTTGAATGTTCTCGAAGGAGAAGCGCGCGCGCGGCACAGATGGCGACGGCGCGACGGCGCATGCGCTGTCAGCTGTCGAATGTTCTCGAAGGAGAAGCGCGCGCGGCACAGATGGTGGGCGACGGCGCGACGGCGCATGCGCGCTCGTCAGCTGTCGAATGTTCGAGAAGCGGTGCGGACGGCGCGGACGGCGCACTACAAGGCGCGAGTATAAGATGCTTCCGCATCTAAAAGAGGGGTAAAGAAAGAGAAGACCGAAGAGAAAGACAGCTGCCCACCTCCTCACTTCATTCAGCCTTGGCGTCAACAAGGATGAGGCTGCCTCAGTTATTAAATGCGAAACATTTCTAAGCAAACTTCGGCAACTTTGAGCGTATCTATCTATCTATCTATCTATCTATCTATCTATCTATCTATCTATCTATCTATCTATCTATCTATCTATCTATCTCGCCGCCTACAACTTTTAGCTCTCCTGGTCATTTCGATTATGGTATCGATACCAAACTTGGTATGGCATAACATGCCTGTATGAAGAACATATTTGACTAGTCATAACATGAAAATTATGACATGTATGTCATGAATGTCATGATTTACATGTCATGGTCCTGCAGCTGTTGTGGTGGTTTCGTTCACATGACATGTTGCAAAATTAGTATTTTATGACGTGCGCCGCCCCGGTGGTCTAGTGGCTAAGGTACTCGGCTGCTGACCCACAGGTCGCGGGATCGAATCCCGGCCTCGGCGGCTGCATTTCCGATGGAGGCGGAAATGGTTAGGCCCGTGTGCTCAGATTTCACTGCACGTTAAAGAATCCCAGGTGGTCGAAATTTCCGGAGCCCTCCACTACGGCGTCTCCCATAATCATATGGTGGCTTTGGGACGTTAAACCCTACATATCAATCAATCAAGTATGGTATGACATGATTGCATGGTGAACACAAGCGACAGACCCTAACTTGAAAATATGACATGCCTTTCCATGTAACAACATGACTACATGCCACGCTTATGATGCGCTGGTGGCCGTTTCGCTAGCTTCACATGTACCAAACTCGGTATTAACTGACCCGAACGGACGACATAGGTAAATGACACATCCAAACATGATAACCATGACATGCGTGTTATGTTAGAACATGACAGGTGCCTATACATTTCGACGTGACGTAGTGCGCGTGCTCGCCAGCGTTCATTTCGTCGCGTCACGCCAGCGTTGCCACGCCAGGCAGCAGTCCTGCCATATACTCGCAGGTGAGCGCCGCGATGCGTTGCTTTGACGCATGCTCGTTTCAGCGCGTCCAGCGTCCCTCCGTCACGAAAAGAAGGAGACGCAGTGTTGTCTGGGTAACGCATCGGCATGAAATGCAGCATTTCGCATTTCGCGCCGGCTGCCGTTGGGCAGCGCGACGGACACTGGTCATGCTGGTCGCGCCTGGCGTCAGACTATAGAATTCTCGCGTTTTGCTAACGTAGCGTCACTGTGCCCAGTCTGCGCAGGCGTCAACGCTACATTGGAGTATACTGGGCCCTTCATGATGTACTCGCGCCCGTATTGCTAGATCCACATTTACCGACTTTGGTATTACGTGTATAATGAAGGAATGATGACAACAAAAGGAAACAACAAGCATCATCGCAGAGTAAGGCCCCACGAGATCCGCGCTCGAGTTCCTCCATCTTCCTCGTCCTGTCGCTATCTCGAATCTTCCACCTGCCCGTTTGGTTCGCCCACTAAACCTTTTTACATTTGGTGGAGGTGCTGGGTAACCACATTGCCTACAACCTGGAACTCCGATCCTGCACCCTGCCGTCGACCATGCAAGTTGACGCTGCCCAACAAACAATACCTTTCTCGGGCGCACCTTGCCCCGGCCCGGTTCATCAGCGACACCCGCCGATCTTTGCCGGCACTGAAGACCAGGACGTCGACGACTGGCTGTCGTCATACGAGAAAGTCAGTGGGCCTAACAGGTGGGATGACGCTGCTAAGTTAGGCACTGTCAATTTTTATCTCACCGACGTGGCCAAGCTGTGGTATACGATTCACGAAACAGAGTTCGCGAAATAGTCCACCTTCAAGGAGGCGATATGTGCCGTTTTCGATCGTCCTGTGTTATGGAAGCTACGCGCCGAACAATGTCTGCGCACACGGGCACAGGAGCCAGGTGAAACTTTCACATCATATAAAGAAAATGTGATCGATCTCTGCCGGCGCGTCGATGCTTCCATGAACGAGAGTGCGAAGATACAGCACATTATGAAGGGCGTCGACGATGACGTTTTCCAGATGCTTCTCGCGAAGTGTCCTAGCACTGTGGCAAAAGTAGTGACTTTGTGCCAAAGCTATGATGAATTGCGGAGGCAACGAGCTCAGACGCGACGCTCATTCCAGACAATCCAACCAGTGACCACAATGGACGTTATGACTGACCACACAAACCCTCTCGCACAAATGAAAGACTTCGTGCGAGAGGAAGTGGCTCGGCAACTTTCTCTGCTGCCTTTTGCTCAACGCCAGGAGCTCTCGCACCAACAGGCACTGCGACACCCACCACCATTGGCTCCCATGCTCCGACATGTGGTCCTGGAGCAGATTTCCGAGGCTATGCCGGTGCCCTTGCAGCAGCCCCCCGTCACCGCGCCTCTTACTTACGCTGAGGCACTAAAGCGGCAGCAGCGACATTACCCCCCATCGTTCCAGGGACTGCCGTATACCTCAGCCCCGACTCAGCGTCCATCACCTGGGTTCCTCCCAATGCCACCACAGCCTCAACTCACCCGTCTGCCGCATGGGCTGCTCCCTTCGTCGCCAATACTTGGAGAACGCGCGATAACCGGTCCATCTGTTTTGCGTGCGGCGGACCTGGTCATATCGCTCGTTACTGCCGTCGTCGCGTGCCGGGATACACAGACGCCCGGACACAGAACAGCTTCATGGACCTTCCTCCATCCCGTATGTAAAACTGACGCTCAGTCAAGCTCGTCTTCACGGGAATGTCCGTGTACTATGTCTGGTCGCTCACCTTCACCCCGTCGTCACTCCCTGGCACCCATGCGTCGTCGGCCAGCTCCTGAACACGAGGGAAACTAACCACCGCAGTTCAGGAGGCAAGAACTGCGCTGTAGAAATGCTCAAGTCCTCGGACATTGCCGTCAAATATTGTCGAAGTTTTTGTAGAAGGTACTCGAGCATATGCTGTAGTGGATACTGGTGCTGCCGTTTCTGTGATAGACGCTAAACTTTGCCGCAAGCTCCGAAAAGTAACCACGCCTCTTAATATGATATCCTTGCAAACAGAAAATGGGGACCCGGTTCAGCCTGTAGCCACCTGTACTGTCCGACTCATGATCGCGAAGGACCACTACACTGTTGTGTTAATTGTTCTTTCGTCATGCTCACATGACATCATACTTGGATGAAATTTTTTATCGCGTAACGATGCCGTTATTGATTGTGCAAGATCGGAGCTTGAAGTTTTCCCGTTTTACGACCAACCAACCAGCCGCATGCAGCCCGCCGTACACAAACTCGTCGTCAAAGTAGGCATTAAATTTCCTCTGACAGCAGCTGTGTTGCTCCCCGTGTTCTGTGACGGCATTAGGAACGACGCTGCATTCTTTGAACCATCAAGCCTCTTCCTTAGCCGAAGATCACTTCTTCTGCCTTATTGAACCCTCTCTATTTCTGAAGGAAACAGTGCTCTTTGCCTCATTAATCCCCTTCCGTATCCCGTCAAACTGTTTCAAGGTGAATCTCTTGGACGCGTGCATGCCATTGATAAAGAACAAATTTTTACCATGCTGTCAGATTGTCCCGGTGACTATACGACGCCATCAGTGCCCTCAACCCTTCCAATATACCACCTTCCGAGCTTTTCGATTCATCGATTGCCGACAGACTATCGCCATCTGAACGCTCTGAGCTCCTTCAGCTGCTCTACCAGTTTCGTGAATCCTTTGACGTTGCTCAACCTACCCTTGGCCGATTTCCCAGTTTTTTTTTCACTTCACCGACACAGGTTCCAACGCGCCAGTACGACAGCGACCATACTGTGTCTGCGCCACGGAACGTCAGGTTATCATCGAACAGGTTGACGATATGCTACAGTGCGACGTTACCGACCTTCCCAAAGTTCATGGGTATCACCTGTCGTTCTTGTTAAGAATAAGGATGGTACAATTCGCTTCTGCGTTGATTACAGGCGCCTAAATAAAATCACTCGCAAAGACGTATACCCTTTGCCCAGGATTGATGACGCCCTTAATTGCTTACAAGGTGCCGAGTTTTTTTTGTCGTTAGACTTGCGATCTGGGTATTGGCAGGTACCCTTAGCAGATGGTGATCGTCCAAAAACAGCCTTCGTGACACCGGACGGGCTATATGAGTTCAATGTCATGCCCTTCAGCCTCTTCAATGCGCCGGCCACATTCGAGCGCATAGTGGACTCGGTTCTGCGGGGTTTCAAATGGAAGATATGCCTCTGCTACCTCGACGATGTCGTCGTCTTGGCACCCGATTTCGCAACACAACTTGTACGCCTGAAGCATGTCTTCACTTGTCTGAAGAATGCGCAGCTCCAACTAAATCTCAAGAAATGCCACTTCGCTGCTCGGACGCTCACCATTCTCGGTCATGTATCAAGGGATGGCGTTCTTCCCGACCCGGCTAAACTACGCGCAGTCGCTGAATTCCCCAAACTGACGACTGTAAAACAGTTACGCAGCTTCGTAGGATTGTGCTCCTACTTTCGTCGGTTTGTGCGCAACTTTGCCTCCATAGTTGCCCCTTTGACCTAACCTTTAAGCAGCGCCAACGACATCTCATCATGGTCTTCCGAATGTGATCACGCATTTACCACTCTTCGCCGTCTCCTGACATTACCGCCTATATTGTGCCACTATAATCCCACGGCTGCAACTGAAATTCATACAGGCGCCAGCGTTGTCGGTCTCGGTGCAGTTCTCACTCAACGCAAGTCTGGATCCCCTGAGCATTTCGCCGCCTACGCCTGCAGAACGCTCAACAAGGCTGAGGTAAACTACAGTGTTACCGAAAAAGAGTGCTTAGCCATACTTTGGGCGATTGTGAAATTTCGCCCATACTTGTATGGCTGCACCTTTGCTGTAGTTGCAGACCATCATGCCTTATGTGTGTTGCCGTCGCTGAAGGATCCATCAGGTCGCCTTGCTCATTCGGCTCTACGACTTCAAGAGTATGACATCCGCGTCGTGTACCGTTCCGGCCGCCAACATGCCGATGGTGATGCGCTCTCGCGATCACCACTGTCTACTGAGGCTGTCTCTATATTTTCTAGAGAACACGCGCTGTCCGTTCTTGACATCGACACAATGACCTCTGCACAGCGCGACGATCCATGGATAACTTCGCTTCTGGACGTCTTATCTGGGGTACCGACACTTCCCACCACTCGAGCAATGTGACGCCAGGCTTCGCACTTCACCATTCGAGGTGGCCTCTTGTACCGGCGCAATTACTCACCACACGTCAGGAAGTGGCTGCTCGTTATTCCCCGAAAGCTGCGCTCTACAATCTGTGCATCATTTCACTCCGACCCGCAATGCGCTCACGCCGGTGTCTTCAAGACCTACGAACGTCTAAGGAAGCGGTACTACTGGCGTGGGATGTTTACTTTTGTTCGACAGTTTATTCGCGGCTGTCACGAGTGTCAGCAACGAAAACAGCCACCGAATGCAGGAGCAGCTCCACTACAGCCGCTTGCGTGCCCTGACCGCCCATTCGATCGCGTCGGAATCAACCTTTATGGACCACTGTCATTGACCACAGTAGGTAACCGGTGGGCTATCGTTGCTGTAGATCACCTGACACGGTACGCCGAAACCGCTGCTCTTCCTACGGCGACCGCTCAGGACGTCGCATCTTTCATCCTCCACCAGTTTGTGTTGCGTCACGGCCCTCCTCGCGAGCTCCTCAGTGACCGGGGCCATGTATTTCTATCCGACGTAATCCAAGCACTTATCCGTCAGTGCCATATTGTACACCGGATGAGTACTGCTTACCACCCTCAGACGAATGGCCCGACTGAGCGGTTTATTCGGACCCTGGGTGACATGCTCGCGACGCATGTGGCATCTGACCAAACAAACTGGGACCTGGTTCTTCCGTTTCCAACCTACGCGTACAAACATCGCTACTCAAGTCACCACCGGCTTTTGCCCATTCTACCTTCTATACGGACGTCAACCATCGCACACAATTGACACTTTGCTGCCATACGCACCAGATGTATCTGAGTGCACGGCCGTGTCTGAAGCCGCCCGTCACGCCGAAGAATGCCGCCAACTAGCGAAGCAGTTTACTACGGCTGACCAGCAACGCCAGAAAAAGGCCTGCGATGACGACCACCCTCCTGCCGCAAAGTTCGTCCCTGGAACCCTTGTATGGCTGTATGTACCACCCTGTGCACCTGGTTTGTCTACCAAGCTACTTTCAAATTACCATGGTTCATACCACGTGGTAGAGCGCACATCGCCCGTCAATTACGCCATTGAACCGCTTACTCCACTCGGTGACCATCGTCGGCGTGAACACGATATTGTTCACGTGGACCGCTTGAAGCCGTACTTCGACCCGCTCATTCCCACCTGTTAGATCGCCAGGATGGCTTGATCTTTCTCGACGGGGGCAATTATGATGAAGGAATGATGACAACAAAAGGGAACAACAAGCATCATCGCAAAGTAAGGCACCACGATATCGGCGCTCGAGCTCCTCCATCTTCCTCGTCCTGTCGCTATCTCGAATCTTCCACCTGCCCATTTGGTTCGCCCAACAAACCTCTTTACACGTTACATCAATGGATGACAAAAGTATATGACTGGTGCAAACATGATAATCCTGACACACTTGTCATGTAAGAACATGACAACATACCATGCTCATAGTGTGCTCACGACCGTTTCGCAAGCTCCACATGCACTAAATTTAGTATCACGTGACGTGAATAGATGACGAAGGTAAACAACACATCCAAACATGATAATCATGACACGGAAGTCATGTGCGGCATCATTTACCTCCACCTCGTAATGTTCTGCTGACTTTAAAGTGACATGTAAGCCTTTCTCATTCGTGCTTCGCATATCATCGATTCCCACTGTACGTGAGATCTGCCAATTTTCTTTAGGACGGTAGTTTTTCTTGAAGTACTTGAACGTGAAAATTTTTGTCTGTGTTTAGAAAAAAATTATTCCATCGTGGCACACAACAACGACATGGAAGCAGTGTGTGTACAACAAGCATAAAAGCATAAACAAATAAATAAGCACAATCTGTGTGTCTCTGTCTGTCTGTCTGTCTGTCTGTCTGTCTGTCTGTCTGTCTGTCTGTCTGTCTGTGAACCGATTTAGGCACCCGGCGAAAGTCTTAAGCTCTTGCTCAACGTCCAGCCATATTGATCTAGCGGCTGCGTTCATACTTGTGAACATTGTCGATCAAAAAGAAAATATTACGCATATCTGAGCGGCAATGTCAACACCTAAGTATTAGATGATGTGTTTCTTTACTATAAAATACAAAAGTACGTAATTCTAACAACCAAGTGTTTCTATAAGTCTGCGCTGAAAACGCGACGCTATGTACGAAAGAACGCTGGCAGAAGACTATTGTCTTTCGACGATATTTCCAGTGAAGCACCCAAATAAGCGGACTTTTTTTTGTTTCTTACTCGGTGAATAGATCCTGCCCCGCCATCCAACAAAAGATTTTCGCCCCTCACCTGGTTTTCCACGGTCTCCGTGGTCACCCCACCTGCGACCACGCGATGACGTGATGTGACGACGACGGCATGTGACATCGCGCGATTTTGTAGAGACATCATTACAGAAGAAACTTTAGCACCCTTTGATCCCATGATGACATTATAAGGGGATGGCATTGTGGGAGGACACAGATTATCGCAAATAGAGCCATCTAGGTTGTCCTTTAGGCACTCAAAAAGAACATTACTATTATTATATGCACTATGTGACGTGTCGGATTCTTTCACAGAACGCTTGTGCCCGTGTCTCAGTATTTTCAATTTGTTTTCCTGCAAATCCTGGGAGCTGCCGCTCCCTCCTTTGCGGTGATGCTTCAGGACACACCTGAGAATGTTCCAGGCGTGCAACCGTCGCGCCGGACTTCGTCGTCCAGGAAGCGTAGCAACGCGTCGAGCGACACTGACAGTGAGGCAACCGATTTGTACTCGGATGGCTTTGAGTCATCGGATGATGACTTCACGGTCATCATGAATCGATCTACAAAACGAAGACTGCTGCGGACGGCATCGTCGGCAAGTGCTTCCACCGTTAAGACAGCACCACAGCGGTGGCCGCACACCATGTTGTTTATGCCCGAAGACCCTGCATCTAACTTGCGACTCCTGAACTGGCAAGTTCTTTTTGCGCTTCTCGAGGAAACCGCGCCGAATGAGATCAAAGACGTGAGGATCAATGCACGAAAGAATGTCCTTGCTGTAGACGTTATGCACCGTAGCGCACTGCAAAGCCTTCGGCACATAACAGAAATCGGCAACGTGAAAGTTCGGCCAATGGTCGCTACAGGTTGTAATGGAACTGTAGGCGTCATTTATGATGTGGATCTTTCCATCTCAGCTAATGATCTGCCAATACTAATAAAGCCAGCGACTGAAGGCACCCGCATCACGCTCATTACCAGACTCGGCAACTCACGCTGCTTGAGGCTTGTGTTCGAAGGAGACAGCCTTCCCTCGTATGTCAAAGTTGGCCATGTTCGCCACTCAGTGCGTCCTTACATACCGAAGCCACTCCAATGCTACAAGTAATTCAACGCATAGGGAAGCTGCCGCTACACTACGCCGACGACGGCGTCGTGGGCGAAGACCATCACGAAAAAACGGCTCTACCGATAGAGAGATGTCATCCTCTATCAAAGAGGCTGACCCACAAACACCGAGTTCACTGAAGACGGATACTGCCAAACAGAAGAAAGGGACAGCAGTCGCACCTTCCGAACAGTGGCCCTCTCTTCCACGAAGTCAACCGACTTCGGAGCTGCATCAAATCCCGCCGCCCTCGACGACCCCTCAAACCAGTGATACGATGAATGAAGATCAAGTGATAAGCTTGCTGCAATCGCTGATGAGTACCATGCGTGTGCTACTGAGTAATATGAAGACTTCGGCTGCGCAGACCGCACTGCATGTGCTGGACACCCTGAGTCTGGTGCTTGCAGCTCTAAGGTAAAACCCAAGGAGGTTATACTAAAAGTTCTGGAGTGGCGGAGGGGCTCCGTGGCTGAAGCTTACCGCCGCCATATTGCCCAGGGCAGAAAGCGGATGGGCGCATTGTAGCGTACGTGGCTTTCGCGTTGTTTTAGTGCCAGTAATGTTGCGCGTGATGCCTCTAATTGAACAAGAAGGTTTTGAACACTTCAGTAATGACCTTAAAAAACGACGATGGTGGGCTCCTGGGTAGCATTCGGCAGCGCGAATTATGTGAAGCGGACACCGGGTACAACCTTTGATGTGCACGTAGGCACGCTTCGCCCGCTCGCTTTTCCTCGCATAGGTTCATGACTACGACTGCATTCGCGACTACATATACTTCCTTTTTGCGTCTGGGTTCACAGAGATACTTTGAATAATTTTTTGTACGTTTCAGGGTTCCGAAGACGTCGTAATGCGCGGCACATGAGAGTGCGCTATGAGGGGAAAAGGTTAAGCGCCGAAAAAAAAATAATGACGAATTATGTTTAGTACACATGTTGAAGCATGCTGCTTCGATGAGACAAGGTACATAGCGAGACGACGGGCTTATAAAATTACTAGCGTGTTTGCATCGTTTCCATGCGCACTTACGAAAGCCAGTATGCGAGTGTGCCCAACAGAAGTGAGCGTTTCGCTTTCGAAAGGTAGCTAATGTAGCACCGGCTCTGCATTTCTGGGATTTGGAGCTTCTTATATTTGCATAAGTACTACGCTCCCAGTCTCAAAATTTCTGATATGTTGCGATATGCTTCTCTTTATGCAGGAGAAAAAGGAAACGAGCTCCTTTGAAAATTCAGGGAAGTACACTTTCGCCTAAAGCTCCTCTAATTGATGAAGCTGTCAAAATCCCGCCACCCCTGAACTTCACCCACAAAAGAATGGTACAGACAAAAAAAAATAAAACTAAAATTGAAAAAAATTACAAACAAGGTACAATTAACAGCTGAAAAAGAAGGGTACGACATCGTACGCAGCAGTACCGATGGGGCCTTTTAAGATGCATTGATGTTTCTCGGAATTTCATTGACCAGATAATGGAGCAGAACGAATCATCACAGGAACGATTGCAAGTTTTCCAAGCATCGTTTTCCCTGTATTATCCAGGAGCTTCACAAACGAGTACGTGAAAAAGTGAAAGACACCCCCTTCCCCCCCCCCCCTAATAAAAAAGAGTTTGCACACACGCTGCACTGTTGTTCGCCAAGGGCGTATGGTTGCGTGCGAGTGAAACTTATACTTTCGTTGCATCTCCTAACCGGTCACTTCTGCTGTGAGAAAACTGTGTAAACATATATTGCTAATCGATATCCTTCAGTACAATTTTTTTTTACAGCGACAGTTGTTATGAGGTCAGAACACGGGTCACTTGCGACGCCGTAATTGTCCGCCGCCACCCTTAACCAGGTAAATAAGGAACACCAATAACACAATGGAATTCTAACCCAGGTCCTCTCCGTGCCTGTACAGTATTCTATCACTGAGCCTCGCCAGTGCTTGTAACTTGTTTCTAAACTGGCCATAGGCAGACTTGATGTCGAGAAAGGAATAAGAAAGCGTTTTATAACATTGAAGCGACAGCCAGGTGTCACACAATACGAATTGCTCAACGGCTGTGTCGTCTAATGCTCCAACTCATTGGAAAACCTTTACCACCCTTTAACTGTGCCGCATACCCACTTCACGCATATTTCTTCATCGTCATCAGCCACTGCATAAAAAAAAACTGCACAGACTTTGCAACAAGTGTGTAGCGGATACCACGTACGCTTCTCCGAAGAACGACGAAAGATAGCATAGTGAATGCTGGCCTACTACACAAAATGTATTATTATTTAAGGCGCTGTGGGTACACAGCAGTGTGCTTGTAGCATCCCAAAGAGTGTTTAGAAAATGCTTTGAAAGACCGCTTTTCTAGCTTTAGGTGCGACTGTGCTGCGCGTTCCGTGCATGCCTGGCTTTTTTTTTTAACACGCCTCAAACGCTAAGTGTCAAAGAAAAATTAAGGCATACGTGCACTAGAGCAACTCCCACGTTCCCTCGTTGCCTAAGAATAATAAACCGGTGTTTTAGTAGCCATAACGAAACGAACGGCTGCCAGCGACCACAGCATTACGGCGCTACAGGCAGGCGCCACCGCCATCTGCCCTGAGCAATATCGCCGCCGCGGCTTCACTTCGATACATTGGCGGCTATGCGGGACCGCCACTCCAGAAGTTTTAGTATAACCTCCTTGGTAAAACCACGGCCAGCGAGGCACCGTCGTTTCGAGCGGAAGTCAAGAATGCATCTGTCTTTCACTGGAACGCCAGAGGACTGAAGTCGCGCATGTCTGACTTTAGACAATTTGTATTTGTGAACCGCTTCCCCATTATCGTGATTTGTGAACCCAACATGTGTGCTTCAATCAAGCTGTCAGGATATGAGTGCTTTATGTCCTCCACTCACAGAGACTGCAGCAAAGTTATTGTATTCATGCGCCATGACCTCACTTACGTTCACCACAAAGTCTCGCCTGATGAAGAGAATCAGTATGTGTGCCTTACTGTAAAGAAGGATAAGGTTGCTTTCACGATTATCGGAGCTTACTTATCTCCATCAAGCCGCCTTGACTGCGAGCGCTTACGCGGTATTCTGACATCGACTACAAGGCCATGGGTGATCGCTGGCGACTTCAATGCCCACCATTTCCTATGGGGAAGCTCCAGCAACAACTCCAGAGGAAGAAAATTGGTGTCTTTAGCCTCGGAGTACGAACTCTGCGTTTGTAACGATGGAAGCCCTACATATTTACGCGGATCAGCCTATAGCAGCTGCCTGGACCTTACATTGGTTTCTCGCTCACTTACCAGGAAAGTGCACTGGTTTTTGGATCTGGAAACGCGGGGCAGCGACCATATACCAACTTACCTGAGTATAGAAGGTTTCACCAGCTCCAAGTCCTCAAGAGGCCTCAAGTACACCGATTGGCCGAAATTCAAAATGTTAATGGAAGACTGCTGTACCGACGGCTCATAATATAACCTAGAGGACTCGATAAAGGATGTCCTGCAGAATACCACGCATACAGATTTGACTAGTCACAAGCGCACCGATTTCGACATCGAGCTTGAGAAACTTCGCGCAATACGGCGTCGTGCAGAACGAAGGTACCGACGGACAAAGTGCATGGATGATTTGAGGCTGGCTAGACGCATTCAAAAGAAAATGCAGCGGCACATGGATAAACTGGCTAGGCGACGTTGGACATCCTTTTGCGAGTCGTTGGATCCACAAAAGCCGCTATCACTGATATGGCGAACTGCCCGGGGTCTTAGCACAACCTTGGGTCAGCGACACCCGTTTACATCTCTGGCACTTCACCTTCGATGCAGAGAGATTGACGTCGCAGAATCTTTCTGTAGAAGAATTGCCGGTGATTTCAATTTCACAGTATCAAGAACGGGAACATTTGACAACCCACCACCCTCACGTGATCTCCGTATGGAATACCAGTTTTCTATGGATGAGCTAGAGGCGGCACTGGCTCTGTGCAGACGTTTTTCAGCACCCGGACCTGACGGCATTACCTATCGTGCCCTTTGTAATCTTGGAGACGAAGCTCGGAAGGCACTCTTACGCCTATACAACGAATCCTGGCAGACTGGTACGGTTCCCCAGACATGGAAGTCAAGTCGCCTCATTCCACTTCTAAAGGCTGGTAAATCTCCTTTGGATATTGCCTCATACCGTCCTATCGCACTTGCCAGTTGTGTAGGAAAAACGATGGAACGAATGATTCTAACACGAAAGGAGTGGTATTTAGAGCACTATGAAATCTATCCAGTATCCATGACTGGATTCAGGCGCGGCCATTCGTCAATCGACAACGTTGTTGATCTGGTGACATATGTTCAACACCAGAAAGCCTGTAAGAGACTGTGCGCCGCCCTGTTTCTAGACGTTAAGGGGGCTTACGACAATGTCACCCACGAAGCCATCCTTAGAGCTTTGGAAACAGTAGGTCTTGGTGGCAAGATATATATGTGGGTGTACAGCTACTTACAGCTGCGATCTTTTTACGTGATGACAGCGAATGGCCCAACACCTGATTATTACAGCAGCCGAGGAGTTCCTCAGGGAGGAGTGCTAAGCCCTACCCTTTTTAACCTAACTCTCATTGGTCTAGTCGAGCAGCTACCTAGCACTGTAGAACTTTCTGTCTATGCTGATGACATCTGCATATGGACATCAGGTGTGACAAGGCCTCAGCTCCGCGCCCGCCTTCAGAAGGCTGCTACAACGACGTCATGCTATCTTCGTAAACAAGGTCTCGAGGTGTCCTGCGGAAAATGTGCAGAGGTAGAATTCACGCGGAAACCAATGTGCTTACAGTATATCGATTAATGAAGAATACATATCGTTCAGCAGAAGCCACAGGTTCTTGGGAGTCATAATAGATAGAAACCTGTCGTGGACTCCACACGTGAACTATGTGAAGAAGCGGCTGATCGCAACATGCCACATGTTTAAATTCCTTGCAGGAAAGAATTGGGGAGTGCCCATACCATCCATGCTACAACTGTACAGAGTGCTGTTTATCGGATTCTTATGGTACAGCTTACCTGCAATATCTAACACCGGCAAGACCAACCTGCGCACAATTCAGAGCATTCAAGCCCAAGCTCTTAAGATATGCCTTGGATTACCCCGCAGTGCTTCAACGGCGGAAACCATTGCCATCGCTCAAGATCACTCGATAAATACGAATATTATTACCGAGACAACGCGCATGCACCTCAGGCATTATGCTAGGACCCCTTCTCACCACCTGGCGAGCCTAGCTGCTGAAAGGCCCCGCACGACATACGGCACTATTGTCTACAAGCATCGTTCATCGTTTGCTGAGATGTACGCAACTGCATCAAATCCACTGCTTCCTCCTTGGAGCTTGAGCCGGCCGCGAGTTCATTTAATGATTCCAGGACTGAGGAGAAAATCGGACTTACCAACAGATGCCCTGAAACAACTGAGTCTATTCCTACTGGAACAAAACTACAGTAACCACGTGCACATTTACACCGATGGCTCTACTACGCCGCCTAGTTCAGGTGGAGCAGTGGTTATACCATCACAAGGGGTAACTCGGTGTTTTAAGACTTCACATGTGACAGCCTCTACGACGGCAGAACTCGAGGCTCTGCGCAATGCACTGGAACACATCAATTCAGAAGAAAGACCAGGTAAATGGGCTGTGTTTTCTGACTCAAAACCAGCGTTATAGTGCCTGATATCAGTTCTCCGTCGCGGATTCCACGACCACTTGACCTACCAAACCATGAAACTTCACCACCTTTTAATACAAAAAGGCCATGACATCGTCTTTCAGTGGTTACCTGGGCATAGTGGTATAGACGGCAATGATTCGGCAGATCATGCTGCTCGCACGTCACATAAAGAAGCGAACAGCGTTCCGATTCCGCTTTCAAGAGCGGATGCGGCGAGGCAGATTCGTCAACTGGCCCGCAGTCTCACACTGACTGAGTGGAACACACCAAGCATACGACGTACAAGACTGCACGAGCTCGACCCTTCACTACAACTCCGGCCTCCACCCGGCCTACATCGACGTGCAGCTTCGCTTCTCTATCGCCTTTGACTGGGAGTTGCTTTCACGAAAGTTTATACCACGTTAATCGGAATTACTGACAGTGCGGCGTGCGATGTTTGCGGCACCGACGAAAATATCGAACACCTGCTGTGTCATTGTCCTCGATTTGCCTCAGATAGACAAGTACTTGCCAACGCAATGCGGCGACTGGATGATCGGCCTCTTTCCGTGCTGGTGCTATTACAGCAACGTCCACATGCCTCGACAGCCCACAAGGCAGTGAAAGCCCTGCTGTGTTTCCTGAGAAAGACAGGCTTGTGTGAACGCCTCTGACATGCGGTAGAGCTCTACACGCTGCAGTGAAATTACTGTCAGCCTCTCCCCCACCCTTTTTTTTCTTTTCCCTCTCTTCTCTCTTTCTTGTCTTTCTTGTCCCCTTCCCTGATCCCCCAGTGTAGGGTAGCCAACCGGATGTCTTTCTGGTTAACCTCCCTGCCTTCTCCCTTTTTGTTGCTTCCTCCTCCATGTGACGTGTCGTCTGATTATGCTGTGTGCTTTTCACAATTTCAAAATGGCTTTCATGAATAGGTGACATCAGCAACCTTCCAGAAACGCATACCACTGCAGCACCGCAACTACAACAGTGGCGCAGAAGTCAAGACGCAACCATTCACGACGCGTAGTGCAAGGTTACCAACGTCGGCAACCGGATGCTTGCGATAACTACCTGCTGGAGCGAGCTTATTTTTTGCTTGTCGATATCTATCTCGCGGGACGTTCCACGCCAGATTTTGTTTTCTCGTGGATTCGGCCCACCGCTCGAGACCTGCCAGTGGAATGCACTATCACGTTCATTTCGCTTGGGAACGCGGCGCTGTTTTTTTTTATACAGATACGGTTGCTATGCTTAATAAAAAGATGCTGTCGCCACACACTGTACGCTGTTTGTGCAGTATACTGAGTGAGGAGAAGTTGTTCACACTTATGCCTAGTTCACACTGACACATCCGCTTTCTACAGCGACCGAAATTCCCCTGCCGCCGAAACGCAGCATCGTTCGCACTGGACGCGCCCCGCGCCGCCGAATATGCCATCTACTACGGGGCGAACGCGGGATGGATGCGCTGTCACCCGGTTGTTGGCGCGGCTCGCAAACGCTACTACGCTATCCGGTGGTGTATACTTCGACGATTCTCGTACGCAAGAAACAAGAAAAGGCAGTACTGCTTACTTTGCTGGTAAGTGGCTGTCTTGTAATGCACGAAGAGCAGAAAAACCACCGACGCCAGCGGCGTTGGTGGGTTCGTTTTGCTCTGCAAGAGCGCAACAAGCTCGGTCACGCCAACAGCAAGCTCGATCACCTCTTCCACGAAATACGGACGCGAAGTAGGTACAAAGTAGGTTTAACTGCCGTTGGTGTCAACATTCAGCTACGTGCACTGCGCCTTAAGAAGTGAGTAGGGCTTGGCCGCCATTTTTCAAAATTCCTTGACTAGCGCTCCTATTGGTCCGCGGTGACCGATTCGGCGGCAGACGCCGCAAAAATCGGTCCGAGAGCGATCGGCGCGGAGAGGGCCCTTTCGGCGGATCTCGCCGCCGCCGAACCATATTCGGAGCACTTTCAGTGGCCGGAATGCTCAGCGTGAACGCGGCCTAAGTGCTGAAAACGCCAAGTGAAACTTGACATTTCATCAGCAATGTGCAGTTAGTGAAAGGTAACAACAGAAATCAGGGCTGTTAAAGGTTTCGTAAGAACACTAAACTGGACACAAGACTCTAATCTAGCGAAACCGCTATAACACGTGGGTATTGTGTATATACTAAACTTATTTCTTTCCCAAGAGTCAGATTTAATCGCTCCACTTTTTTTCTTTTCTCTTTTCCACTGCGCACAGAGAGCGCAGTAGCTAAAGCCGAGCTCTCTGGTTTTCAAAGCTCACAGCTTTCTCATGCCTCAGCCTTAGTTGACTCCAAGGAGAAAGCCCTCATCTTCTTTTAAATGCAAAACATTTCTTAGCGAGAGAGAGAGAGAAAACTTTATTTGCGCATAACGCGGAGCATTCCAAATGGTCGGGCCCCTATTCCAGGGCTCCGCTGGCCTTAGCCATCATCTCTACCCGTTGGACCAGCCAGCGCTGATCAACAATGGCCGAGCTGGACAGCAGCGCCTCCCATTGTTCCTCTGTGTTGTTCATGTTGTGGTGTTCTTCATTGTGATGCGTACACTCCCACGTGATGTGAAACAGAGTTGGTGTAGCCCCACACCACGGACACATATCTTTGTATGCTGTGGGGTAGAATACATGCAGCCTGTGTAAGTTCGTGTATGTGTTTGTTTGGATTCTGCGTAATGCCACCGATTCCATTGCTGTAAGTTTCTTATGCGGTGCTGGATACACTTTTCTATTGTCCCTGTAATACTGAAGAATTGCACCAAAGTTAGGGTCTAGGGGCGTTGGATCCTCTATTGCAGTGTGCAAGGAAGCTCGGTAATCTGTGAAGCCTCAAGCCGCCTCATCCGCAAACTGGTTCCCGGTGACGCCCTCGTGCCCTGGCGCCCAGATAATAGTTTGGGTGTATTCAATTGGGAAGTCCTTGTGAGCTTTGGTTAGAATTTGGAAGGCCTTCATACATATTCTACCTTTTTCGAAATTTCTACATGCAGCCTTCGAGTCTGTGATTATTGTCATTGGGGTTTTTCGCTCCCTGCCCTCCTTGATTGCCAGCGCGATCGCTATCTCCTCCGCTTCTGTGATAGAGGCTTGGGCTATGGAGGCACAACTTGTGACGTTTCCTTTTCGGTCTGTGACCACGGCCACCATGTTCTTTGCATTTACCTGATATGGTGCAGCGTCAGTAAATCTCGCCGTATTTAGATATTTTGTCTGTTTATCTATGTAAGCGGCTCTTGCTTTACGTCTTCCAGCATGTAAAACTGGGTCCATGTTCTTCGGTAGGGGGCATATTTTGTACCAGGCTCTGACTGAGCACGACAGTTCCTTAGCTCTTCCATGTGCCTGTACTTGTTCGCCGAGGCCGATCCTCTGAAGAAGTTTTCTGCCGGTTGTCGTCTGTAGCAGGCGGTTAATCTGGGTGGTTACTTGTGCCTCAGCCAACTCATCAAATGTATTGTGAAGTCCGAGCGCTAATAGCTTCGCAGTTGAAGTGCTTTGTGGTAGTCGCAGAGCTGCTTTATACGCCATCCTTATTATTTTGTCTGCTTTTTCTTTCTCCTCTCTATTCATGTTGTGGTAGGGTAGCGAGTATGTTAGTCTGCTGATGACTAAGCTCTTTACCAAACGAAGCACGTCTTGTTCTTTCAGTCCAGCACGATTGTTCGTTATTCGAACTATCATACGAACAATTTGTTGAACTGTTCGTTTAAGCATATTCAGTGTGTGGAGACATCGCTGATTGGACTGTAACCACATCCCTAAGATCCGAACAGTTGTTTTCTCTGGTATAATATTGCCGTCTAGCTTGACCTCAAGGCGGAGGCTCGGGTCTGTCCTTTGTTTTTACTCTTGGAGAACCGGATGAGTTCCGATTTGTCTGCTGAGCACTGAAGCCCCCTTTATTTAGTGTAATCTTCGATAGTTTTAGCTGCCAGTTGAAGCCGCTCTTCTTTTTCCGCCAAGCTACCCTTGGTTGTCCATACAGTGATGTCATCCGCATAGAAGGAGTGTCGGATGTCGGGAATACCTTCCAGTTTTTTGGCTAGACCAATCATGGCTATGTTGAAAAGCGTAGGCGAGATCACAGCGCCTTGTGGTGTGCCTTTGCTCGGTGGGTGGAAGACATTGTTGAGACTCACACCGCGCTGGAATTAAACACACAAATAAAAGACACACTGAAGCACAGGTAGGACACACACGAGCGCGAACTAACAACTGTTTATTCGATGGAAATGTTACACACACATATAAAGGTTGACAGGAAAGAAAAAAAAAGAAAAAAAAAGAAAAAAGAAAAAGAAAGAGCGTGAACATGCGCACTGCCCACCAAGATAAAGCACCCATCAATGCTAATCAAATCCAGCCTTGTCAACTATCTAAAATGTCTACGTAAAAAAGTATATTCATTGTTTGACAAATGAATAGATGGCACACTAACACACCTGTCCTCACCAAACCTGCGCATTGGATTCGTGTTCTCCTAATCTGATAACAGCGGTTCTTTTAGTAAGGAAGTTCTGTACATATTTGTACGTCCTTTGACCGCAGTTTGTCGCTGCTAGCCCATCTAATATGGCCTTATGGCTTACGTTGTCAAAAGCGCCTTTTATGTCGATGGCCATGACAATGTTTTCTCCTGCTTTTGGAACATTTGTTAGTACTTCCCTCCTTTAAAAGCAGAAGGATGTCCTGTGTCGAAAGGTTCGAGCGGAAACCAAACATGGTGTTTGGCAACAAGTTATTTTGTTCAAGGTGCCGTTGAAGTCTTGCATTTATTAATCTCTCAAACACTTTGCCTAAGCACGAGGTAAGAGAGATTGGCCTGAGGTTTTCTATTGCCAATTTCTTTCCTGGTTTGGTTATCATAATGATTACAGCATGCTTCCATTGCTGTGGTATAGTGCCGTTCACCCAGTGTTTGTTAATGAAGTTTAGAAGCGCTGTTATGGCTTCGTCATTCATATTGCGAATCATGGCATTGGTGATTTGGTCCGCCCCAGGCGCTGTGTTGCGTTTCATGCTGACGATTGCCGCTCTGATCTCGGCATGCGTGAAAGGTGCATCCAGTTCTGAGTTTGAGAGCCCAGTGTATTTAGCCTGGTAAGGGGCTGTGATGGCTCGGGCGCCGAAACACTTAATATAGATGTCTTGAAGCAGGTCATCTCTTGTCCCTGGATATGTGTGCAATAATCTTTCTAGAGATTTTTTGTCCTTCGCGTTTAGTTTTCAGAGGGTCAATCATGGCTCTTAGGATATTCCATGTCTTTGCTGTTCCTAGGGTTCCTTTAGTGAATTGCAAAATTGTTCCCAGTTGGCTGTCGCGAGTTGATTAGCGTACTGTTCGGCTTGCTGCGTTATTTCTTCAATTTTCGCTTTGAGTTTCTTATTTCGCTTTTGCCTTTTCCATCTTTTAGTGAGGTTTCTTCTTGCTTCCCACAGGTGGAGAAGGTGAGCGTCTACTTCGGGGGTATCATCTGTTCTGGCGACAGTTTTGGTGTACATTTGCTTTTTATTTCGAATTACTTTGCACCACTCGTCCAAGTCGTCTATGGCGGTCACGTGCGCTTTTAGCGCTTTTCTATATGCGTGCCAGTCTGTAATTTTGGCTGTGCCGATGTGTTTGCGGATTCGGCCGGTGCGGATTGTGGTGCTTAGTATGTAATGATCACTGCCCAGGTTTTCAAGGGTGTTGTACCAGTCCACGCTGTGGCAGTTTTGTACTATCGTCAAGTCCGGACTTGTGTCCATGGATACGCTGTTGCCTATCCTCGTTGGTATTGCAGGGTCAGTTAACAGAGTCATTTCCAGTTTCTCTATTTGTCTTGCGATATTCTTGCCTTTGGTGTCTTGCATCTTATATCCCCAACTTGCATGCCTGGCATTAAAATCCCCAACTATGAATAATGGATTCCCTTTAGCCAGTTTTGCTGTCTCTTGAAAGAGCTTGTCGAACGTTGCTCTCTTTTGTCTTGGGGGACTATAGATATTAAGTATGAAGGCGCTCTTTCCATGGCTTCCTTTGTAGGTTATTTCTGTTATGATATGCGGGATATCCGCCTCTTCAATGGGCTGATGACATATTGCTGTAATTGAGTTATCGACTAATGTAGCAACTTTCCATTCTGCGTCCCCGGTACTATAAGTTTCGTAGCCCCGTAATTTTGGTTGTGTTCCGGCTTCCTGGACTGCTATGACAGCAGGTGGCTTTTGTTGCGACGCCACCAGCTGCAACAGTTGCCCTCTTTTCCGCCGGAAACCACGGCAGTTCCACTGCCATATTTCACACTTTTCTGACCGCTGCGTTTGATGATTAGCCATTATGCGTCTCCTGGTTCATAGCCGACAATCCGGGCCTGTTGTAAATTTTCTCAGCTTTTTCTCTAATGTTGATGCCTGTGGCATGCTTTCGCAAGGCTTTCGTGAATTCGACGTGTTGTGCCTGGATTTTGTTGTCCAGAATCTCGAGCTTTCTATCTACATTTATCATTACTTGCTCTATAACTGTCGGTATAACTTCCTTTAATGTTTCTTTCAGCATCGATGACGTAATCATTGAGTCACCTCCTGCATTCGGTTGCGTCTGCGATTTCTGGCCACTCTGGGTGGGTATAGAGTTTTGTTGCGGGTGCTGCGTTTGTTGCTTTTTTAGTTCCCTATTTTCGCGTTCTAGGTCACCTATTCTCACCCGCATTATCTCTAACTCACATTCTAAGCGCGTGAGTTGTGGTGTTTGGTGTGAGTGTTGGGAGGATTTTGCTGCCCAGCTCACCTGGTTCTTCTCTTCCTTTTTCTGCGCCTTCTTGCCCTTGTGCTGTTGTTGCTTTGCTTGGGCCTGCTTGTGGCCACCATTCCTGGAGTTGGAGCAGTCTCGAGAGCCGGACCTGGATCGGGATGTAGATCGAGATCTGGACCGGGAACTGGAACGGGCCCTGCTTGGCGGTGCAGAGTCCTCGCGGTCCGTGCTGAACCAGCGTCTCTTGAGTATGCCAGTGGTTTTTGGTGTGCTGTGTTGGTGCGACAGCAGCGACCGGCCCTTTTGAGGGACGCGTTTGAGTTTCTTGGTGCACTCCGATGCCGCCGTGGGATGGCGTCCGCCGCACAGGGCACACTCCGGATCGCAAGTGTGGTCCTCAGGTGGGTCTCTTAGGCGACAGTTACTGCACGCCTTTGTCATTGGTGTGGGACAAACATCCGTCCTATGTCCCTGGCTCTTGCAGAGTTTACAGTACTGCCGTGTGGGTTGATAAGGCACGCACGGCATTTCGCCACCGTAATAATACACGAAGCGCGGCAGTATTGGTCCATCGAACGTGATCACTGCAGTTTGTGACTGTCCGAGCATGCGGGCTTGAACAATTGTCACTCCTTGAGTGCGCACTCGGAGATGGCTCAGGAGTTCAGCTTCTGGCGTTTCGCGTTCTAATCCGTGTACCACTCCTTTCAGGTATCCAGCAGGAGTAGATATGTAGGTGTTCACGGGATAGTTGGTGCCATTGAGCTCCAGTGTCTTTATCTTCAAGATCCTTTCTGCTACATCTTCGTACGGAGTGCTTGCAATAATTATGTTTGATCCGTTGCGAAGACGAAGCAGAAATTTGTGGCTGTTACAGGCCTCCGGGTCACCGGTCGCAAGTTCTATCGCTCGCGCAACCTGGTATGCTTTCAGTTCCTTCACAACTAACCCTGGTCTGGGCCGCATGATAATCTTCATATCGTTTTTGGGCAGCGGCGCCGCGCGCGTTCGTCGCCGGCCCCTTTCAGATGCTCTTCCGCGTTGCTCTTCTGCAAGCGTTCTAGCGCCGGAGCTGTTGCTCTCAGTTTCGCCTCGAGCAACGCTGTCATCTCTCGCGGCGCGTTCTTGTTTTCTGATGCGTTTTCGCTGTCGCAATGACATAGCCAGCTGCCACTGACCATTCTTGGCTTCGTCGTCGCGTTCCTCCGCAGAGTCTTTTTCCTTGTTCGCGGCGTCGCTAGTAGATTCCCCTTGTAGCACCTCGTCAGGTGAAAGGAAATCTTCGTTGGCGTCCACCGCAGAGCTCACTTGGGTTTCGATGTCTTGATCATCCATGTCCATAAGTGCCTGGGCTAGTTCCGGGTCGTTGTCCGTTGGGGTTCGGGCAGGTGCAGCGCAACGCGTCGGCCGAGAGCTGGCTGCCAGGACTCCGCGTTCCGCTTCGCCGCGAGGCTTAGCGTGGCGGGTTGGCATGCTCTGCCAAAGGTCTTCACTTCCCAGAGGAAACCGGGATCGCTTGTCCAAAAAGGTGGTGTCAGCGTGTACCTGACGTCTTCCTGCACATTCCCGTAGTTTCACTGGTAGTCACATGATTTTAACCGCTGCTAGGTACGATGATTGACGGAGCCGATGTGAATGCGTGTGCACTCCTCGGCGCCACCTGGCGGTCTCCTTCTTAGCGAACTTCGGCAACTTTAAGCGTATCTATCTATCTATCTATCTATCTATCTATCTATCTATCTATCTATCTATCTATCTATCTATCTATCTATCTATCTATCTATCTATCTATCTATCTATCTATCTATCTATCTATCTATCTATCTATCTATCTATCTATCTATCTATCTATCTATCTATCTATCTATCTATCTATCTAGCCACTTACGTTTGGGTGCTCTCGTAGTCACCCCCTTGAACTCGGCGTGAACCAAAATTAGCATGGGAGGGTAAAATGACTTGACGAATATGACGTGCTGGTCAAGACATGAATAATGCCACAATCCCGCCGCGTACGTCGTCAAACGTTTTCCCACCAGATAGTGGCAGATACCAACGAGTGGGTATGTGCCACGCGTATGCGGCTGTGCCACAGGTGACTGACGCTTAGTATCTACCCAGGAACGATGAGAACGCACATGGGAAATTTTAACGCGTGAGGGTTGAGAAATAACCGATATCGATAGCGTTAATCCGACCAAATGCAAGGAATAAATGACAAGGTCCCAGCTGGAATTGAACCCAAGCATTCTGCGTGGCAATGAAGCATTTTACGCCTGAGCTACGCCAGGTCTCGGAACTACTTTTCAAATAGAGACTAATCTTCATGAAACGCCAATAATGGTTGTACTGATGCCTACGCAAGTTTATAAGCATTACATATGTACTCCTTTGATACGGCTGTCACATCTGTTTAACGTCAATTGTGGTTAGTTGCCACGCGCTGAAGTTCATAGGTTCTAGGGCCAGCATGCTCGCGAGCATCAGAGCTTCATATCAACTTATGGTGTTGCTAATACGCATGTTCCAGTTGGAATCGTTGCGCAAATGAAAACAAGTGGTTTATAAACATATGCAAGCCTTCAACATATGTGTGTGCGTGCAACATTTGGAGATATATTTAGCGTGATTTCATGACGTTGTCGCTCAATAAAAAATCGCAGCATATCCACGGAGTGAATGATGATTAAGGTGAAGCGTCCATCAGCCCGTCCATACTTCCGTCCGTTCGCGCGACCATCCATGCGTCCATCCTTACATCCGTCCTTCTGTCCGTGCATCCGTCCGTCCGTGCGTCCGTCTGTGAGTCCTTTCGTCCATCTGTCTGCCAGTCTGTTCGTGCGTCCATCTAGTGAACACTCCAAGTACTGCCATCTCCCATCTCGCATCTTCTGTGGCACATACGTGCTCTAAAGCAGGTATGTGCCACCGGTGTCTACGTACTATTACATACATACAAGGGATGGACAGACCCACGCCTTAAGGAGCGTCGCCCCTAAAATTGCTACATGGTCACCCTCTTTTCGCATGCTTCGCATAACGTCGATTCCCAGGTACGTGGGATCTGCCAAACTTTTCTTCGATGTTTTGAACGCTTCGATAGTTGATGCATTAAACCTCCTGGAGCCCCCCCCCCCCCTCCCCGAAAACTTTCTGCGTCTAAAGTGGTTTCACAACGCCTCCAGGACAGTACGAATTGTAATATGACTTACGCCGTAGTTCTGCAAACCTTGGCAGCACGCTCTACGCGCCTTTCGAATACGTCTCTGCGAGGGACACAAAGCTTTTGAGTAAGAATCGCGAGCTGGGTAGTTGGTGAATGGTTATCGCGGAAGGACTGACAGCGCCACAGTTAAAATACAGACAGCACAAAAAAAAGTGCCGCCATATCCACGAAGTGAATGATGATGAGTGGGCGAAGCTCCGGAGGTAACTTTTTATTACAACGCTCCCCTAGTGTACGTCGCCGCACTAAATCGAACGATTGCCTTCCACCAATGACACGTGGTATATGTGACATCATTCTTATTTTATAACATCTTGCAACTTTTAATCATCAGCTACAAGTACCGCCATCTAGTGAACACTGCAAGAACTAAACAAGAGGTGGCTACATACAGAGGACGGTACCGCCATCTAGTGAGCACTACAAGAACTAAACGAGAGGTGGCTACATACAGGGGAAGCACAGCCCACGCCTTAAGGAGCTTCGCCCCTAAAAACAACACTGTGATTTGTCTTTTTCCTCTGCTGTCCACATTCTAACTCTACGGCGCTATTAAAATTTCTACGGTGTTCAGAGGTTCTCTAGACATAGCTTTAGATCCTAATAGGCTTTCACCTTCACGTTGATAGAATAATCTAAGCATCCACCGTAATTCTTATTTCAGAGTTCCAGTCACTGACCTGCACGATGGGCGACTATGGGCAGCTGGAAGCGGACGATATAGTGGGCACCCTGGGCTCTCCGATCTGCGAGCGATGGACTCTGGGCACTGGCGCGCAGCAGTGCATCGCGCAGAGTGGCCGCCAGGTCCTCGAGCTTCAGGGCCAGCTCGTCCAAGGACTCGACGTCGCGTCGCAGCTTGGCGTCGTCCGAAAAAGTCGGCTCGGCGCCTTCGTACGCGTCGTCGGTGTCCGTGGCATTCGTGCTGTCGTCGCTGAGACCCAACGTGTGACGCAGGCTGCGCAAGAAGGCACCGAATAAACACTGCGTTATATCGCCGTCACACGCAATCTCCCGCTTAGTCGCGGTGCGTATTTTTTTCAGTAAATAAGTAAGGCCAAGATTAGAAGAAAGGGGAAGTGAACGATGAAAGAATTGATTTATTAACTAAAGGTATATTGTGATTTATTGATTGATATCTGGGGTTTCCCCAAACCACCATATAAACCTGAGAGACGCCGTAGCGGAGGGCTCGGGAAATTTCGACCACCTGGGGTTCTTAACGTGCACCAAAACCTGAGCACACGGGCCTACAACATTTCCGCCTCCATCGGAAAAGCAGTCACCGCAGCCGGGATATGATCCAGCGACCTGCGGGTCAGCAGCCGAGTACCTTAGCCACTAGACCACCGCGGCGGGGCTAAAAGTATATTGTGGCGCCACTGTAGATGGTGCCTTTTCGTATAAGTGATGAGGTTACTGTTTAAACTTTTTAAACTTGTACAAAAGTATAATCACTTTGTGGTCAGCACTTCCTTCAGATTAGTGGCACTGCAATGGGTAGAACAATAGCCCCAAACTTCGCAAGTACTTTCATGGCATCACGTGAAATTCAATTTATTGAGGGACGCACCTTGACACCATTCTATTGTAGAAGATTCTTGGACAACGTATTTATGACATATAACCAGGATGAGGGAATGTTTCTCGGTTTTATAGGGTATTTTAACAAGCTCTAACCCCCCCCTGCACATGCGACTGATAAAAAAAGAGAAAAGTATGGAAGCTAAATTACTGAAACAAATATTCTATTTATCATTTTACGCTATTGGAGATACAAAAGGAAGCCCAGATATGTAGGAAGTGAATAGTGCTTGAAGTAAAAATAGCATGTTTATTCTTTAGTTGAGGTTGTAGTTTACAAGCAGCCTATTATTGTAAAGACATTGCAAATCTAATTTTGAACATGCTTGAACAGTGCTAAGCTTCGAAAAGAGAACTACAAAATGGCATATATAGAAAAATGACGTGCGATATTGTACGTAAAAGAACGCACACTCCTGGCAGCCGCATATCTTCGTTTTCCATCCTACGCCAATTACAGATTGGCGATGATCGTAAACACAAACTACGCACGCTTCGAATAGTTCGCTTAGATGCTAGTCTCTACGCACTATGCGCTGCATCAAGACTACTACGAAAAATACACAGCTCATATCGGCACGTAGAAACCAGTGTGCAGTGTGCAGTAATTGTGAAGTAACGCAGTTACCTGTGACGAACAAATATGCGCATACTTTCCTCCCATATTTTACATCACTCAGGTGGTCGCTGGGGACCTCGGTCACCAGGCTGCATATGTCGGCGAACTCACACATGAGTCGAGTCATTCAGACTCAGATCAAGCCGCGAGCCTGAGTATGAGTGAGTCTGGATCAGTAATATTTCTGTTAGTCTGATGTATTGATTGATATGTGGGGTTTTACGTCCCATAACCACCATATGATTATGAGAGACGCCGTAGTGGGGGGTTCCGGGAATTCGGACCACCTGGCGTTCTTTAACGTGCACGTATATCTGACCACACGAGCCTACAACATTTCCGCCTCCATCGGAAATGCAGCCGCCGCAGCCGGGATTCGATACCACGACCTGCGGGTCACAGGCCGAGTACCTTAGCCACTAGACCACCACGGCGGAGCTTTTGTGATTCTGAGTCAGAGTGAATTCGGCTGAAGAACATTTTCGTGAGTGCGAGTCCGAGTGAGTCCAGTTCAGCAAAATTTTCGTTAGTCTCAGTGCGAGTTAGTTCAAAGCTCAAAATATATTTCACGAGCGAGTTAAGCGAGCTCCACAAGTTTTGCCGACATGCCAAGCCAGCATCTCATTTCTGTTCAGATTATTCTTTTCATCGCTGGCTCGTGTCTCAGCGCGAGATTAATTTCAGAATTACTCATGCTTCCCTAAACGTTCGAGTACGTAAACGTACTCCAACTTACTCGACGATCAAGACACCAGTACACCTATAGAAGTGCGCACAACGAGGGCAATGGAAAGGAAGAGGGGGAGGGGAGAGACACCTTCCTTCATTTGAATTTGAATTTGAATTGTTTCAGACAAACCGTATACACAGTTTGCCTAGGGGATCGGCGTAAAGGCAAAGAAAGCCTGACAAAGCGCCAACCCCTATGTACACACATACATAAACAGGGTTATATATAGCAGTACAAAAATTGAAATGATGATACATACAATATCAAAAAACATTTCACAATTTTTTTTTTTTTTTTTTTACATATCAAGCCAGTATTGACAAGAAATACTTAGTCCCTCACTGCATTCTGATAATAAGATCAGTGGGAGGGTGTCGGAAATACCGGAGAGAAAGACGGGTGGAGCTCCAGTAGAACCTTCCCTCCACTCCCCCCCCCCCGCTTTCACCGCGAACCGTAGACACGCCTACAATTACGCAGTTACATACTCGTGCCTGGTCCCACATGCCTTACTGTTTTTCAGCCGTCTGAGCGCTCTTTCTTAACTCACCTTATCACGCGGTCTGATGTGCACAGGTTACATTATATGTTTAATAGAAATATACAGACAGAACGAGGCAGAAAGAGAAGCTTTTCTTGTATTTCTCATAGGCACGTAGTAATCCTCTCTCAACCGTCTCTTCCAAAGCTTTGCACATGACAGCCTCGATAGGACCTCAGTCGGCGGTTAGTCGAAGTGCTTGTCGAAAAAAAAAAACGTTTATGTCACTCAACCTACCTCATCTCCGGGCATATAAAAAGCCAAACTATACGGCGTCCATGGGAAACGAAATCGTCCCTTCACTCGGTTTCTCGACTCGGAGCGAGAATTTTCGATTACGGGCGTGCGTGGACGCAAAACAAATACGCGTGCCGCACGGAAGCCGCCCGGAGTTGTCGAAACACCGCGCTTGACGCGTTTACCTGTGTTTATATGTTTGCTCTTGTGAGTGCCCCCAAATCTACGCCGAACGCGCAAAAGGTATTTCTCGTCACTTCTTCGGGGTCTTTCAATCACCCGGCAGCAGCCTCTTGAACACGCGCTTCGTTGGGCCTCTTCTATCGTTATTTCTCTCCAGGACGACAGGGCAATGGCAGGATTCTGGCTGGCTTTCAGTGCGACGAGGAGCGTGATGTGTTAGGCGCGTCTTGTTTTTTTTTTCTTTTTTTGCGTCAGCTGTAGAATCAAGCGGAAATTTTTCGGAAATTATGGCTACATCGATAAACCACTTCTGTACACACACAGACACGCACACACACACACGCATGAACGCACATACAAGCACTCACGCACACACGCACGCCCATATTCGCCGTCGCACGCGCAAACACGCTTGCACGACGTAGGCACGCACACCAACGCATGCACGCCAACGCACACACTCATGCAATCACACTCGTGCGAGCACCATGTTTGTACAAATTAGGCGTGAGCTGGACGGAGGACAAGTCAAGAATGACAATGTACGAGAGCCACTAACAACTGTCACAAGCGCCTAGAAAACAGGGCTTGGGCACTCGCGGAACCCTTATTTATCGATAAGAAGGGCGATGTGTGTGTGCGAAGCAGGTACGCTTAACCATTTCTTTGGCGTCAGCTAAACGTTTTTGAACACGCATAATCTTTGTTTTTGTTGCGTTTTTTTTCAACAATTTCAGTTGTTAGACTGCACTCGTCCTGTGTCCTTGTCGTCTTGTGCTCCTTGCAGCTCGTGCTTGTTGTTTACAAACATGCATCGTTTCCAAGCTGCTCAACTTTCTAACTTACACCAGAGCCTTCAATTTTGCTGGTCACGAAACGCTCCGTAACTCAATGGAAGAGCTTCATATGATGCGTTGGGTGGCCGTGCGGTGGCGCCACCATCTCCACTGAGGGGACTTCGTCGGGCTGGTCGGGCGGCGTTGCGCTGGCTGAACGACGCTGCGATTTGTTTGCTTTGTGTGGGAAACGTGCATATCGTGCTGTTGCGATGCGGCGTAGTGCAGCGACGATGCCGAACACGTGTTGTGTCCCGGGATGTCGTTCCGGGTACAAGGGCAGAACAGAAAAAGTTTTCTTGTTCTGTTTACCCAGCGACGGCGTGCTGCGCGAGAAATGGAAGCACTTAATTCCAAGCAAAAACGGGTGACTTTTGCTTCGACTCTAAGTATGTGAGAGTGTGCGAGAAGCATAGATGACAGCGACATCGTCCGCGCAGATGAATTTGTGGTGAATGGCGAAAAAGTGTCACTTCCGCGCGACAAGCCCCTTCTGAAGCCTTGTGCCATTCCAAGGAAGTTTGACGGCTTGCCACGCGTATTTGACGAAGCCGAAGCAGCGGTCACGGACCCTGACAAAAAGGGTCCCAGCGAAGCGACGTCGTGAGTCGCCTCATGTGCCCGTAAAACAGATAGTTCACGCCAAAACCAGGCATATCGGGTGCCACGTGACGTGTGATGAAGGTGAGTTTACGTCCAATGTTGTTTTAACTTTCTTTGCGCGTGCAGTGTGATTATATCGGTGAAATTTCGAAGGAGTGTGTGAGCTGAAAATGTGCTATTTGAAACGATTTTTCA
>WOVY01015102.1:0-84186 GCA_013436015.1 Rhipicephalus annulatus
CTCACACGAGCGTTTTGTAGGAGTTCTGCAAAATCGGATCTAAAAGAGTTGGCGGAAGCCTTACTTCTTTTTAACATTACTGTTTTTCCTATCACACTCATTGCATGCATTCAACGTGTCGCCGTGTTGCAGGAACTAATTGGCTAATTGTGAAAGCTACCAGCCTACAAACTCGCGTAGCAAGACGGAAGCGCGTGACAAGTCGACTTCTGAAAATCTGTCGTTACTGTGGTCTCAGAGAGTTTCCATCATTGCCTAATCCGACATCCTCTTGGTAGTGATGACACCGTTGTCAGAAATTAAAAAAGTCACGGTTTCGTCGCAAGGGCGAAGCAATGAATGTGATAGCAACAACTTGGAATGTAACGCTGAGAACGGCAAGCAGATCGAAACGTGCAGTGCGCTGCTCATGCACAAATGTTGCACGAAAACAAGACACACACAGAATGAGAGCGAACCAACAAGTTTCCCAGTTGTTGCTTTTCTGTGTTTAAAAAGCGCACTCATTTCGCAAACGGTGCGTGTTCAGTGAGCGAAGTGGTCTTAGTGCGCCCGGCAACTAAACGCAATAGTTTCGGTCAAAGTCGAAGGCATGCGATTCTCCCCAACGAAGGATAAGCACGCACGCACATGTATCTAACTCCCCCCCTCTCATTAGTGGGGAAAAGTACGAATGGGAGATAAGTGCGCATCACCGCATCGTAACAAGCTAAGCGCCGAGAACAGGCGGCTTTGTTTTTCTTCAGTTTTCACATATATAGATACATATACATATACTGTGAATGACGGTGGTGGTGGAAAAAAACTAGCGGAATATGTCCATATAGTTGATATCACAATAAAAAAAAAGCAAAGCTGAAAGTAGTCGGTGGCCACATCGTGCGCACGCAGTGATACGATGCACGCGCACACGGCTTCGAAAACGCGGATAGTGCGGGAAACTATTCGGCAAAGCCCCTCTATATGCAGCGCAGCCTCACATATGTGACGCTAGCTAAAAGCGTGGCACTGCCAATGCGCAAAAGTGCTCTTTTTTAAACTTTGATTTGGAATGGGGGGGGGGGGGCACACCTAGCGCATATGCCCGCTGCAGC
Organism: Rhipicephalus annulatus; assembly: GCA_013436015.1. Lineage (NCBI taxonomy): Eukaryota > Metazoa > Arthropoda > Arachnida > Ixodida > Ixodidae > Rhipicephalus > Rhipicephalus annulatus. Next base: position 1,095 of record WOVY01015102.1, read on the forward strand.
GAGAATGGCAGCGACACCGGCTTGTGCGGTGCAGGCCCACCTGCCCGCCTTGCTCTCACATGCGCGTGCGCAGGAACAAGTGTTTACGTTTGCCTGATGTGCCATGCGCGCTGCCGCCACTTCGCAATTCGTCGACGGCAGCGCAGCCGCAAAAGATGCATGCTCGTATTAAAATGCGGAGCATTTCTTATGGAGATTTATGGTATTGTTTATGGAGAAAATTTGTTACGTCGAGGTTGTCTCGCGCTGTTGCTTTGACATAGAAGGTCGAAAATACAGGTGCTGTTTCGTTATATGGAGGTTGGTTATCAGCAGGTTTAACTGTACCATTGCCACCGTTGACAATACACGAAAAAGGAAGATCACTAGGAGTTTATTTTGCTGATGGCACTAAGAAGATAGGCAATGAAAGAAAAAATCTAGAAGCTTCATTATTATTATTTGGACCAGATTATTACTGGACAGTAGGTGCTGGTTACATTTGCAAATATAATCTGAAAGTAATGGCGATAGAAATGATGTTCGGATGGACAATACAAGGTCCTGTAGAACTTCATTGTGTACCACAGAAATCATGGATGGTTATGATACTCAAGGTCAGTGCCAAGTCTGACATTATAGTTGATGAATTACAAAAATTCTGGGACTTGGAAACTATGGAAATCAAGGACAAACCAGCAACAAAGCTGAGTGACGACCATGTGCTAGAGTACATCCGACGAACAATAGAGTTCAAAGCAAGAAGATACCAAGTACGGATACCATGGAAGGAAAACGTAACATTGGGCGACAATAACACCATTGCAGAGAAGAGGTAGTAATCAAGAATGACCGAACAACAAAGATATGGATAGTCTTTGATGCATCGTCAAGCCAAAACACAGGGAAATCCCTGAATGACAACTTGAAAAATGGTCCACACTTTAACCCCGACATCACAAGTTTGCTGATGAACTTTCTGCAGCGCAAAAATATTTAGAAATCGAAATACACCAAAATGACTGAGACGCCCTGCGATTTCTGTGGTGGGAAAGGATGCCCAACGAACATATGCCAAACCCGATGATAAGAACATGGAGAATGATGAGGATAACTTTCGGCACCACACCAAGCAGCTTTTTTTCTAGCGGCAACAGTTCATCGACATTTGGATAGCGAAATATCCTGGAGCTTGTGAGGGTGTTGACACCCACTGTGAAGCTGTTTGTGCCGCGTGGGGCACGTGACTCGCACAGAAGCCGTATTTGGGGGGGTGACAACCACCGGACGATAGATGGCGTGTTCGCGTTGAGTAACACTGTTGGTAGACTGGTAGCGCCGGTGGTGACCCCTGGTGGAAGCGAGCCGTAATAGCGGGCGAGAGTTGAGCGAGTCTCTTCTGCGCGTGGCGGTTGCCGCGAACGGTTGTCTGTAGCGTGCGTCCCCGGTGCTCAGTACCACGGGCTTCGCGCCGTGGTTCCACGTGGTAAGTCAAGCGTTGGCGACGCTGCCTTCGGTATGTTATTGTGTGTTTGTGGTGTGTTACTGTGTTATGTGTTTGTAAAAAAGTTGTTTGCGCCACGTGGCGCCTGTAGCTCGCACAGAAGCCGTATTTTGGGGGTGACAAGCGACCACCAGACGCTAGATGGTGTTGTGATCGCTTTGAGTACCACTGTTGGTAAAGTGGTAGCGCCGGCGGTGACCCCTGGTGGAAGGCAGGCCTTGGTGGTGGGCGAGAGTTGAGCGAGCCTCTTCTGCGCTTGGCGGCTGCGGCGAACGGTTGTCTCTCGCGGTGGGTCTGCTGTGGACGGCACTGCGAGCCGCCTGCGGTAGACCCACGTGATGAGTGAAGCGTTGGCGACGCCGCCTTTTGTGTGCTCTCGTGTTATGTTGTTTGAGTGTATGGTAGTATAGTGTAAGAATGTCCTAGCGTGTTCATTACTGATGTTTCGATACGGCAGACGATTTCGTTGTCTAAATTAGTTAAATAAATGTATGTATGTTATTTGGTTTGTACCGACCGCGTCTTCTGTGTGCGTTCACTCCTCAGCGTGGCGTGGCACTCACTCCCCTCATTGAGGACCCCACACTGGCGCCCAACGTGGGGCTCTTGGAGTACCGGACGACAGTTTTTGCGGTTCGGTACAGGCTTTTGTTAGAGCCGGAGTAGAGTAGGCCTAGGGGGGACTTCTTATTGCTAGCGTCGGCGGTGTGCTTTGTTGAGAGCGAAGAGATCGGTATTTGTAACGTGTTTGTATTTGTCGGCAGGTTGAGTTTTATTTTTTTTGCTCGCAAGTATTATTCTTTTTTGTTGGTGTTAGTTTTTCAAAACCGTTGTTGAATTGGAACGAGAGCCATGCGGTCTGCATCCTGGTGTGAGCAAGGCCTAGAGCTTGTGGTTTGTAGGCCAGGCTCGAAGCGAGTAAGTGCGGAAGCCTTGTGGGTCGTCTGATTTTCCGTAAATAGCTTCTACTATTTCTTTGGGCTCAGGGAGCCGGACGTCGTTGCTGACTTGTATTGCGGCTCGACTCCAGAACACCGCCCGGGGCGGTGGACGCCGATCGCTCGGTAAGCTGTTGTGTGCGGCGAGCGATAAGGCCATCTCACAGAGTGGATGTCTCCTCGCGGCTGTCTCTTCTGCATCTAGGCTCGGTGTTGGGTGGATGCCGGTTTTTGCCGAGTGACTCATTAGGCCTAAGGCTCTGCGCAGCCGCCTGTCCCACGTGGCACAACTAGGTGGATCGTGGCATTGAGGCATTGCGCTCTGCTTCCCTAACTTTTTTTTATCTTGCGATGCATGAGTTAGGAAAAATAATTTTTGTTTTATTTAGATGGGCGTCTTGGCCACCGTCGATGTATTAGCTAGCCGTACTGACCATCGTACCACGTGGCCCAAAAGCCTGAAGTTCCCTTCCCTAGGCCCTGCTCTATTTTTTCTTTCGAGTTTTTTTATGTATTCAGCGGGAGGAATGTCATCCACGGCCGGCTGTCTTCTGCACGTCATCAGCGTCGCTGGCCAGGAATGCGGTCGTGAGATCGGGCGATGGGGATGCCTGGGACCTGCGCAACTGCCTGCAGTCCGGCGCCCTTGTGAGTGCTGGTCGCAACTGGAAGACGTGTCGGCGCTAGCGACGGTTCGTCGTGCCGATGGCAACATTGATGTTGCGGGGCCGGTACTGAGGTGAAGTCGGGCCAAACAGTGCAGCAGCGTCAACCGGCGGCGGTGTCGTGGGGCAGGGACATTATGGACATGTGATGTCATTTCTTTTTGTGAAAGCTTGTGTAGCTTATCTTTTTGTTTTCGGGATATGGTTTGATTTAGGGTTTGAAGAAATGCGGGTGTGTTGAAACCCCCTGTGAAGTTGTTTGCGCCGCGTGGCCCACGTAGCTCGCACAGAAGCTGTATTTCGGGGGGTGACAACCGCCGGACGATAGATGGCGTTGTGTTCGCGTTGAGTGCCACTGCTGGTAGAGTAATAGCACCGGTGGTGACCCCTGGCGGAAGCGAGCCTTAATGATGGGTGAGAGTAGATCGAGTCTCTTCTACGCATGGCCGCTGCCGCGAACGGTTGTCTCTAGCGTGGGTCATCGGCGTGGGGCACCACGGGCCTGCGCGCAGGGGCGCCCACGTGGTAAGTCAAGCATTGGCGACGCTGCCTTGAGTGTCTTATAGTGTGTTTGTCATGTTGTGCGTTTGTCCTGTTATTGTGTAATGATGTCTTAGCGTATTACATAACGAGTTATGTATCGATTCGGCGGACGATATCGTTGTCTAAATTAGTTAAATAAATGTATGTATATTGTTTGGTATTGCACTGACCGTGTTTACTGTGTTCGTTCACTCCAAGAGCGTGGCGTGGCGCGCGCTCGCCAATTCGATACCCCCCCAAGCTGTGGCGAAACTTTGCAAAGGAATTTATGTTGTTGGTGTCTTACTAAGAGCTGTACAAAGAAGCTGTGCAAAGAAGCAAGGGACATTTTTCATAGTGCAGGAATCTGTCAGATCGAGACATCAGGATCAATTTGTGCCCATGCCTGCAAAGGATGGCACCTTTAAATACTCCTTCTTCCCGAAAACGATTGAAGAAAGGAAGGTGCTACCGCATATTACAACTAAAGTTAACTCTTCTGAGGAATTCGAAAAAATGGAACTGGCCTATTATTCTTCAAGGTAACTGTATATAAGCGTTTTTATCTTCTTTTTTTCTTTCCAATAAAAGGCAGTTTGTATGCCTTGACATCAGTTCAAGTATATATATATTGCCACGAACGTAATAACAGACAGCGACGAAACGAGGTCTTGCTTGCCCTCAGAACAGGACGCAAAAAGCCCTCTTCTTTCTTCACTTCCAGAGGATTCCACCTACAGTTGATGGCTCATACCCATTACCTGTGACATTACTCCCTCTCCTCGAAAAGCATCGGCTCGATGCTGGTAATGAGCGTTGAGAAAAAAAATTAGAAAGAAAAGATGCTACCTTGGAACCCAACAACTCCGTCGTAACGGGAAAAAAATGGGTGGCGTCATAGAAGTACTGAATAAAAAAAAAAGAAGTAAGTACACAAGACAATAAAAAAACCAAAGTGACAAAAAAATAGTCATTGCATGGTAAGTTAGTCCACGTTCGATGTATGACGCGAGAAATATGGCTTGAGTCTTGACACGTGCACCACATCACTTTGTGGAAACCGACGGGAACGTCTTGAGGCGCCCTCAGGGAGAACTTCATACGTAACGTCACTGAGTCGGTGCAGAACTTTGTAAGGGCCGAAGTAGTGCCGAAGCAACTTCTCAGAGTGACCACGCTGTCGGATGGGAGTCCACACCCAAACTTCATCGCCTGGTTTGAAGGTAACCTCTCGGTGTTTAAGGTTGTAGCGGTGTGCGTCGGCAGTTTGGCGAGCCTGAATACGGCATCGGGCGAGTTGACGGGCCTCCTCGGCGCGTTGAGCGAACAATGCAGCATCCGTGTTGAACATGCTCAAGTTGTTGGGAAGGAGCATGCGTCGAGCATTGTAGTGACCTCTCGACCATGAACTAAGCGAAATGGGGTGAAACCTGTACTCTCTTGGACTGCTGTATTGTAAGCAAAAGTTACGTAAGGGAGTATATCATCCCAGTTCTTGTAATCAACGGTCACATACATTGATAGCATATCTGCAATGGTCTTGTTCAACCGTTCAGTGAGTCCATTTGTTTGGGGGTGATAACCTGTGGTTTTTCGATGTTCTGTACCACTTAGTCTCAGCACTTCTTGAAGCATCTCTGCGGTGAAAGCTGTACCACGATCAGTAATTATTACAGCTGGCGCTCCGTGACGAAGTACGATGCTGGTGACAAAAAACTGTGCGATTTCAGCTGCGGTAGCTTTGGGCAGGGCCTTTGTTTCGCTGTAACGCGTTAAATAATCAGTGGCAACAACAATCCACCGGTTTCCAGACGAAGAGGTGGGAAATGAGCCGAGCAAGTCAATGCCAATTTGATGGAATGGTGTCCTCGGCGTGGCGATAGGCTGTAGTAGTCCTGCTGGTCGGACAGGTGGAGTCTTACGGCGTTGGCAGTCGCGGCATGTGCGGACGTACTGCTTGACTGTCTTCGCGAGGCGGGGCCAGTAGTATGAGCGGCGAATTCTTTCCAATGTGCGCGTGTAGCCAAGGTGTCCGGATGATGGTTCGTCGTGACAAGCATGTAAAATATCGTCCCGAAGCGAGGTCGGCGCAACCAGTAGATAAGTAGCCTGAGTATGGTCGAAATTTTTCTTATAGAGGACTCCATCCCTGATGCAGAACGAGGCCGGCGAACGTGCGAAGTTTCGAGGAAGGCTGCGTTTTCGGCCTTCGAGGTAGTCAATCAGCGGGCTTAGCTCCATGTCGTCGCGTTGTTGTTGAGCCAAGTCGATTGCTGACACAGAGGAAAGGAATGTATCGTCCTCTTCAACGTCCGCGTTCGTACTTCCAATTGGTGCACGTGAGAGACAGTCAGCATCAAGGTGTTTGCGTCCTGACTTGTGAATGACTGTAACGTCAAATTCTTGCAGCCGAAGGCTCCAGCGTGCTAGACGACCGGAAGGGTCTTTGAGGTTGGCGAGCCAGCATAAAGAATGGTGGTCGCTAACCACCCTGAATGGTCGACCGTATAAATAAGGGCGAAACTTGTTATAGCCCAAACAACGGCTAAGCATTCTTTTAGGGGCGAAGCTCCTTAGGGCGTGGGCTGTGCGTCCCCTGTAGGCTGTATGTAGCCACCTCTAGTTTAGTTCTTGCAGTGTTCACTAGATGGCGGTACCGTCCCCTGTATGTAGCCACCTCTAGTTTAGTTCTTGCAGTGTTCACTAGATGGCGGTACCGTCCCCTGTATGTAGCCACCTCTAGTTTAGTTCTTGCAGTGTTCACTAGATGGCGGTACCGTCTCCTATATGTAGCCACCTCTCGTTTAGTTCTTGTAGTGTTTACTAGATGGTAGTACTTGTAGCTGATGATGAAAAGATGCAAGATGTTATAAACTAGAAAGCGGTACTTGTAGTTGATGAAAGACCCGAGATCTTATAAAATAGAAATGATGTCACATATGGCGTGTGTCATTGATTGAAGGCAATCGTTCGATTTAGTGCGGCGACGTACGCTAGGGGGAGCGATGTAATAAAATCGAGTGGGCAAAATGTACAGAGGATTCATGGTTTACCAGGTTTACCTCCGGAGCTTCGCCCACTCATCATCATTCACTTCGTGGATATGGCGGCACTTTTTTCTGTTGCAGAGTAGTTTTTCTCTTCAGATGACAGTGTTCGACTTGCATAGGCAATCACGCGCTCTACGCCATTTTGCCATTGAACCAGTACGGCTCCAAGTCCGACGTTGCTGGCATCCGTGTGTAGCTCTGTGGCAGCGTTATCGTCAAAGTGACCGAGTACAGGTGGGACTTGGAGATGGTTTCGTAGCGTGTCAAAGGCGTGATGCTGATCATGACCCCAAACAAACGGTACGCCGTCTTTCGTAAGTTCATTTAGTGGTTCAGCGATTTTAGAAAAGCCTTTGACGAAGCGTCTGTAATATGCGCAGAGTCCCAGAAATCGGCGAAGGTCGCGCTTGTTCGTTGGGACAGGAAATGTGGCAACAGCTTTCGTTTTCTCAGGGTCTGGATGTATACCGGCGTGGCTGACGACGTGACCAAGAAATTTCAGTTCCTCGAATGCAAAGTGGCATTTCTCAGGTTTGAGAAAAAGTTCAGCTGTTCGAATCGCCTGAAGAACTGCCTGTAAGCGCTGGACGTGCTGCTCAAACGTGTCCGAGAAGACGACCACATCGTCAAGGTAGAAAGACAAGATTGCCATTTTAGCCCAGAAAGAACCGTGTCCATTATTCTTTGAAAAGTAGCTGGTGCCGAGCATAAGCCGAAGGGAAGGACCTTGAACTCGTAGAGTCCGTCAGGAGTAATGAAGGCGGTCTTTTCGCGGTCGCGCTCATCAACAGATATTTGCCAATAGCCGCTGCGTAAATCCATGGAAGAAAAGTAACGAGCATTGCGAATGCGGTCCAGCGAGTCGTCTATTCGTGGTAAAGGATACACATCTTTCTTCGTGATCTTATTCAACTTTCGGTAGTTGACGCAAAATCGCAGAGTACCATCTTTTTTCTTTACCAACACAACAGGGGACGCCCAGGGACTGGTCGATGGCTGGATGACATCGTCCTTGAGCATCTGCTGGACCTGTTGGCGTATAACGTCTTGTTCTTTTTGCGAGACTCTGTAGGAATGCTGTCGAATGGGTCTCTCGGTAGGCTCAGAGATGATACGATGCTTGGCAAGCGGTGTTTGGTTGACTTTCAAAGTCGTAGCGAAGCAGTCCCGAAATGAGCCGAGTAGCTTCAAAGGACGTTCCCGTTGTGCAGACGGTAGACCCTGGTTTACGTCGAGAGTGCTTGCAAATGTCATGGCGGAATCGTCGCACGACGAAAGAGCAGATAATGTTGAGGTTACCAGGGACGTCGGCAATATACTCAAGGTATGCGATCGCAGTGTGTTTGGTAAGATGGCGATACTCCTCGCTGAAATTCGTGACTAATAGGCAAGCCTGCTTTCTACTGGGCTGAACAATACCTCGGGCAACGCAGATTTGTTGTGCAAAAAGTAGGGACAAATTTCCTTCTGCAATAACTGCATCGGGGACGTCTTGGTCACATTCAACGTTGATAAAACGGCTGCGGCGGGGAGGCAGAGTAACAGATTCGGAGGATACACGTAGGGCAGCCTTCGATGAGCGGGCGTTTTCCAGTTCAGGATAAAACGGGTCCTCGAACGACACCTGCAAGTCTCTAAGGTCAATAATTGCGCCGTGTTCGCAAAGAAAGTCCAGCCCCAGAATGAGTGGACGGGAGCACACAGGTAATACGAGGAAAGACCCTATGAACGTCGAAGCACGGACTCGAACACGGGCTGTGCACATTCCAGTCGGCGTGACGAGGTGGCCCCCTGCCGTGCGCAACGGCGGTCCTTGCCAAGGAGTAGTTACCTTCCTCAGTTGGGATGCTAGGGCGCTGCTCATAACTGAATAATCGGCGCCAGTAGTCGACGAGAGCAGTGACGACGTGATTATCGACGTGTACGGTGATGTCGGCGGAAACAGTCTTATGACTTTCGGAAACGACTGGAAAGTCGGAACGGTCTTCGTCGGGTCTTTGCGTCGAAGGAGGCTCTTTGACAGTTCGTTGGGACGCGGCTTCACCCCCAGGAGCCGCGGTTTCTAGTTTCCCCTGTGGGGACTCGGTGACCGGCCTCTTAAAGGCGCATAAGATGACGAGGGAATGCTAGGTGACGTGGGGCGGCGAGGTGATGATGATCGTGATTGGGGGCGTTGACCAAAGCGAGGAGCTTGCTGGCCCGTAAGGTACGCTTCGATGTCGCGAGGACGCTCACCGTAACGCGGGCACCGAGCATCAGGGTGAAAGCCACGGAGACCAAGTTGGCGGTACTGGCAGTTACGGTAGACGTGACCCGCTTCGCCACAGTGGTAGCAGAGTGGACGGTTATCGGACGTACGCCACACGCTGGCCTTTGTGGCGTTCTGCCGCGAATCCAGACGGACGATAAGTTGGTGCACTCGGAAACCTTGAGGCGGATGGCGGAGTCGAAGAGGTGCCCTGGAATCGATGGCTAGCCTGATCCATTCTCCCCATGGTGGGATCAGGGCCATGTGGTGCAGGAGATCGCAGAGCCGCCGCATAAGTCAGCACAGGGGCCTCAGGCCTTGTTGGCGCGAGTGGGGTGACCACCTGTCGGATCTCATTTCGGATTAAGTCTGTGAGATCACTTACGGGTGGTTGGGGTCCTGCTGCTTGGAGTTGGCGCAGCTCGTCCCGCACGACGCTTCTTATGAACTCAGCGAGGGCATGCCTCTCGCTGTCAGCCCTGATAAAGCATGCAGCAGGGGTCACGTCGTGGCGTTCATACTGTGACGACCTATACTGGAGAGTACGCTCCATTGCGGTTGCCTCATTTATGAACTCTGCCACAGTCGTCGGTGGATTGCGCACGAGTCCGGCGAAGAGCTGCTCTTTTACCCCACGCATTAAATGCCGCACCTTCTTTTCCTCGGACATTGCAGGGTCAGCACGCTTGAAGAGTCGAAGCATGTCCTCGACAAACATCGAAACTCTCTCGTTGGGTCGTTGGTTCCGACACGAGATAGCCTGCTCCGCTCTCTCTTTCCTTTCAGTGCTGCGGTACGCATCACGAAACTGTCGGCTGAACTCATGCCACGTCGCAAAGGAACTCTCGTGATTCTCGTACCACGTTTTGGCAGAGTCTTCTAACGCAAAGTAAACTCTCCGCAGCTTGCGAGCTTCATCCCATTCGTTGATGTTGGCAACTCGATTGAAGTGGTCAAGCCAGTCGTCAACATCCTCATAAATGTCTCCATGAAATGAGCGTGGTGTTTGCGGCGCATGAAAAACATGCGGGAGAAAAGAATAGGCGTCGTTGGTTTGACTCGCCTGGTTGTTAGTTGAAGTTGCCATCTCGTCTTGAGAGAGGGGACCGTACTCGGGAGATAGTCCTCGCAGGCGGCGACTGCTTCTTGCCGTGGGAGCTGTAGCTGTCTCCAAGTAGCTCAGGTGTGTCGGCTGAAAATCTGCAGCCGAGGCGCATTTACCCCGCACCTCCACCAGTGCCACGAACGTAATAACAGACAGCGACGAAACGAGGTCTTGCTTGCCCTCAGAACAGGACGCAAAAAGCCCTCTTCTTTCTTCACTTCCAGAGGATTCCACCTACAGTTGATGGCTCATACCCATTACCTGTGACAATATGTAATTTTAATGAAGTTCCTGATTTTGATGACTATAATTGTTGAGCATGTGTAACAGTGTATGTTGAGTGTAGCGTCTGCGATTTTGTTGTTCTCTGCTCAATGTTGGTCACTACTGTGTAAAACTTGAATAATTTTGTGCATTGAATTTTTGGTTAGATTTGGTTTTCGCTTGCATTACGATTTGTATTATCTATATGGTCTATAGTTGTATTTAAAGCTGCCAGATGCACCGTCTGTCTTGATTCACTGTGTAGTGCTATAGTGCTTGTGTCTTTGAACAATATGTGAGGAGTATTTCAGTGCTCCACCCTGTATTGGCATTTGGCTACAAGTTTCCATAAAAAAGGGTAAGCAAATGGACTACAAGTGACGCTGAACTAAGAAAACTATTTGACAAAGGAGGAGAAGATTGATGTCGAGGAATCAGAAAAGAGGGACATTTCAAGGTTTTAGGACTGAAATGGGATTTCCTCAACGCCTAGAGCTTTCCCGACACTACAAGATGAAAAGACATGGAGATGAGAAAACTCTCAAAACGACAAGTTCTGCAAGTTACAGCAAGGCTATACGACTAATGTCAGAACCCTGACACCCCCTGTAAAGTTGTTTGCACCGCGTGACGCACTAGTCACGCACAGAAGCTGTATTTCGGGATCACAACTATTGAGCGGTAGGTGGTGTTGTGCTCGTTAGCATTTATCGCTGCCATCATCATCATCATAGTTAAAAGACCTTAGCGCCGGCGGCGACACCTGGCGGGAAGCCTTTGTGGTGGCGCACAAGAAATAAGCTGGTTTCTTGTGGCATGGGGCGGTAGCGCGGACGGTTGCCTCTAACGGTGGGTCTGCCGTGGACGGCACCGCGGGCCATCTGCGGTGGGCCCACGTGGTGAGTCAGGCGTTAGAGACACCGCCTTGTCTGTCACATTGTTGAATATTGTTTAATATTGTGTAAGGTTGTCTTAGCGCGTTGATCACGATTGGTGTTATAATAATTCGGCGGATGACATCGTCGACCAAAGTAGTTAAAAAAATGTGTGTTTGGTTTGGTTTGTTCTGCAGTGTACATTCACTCCAAGAGCGTTGCGTGGTTCTCTCCATATCGAGACCTCACACCCTTTTGGTTTTTTAACACAATTTTCAGTTACAGCAAAAGTATTGGTGTAGAAAATGTGGATGAAGAAACTGATATAGGATGACTCGCTACCAAGTCAGCACCGAACAGCTTGGAAGGACTGGTCGGAGGAGCTTCAGCAATTGGATGACTTCACCATTAGCATATGCTATCAGAACAATAGGCAAGCTGAAATGAAAGCAGCGACTCTTTACGTGCTTTTCGATGCAAGTCCAATGGTGTATGGAGCAGCTGCATACATTGTAAGAGAATACTTCGATGGAAGCAATAAAGCCAGCTTAATCATTGCAAAAGGGCGAAAGATAAGAGTCACTCCAATGAAAAAGATTACCCTAGCAAGAATGGAGCTTGCTGGCTGCCACCATATCATTCAGATTGGCCAGTGATATAACTGAGAATTTTAAGGTACGCCAAAATTTACACTGACTCTCGAATTGTATTATGCTGGATAAAGTCAAACAAGATGAAAGATCTGTTTGTTCACAACCGCACAGCAGAAATCAAGAGCAAGTTCATCTAGAATCAAAGGAGCTATGTTAAATGTGATGAAAATCCTGCAGATTTGATGACAAGGGGCGTGAAGATGCAAGTTTGCTGTACAGTGAATTAATTTAATTTATAGAGGAAAGGCTCTATGTGGATCAAGAACAAAAAACAAAAGCCTGATTATGACATCACGATAGAAGCAGACAATGATGACAACAAAAAGACCGTGGCAAGCTTAACTACCGCCACGAGTTAAGAGAAGATAATCGATGTGAATAGGTTCGCATTGTACCAGAAACGTTACGAGTTGCAGCATGAGTGATGCGTTATATTGGAAATCTGAGAAAAGAAAAGAAAACAGGTTCATTTACACGAGAAGAAATGAACAAGGTAGAGTTTGTGCTGATAAAGCAGGAGCAGATGTTACAAAATGCATTGGCACAAATGAATGACATGAATTTGCACGAAACGAACATCTTCGAAGACAGTCAAGGTGTCTTAAGAGTGAAAGGAAGGCTTTAGTGGAGTAATTTGAGCTTTGATGAGAAGCATCCTATTGTTTTGCCAAGAGAAAGTCACTTGTCAGAATTCTTAGTTCCTAATGCGCATCAAGTGACAACACACAGTGGCATTGCAGCAACATTAACACATTTAAGAACGAGGTTTTGGGTTGTTCGTGGCTGATAGATGGTGAAATATGTTATAAAAAATGCATCGCATCTAGAAGATTTCATTCTAAACCAATGACACAAGAAACTTCGTCACTACCGGCTGACAGGATAACACAGACGAGGCCATTAAACATAGTTCAAATAGACTTTGCTGGACTCATAAATACTCAAGAGGAGAAAGGTAGCAAAATTAGAAAATTCTACAGAGTAATATTTATGTGTTCAGCAACAAGAGCTGTACAACTGGAGTTGGTCAAGAGGATGTCATCAGAAGGGTTTATACAAGCAGTCTGAAAATTCATAGCTAGAAGAGGATTGTGTACAACAATTGACCGTGAAATTGCAAGCGTGTTCAAGAAATCAAAGAAACAGATAAAGAAGATATTAAAAAAGACAGATGAAAGCGTGCAGCATTGTACCAGTAAACTGAAAGTGAAATGGAAGTTTATTGCAGAGTTAGCTCTATGGTGGCGAGGATTTAATAAAAGACTGATCAGAAGTTTTGAGACGTCCATGGCAAAAACTATAGGAGCTCGACTTATAAATAAAAAAGAAGTATGAACTGCGGTTATTGAAGCAGAAGGAGTAATTAACAACTGGCCTCTTACTTATGTGTATGAAAATCCTAAAAAGCCCTCACTCATCCCACCGAAGGATGTTATAGGAGGCAGGCAAGCAATTAAGAAGCAAGAAGACAACATACCTGGAAAATACAGTTTCATGAGTTACTGGAGTACAAGAAAACAGGCCATGATAACATGATAGAACCAATGAAAAAAAGAGTACCTGAGGGAGCTTAACTGTGCCAGCAGAAAGCCAGAAGCCCACACAACTATAGAAGAAGGAGATGTACAGTAAAACCTCGTTAATTCGAACTCGGTTATTTCAAAATCTCGCTTATTTCGAAGGATTTCCGCGGTCCCGTATTTTGCAATGTATGTTTGAGCGGATAATTTTAAGCAGCGGCCGGCACCAGTACGGTTAATTGAAAAACTTTGGGCGCCATGTGCCAGCTTATGGTAACCCCGCTAATCACCGTAGCGGATGATCACCGCGGGTTCACACTTAGCGAGCCACAGGGCCGCGACTCCGCCACCTATTCGCGTGTAGCGCACCGCTCCGCGCGCGCTCAACTAATAAGGTGTTTAGCATGGCTCGGCGAAACAGACAGTGTTCTAATACAAAACAGACAACACTTTATTGCCCCTTGGCGGCACCCCGAACAACCGTACAACGTTCGCTCCCGGGACGCGGGGAGCAAAGGCACCTGCACGCGGACGTTCACAATAAGAGGAAACCGCGAGCACGTCACAGCTGGCAATGGCGAGCTTTGACACGCCGGTCGGAAAAAGGTCCCTCACGGCTATGCTGCGCACACTCACGATGGCCACTGGGCCTGGTCGCGAGTGTTAGGGCGAACCCCCTACGCGTAGGCCTACGACAAGTGCGGCTCAGTGTGGTACGACCACTTCAAGCACTAGGTATTGCTGTGGGCTTAGCGTACGGTACCGAAGCTAGCACTCAAGTAAACATGCCTGCCGTGGTGCCACAGGCCACCCCAGGCAGGCTACAGTCCGGCCATTCCCAAAGGAGACACGGACGAAGGAAAACACGTGCCTACCCGGCGCCGACCACGGAGGAAAGAGGCGTCTCCCTCGGTGCGCACATACCGCGTGCTGCGCCCGCACGTGGTACCATCTATCGCCACGCATCGTTATCAGAGAAGAAAAAGCAAAAGGGTGTGGCCGTGCGGCGGAATGCCCGCGAAATGGTCGCGGAAGCGCTTCAGATCCCCACATTCTCCTCTCCTTAATTCACCCTATATACCGGTCTGCAAAGGCAGCCGGTCGTCGCCCATGCATACAAAGGCGTCATGCAATAGGCAACAGCTAGCCTCAGCCTCGCCCTGCAACTGCTGCTGAAGAAAAAAAATAAAACAACACAAGAATACACTTGAGAAATACAATGGCGCCGCAGAAGATGGGTAACGGGAGTTCATGATGCTCATGCAAGAGTGCGTCCACGGCTCAGCGTCACATAATGTTTGACTTGGGTGACTGCGGGGATGTGAGAGTGCAAGGCAAGGGTTCTGGTTGAGGCCCTCATGTGAGGAACGGGCTCACCTTCGTCTCGTCGATGTTGATGACAGCCCTGGAAGTCCGACGAACGCCGCCTCAGTAGAGGTTCGGATAAACGTCGCTGCTACAGCCGGCTCTTCTGCTGGAATCTTGGTCGCCAAATTTACTGGCTGTAAGGCGTCCTGTGGCGTCGGTCGAGTCATGCACAGCGTCTGCGCCAGCTGGCCTCGTGCAGGAGCCGTGATAGAAAGGCCAGCAGAGCTTATCAGCGACGGTCGGGAGCAGGGCACAACCGGGCAGCCTAATGACAGCAGGTCTCCGAACACCTCCAGAGTCCAAGGTGGTGTAGGAGTTGGTGACTGCTTAAGTTGTCGCCACACACACGCACACACGCACACACACCTTCGATGGTTGGGTCTCTCCAAACGCGCCCCACAAAAGGAAGGCGCAGAGTGTCCTTTGTCCCTCTCCCCATGCCAAAGCACCAATTCACAATCCCCTCCTCCAGCGAGAAAAAAAAGAAAACACGAAAAAACATCAAGTAAACAAGAACACTGAAATGACAATCAGCAGCAGTAACTGAGCAAAACCGACTTCTTTGCAAGCACTGGCTGTAAAGAAAAACTGAGACTAGACAGTAAAAATGAGGGCCTTCATTTGCGGAAAGTAATCCCGCCGTCCGACGCGTAATCACTCTGATGACCGCTTCCTCAGAATATACCGGTGCGTGGTCCAAATACAGTCCGCCGCGCTGGGTGTGCGCCGTTGCTTGCGCGAAGAGCCCCTGGGGGCTGGCGCAGGCTCGTCAGACCTCGACGCAAATGCTTTCAGGTCTGTGATGTGGGCACGGCTGAGTTTTTCTGAAAGCGGGTCTTTCAGCAAGTACACGAGTGGAGTGCAAGCTTTCTCCATTCGGTACGAACCAAGCCACTTTGGAGCGAGGGAAGCTGAGAAACCCTTGCTCACGTCGCTAAGAGCGTGGTTGCGCTTGAGGACAAGGTCCCCTACCTTAAATGAAAGATGGCGACGTTTTCGGTCGTACTGGGCCTTTTGCTCAGCCCTGGCCGATGCCAAACTCTGCCTCGCTCTAGTGAGAGCTCGAGAAAGCCTGTCCCGAAGTGTTTAAGCGTAAGCAGAACAGTCTGCCGGTTCTTCCTCGTACCCGAGCTGGCATTGCATGACACTGGTTACCGGATTTGCCAACTCCCTTCCAAAACTAAGGAAGGTGGGGGAGCAACTAGTAGAGCGACTCTCGGAGGTTCAGATTGAAAATGCGAGTTCACTCAAATGGTCTGCCCAGTCCTTTTAACTTTCGGCAAAGGCCCGCCAACATCGGTTTGAGCGTACGATTAGTTCGCGCCGTCAAATTGGACTAGGGATGGTAGGGCGAAGTGGTGCAGTGATTTATTCCTAGGGAGCGGCACGTATCACCAAACACCCGAGCGGTGAAATATGACGCGTTGTCCATGATCAATTTTTTCGGAAAGCCGAACCGACAAAAAACTTCCAGTGGCCTCTCTAGCACCGCTCGTGCCATCACTTTCCGCAGCGGAAACAACTCCACCCTATTGTAAAAATGATCAACGACTACCATCAGATGTATGAACCCCTGCTTACTCCTGGGGAAAGGCCGCATTAGATCGCAGGTGGCTACTTGCCACGGACGCTCACTGACAAACGGTTTCATCAAGCCGGGCGGCTTGCCACCCCTTGATTTCACCGCTTGACAGACGTGGTAGGAACGGCAATAGCGAAAAATGTCACGCTTTATGCTAAGCCAAGTCACAACCTTGCTCAGTTTCGCAGAAACTTTAGAGCCACTCAGGTGACCAGCCATGGGCTCGTCGTGAGAGGCTCGGAAGAGTGCGCCTCTCAGAGTTTTGGGCACAACCACCTTAAACGGGTCTACTGACTCCTCATCGGTGGCTATGTATTTCAGCAGGAGTCCATCATGGTCCAGCAAGTATGTATCCGCGGGGGACCCAGCAACACATGCCGGTTCCCGTCCTCCTGCGCCCGCCGCGCTACCAGCAGCGTCTCAGGCGCTCTATCTCCCTGAGACCGTCACTCAACTTGCGACAAAACAGATCATCTTGCTGGGCCTTCAGTAACTTTTGCCTGCTGAAAGCGATTCCTATTCTCCCAAAGGGGAGCTTGGTATCGTTCCCACTCAGGACTGCAGCCATCCCCTCCGCTCGCATTGGCGTCATGGGTTCGCTTCCCTTTCGCTCCCTCTCTTGCCCGCTTCGCGGCGCGCTGCTTGCCTGGCCCGTGGAAAGGGTTTGCTCGTCGGCGCACTCTCCCTTTTCTCCACTCAGCGGCTCCGCCACCGTTTCGCCCGCGCCGCTCGGTTGCGCAAAGGCATCGCTAGCGGTTGTCGCACCGGGATCCAGGCTCCTGGTAGACACTGGGGCACGAGATAGCGTGTCAGCTACCACATTAGTGCTTCCCTACCGATACTGCACTGAAAAGTCATAACGCTGTATCAGGAGAGCCCAGCGCTAGCCTGCTTGCAGGCTCATGGAGCCGGATTAGCCAGCTAAATGCGCTGTGATCTGTTTGCACCACAAATTTTGTCCCTTCAAGGTAGACATCAAACTTCCGCTGTGCAAACACGATGGCGAGACACTCCTTCTCGGTCACGAAATAATTCCTTTCCGCGGGTATCAACGAGCGGCTGGCAAAGGCCAACGGCTGCAACACACCATCGTATTCCTGTAGGAGAACTGCTCCCAATCCCAGATCGCTTGCGCCAGTCTGGACAACAAATGGTCTGGTAAGGTCGGGGAGCTTGAGCTGTGCCGTCTCCGCAATGGCGCTAGACAGAAGGCAAAACGCCTCTTGCTGCTCAGGTCCCCATCGCCACTCAGCTGACTTACCCAGAAGCTTGGTCAAGGGCGCCTGCACTTGGGCACAGGGCGGAATGTAAAAATTGGCCATTCCGAGAAAGTGGCGCAGGCCGCGTACGTCCTTGGGCGCGGGGAAATTGCTCGAAGTTTCTCCCGAGCTGGCTCAATGGAGCCTTCGCCCAGCGTGAAGCCAAGTAACTGAACTCGGGTTTGGGCTAGTTGGGCCTTTGCGGGAATTTTAGGTCATCCCGGCGTATCTCCCCCTCTCCCCCGAGGACGCGGTCTACGAGTCTCTGAAAAGTCGCAGGAGCATTGCAAAGACCAAAGGGCATACGAGTGAACTCCAATAACCCTCTGTGGGAAGTGAACAGGTTCTTGCACCGGTCACGCTCATCCATCCGGACCTGTAGGTAACTTTTGGAGGCATCTAATGTGGTAAAATCCCACGCAGTTCCAAGGTTTCCTACGATGGAGCTAATCGTGGGGAGCGGATAGGCATCCTTACGAGTCATTCCGTTCAGACGGCGGTGGTCTACGCACAGGCGATGACTGCCATCTTTCTTAGGCACCAACACCATTGGAGATGCCCAGGCGCTGGACGATTGGCGAACAATGCCAGCTGAGAGCATCTCGTCCAGCAAGCCGTAAATTACCTGCCTTTTGGCCTGGCTGACGGGCCTGGGGTTACTACTTCAAAGGAAGCGCGTCGCTAGTTTCGATCGAATGGCTCACCAAATCGGTACAGTCGGGTTGATCGGTGAAGAGCTCATCGTATTCGCGTAACAAAGCCGACAGACGAGCCTTCTATGTATCATTCAATTGAGTCGCACAGGCGATCAAAGAATGCGGAGCCTCTTCGTGTCGTTCCGCTCGATCCCGATGGGGATTTTGAGCCGACGAGTGTATAGCGCAGGGGCCTGCTCCCAAAGTTTGCACGTGACGTGGTTTCGAGGCTTCAAATGCAGAGGCAACAGAAAGCGCCGGTGGGCTGATGAACAGCTTTAGCTTGGAAAAAGGTCCGTCGCGATAGCCTCTATTCGCAATGTCCACTACGATACGGGTTTTAAGGAGAAAGTCCCGACTGAGAATCACAGGAACACTGAGCCCTGGAAGATGAACGAAAAGCGCGCGTTTACATTTGGCCTCCCCATCTGACAGTCAACCTCGCGGCACCCGCCGACTGGGCTACGCCTTTCGCGAGGGTGAATGTCGTTCGGCTGTCCCGCAAGTGCACCGAGTCCTTCTGCAAGTGGGACAACACGTGTTCGCCGAAACAACGAAGCGCTTGCGCCCATGTCCAGCAAAGCAGAGAATTAGCGACCGACAATGGTGACCGAAATAAACGGAGCGTGCACACCAGCAAGACTGCTTGCCCAGTACGCAGAGGGGAGAAGCAAGGGTTCGGCTGCTCGTGCCTTCACGAACGGCCCGCGCCCCCGTTTCCCTGCCTCACAGGAGGCACAAACGCGGAGCACTCCCTCGTAATGTGCCCTCGTTGACGGCAGCGAAAGCAGCGCACTCCATCGCAGTCCCTTCTCAAGACGGAGCAGCTTCGAGCTGCAGGGGTCGGTTCGCCGCGTGATCAAAGGAACTGCTCTGACGACCGTTACCAACGGTGATGCGCTGGGTCGAATTTCGTCCTTGCTCGTGCACGTCGAGTTACGATGCAGCACCGGCTGCACGCCTCCCGTATGTGTTGGGATCTAAAGCTAGATCGCTTATCTCCCATTTGCGGCCACCTGTAGCGGTAGCCGCAAAGGCAGCTCCGGCGGGCTGTTGCCGCTGAGAAAGGGTCATGGACCCTCCCCACGCGCAGCGAGGTTCGAGGGCCTCGCTGGCTGGCGGTGGCGGGCGATAAGAACGCGCGGCGAGCATGTCGGCTTGGATACGCTATGCCTCGACGGCGAATTCCTCCAAATCACGGAAGCGACTGCCGCGCAGGTACGCCAAAAAGTCGGGTGTGCCTGCCTAATCACCCGTTCGATGTGCTCCTCGTTCGAGGCTCGGGGCTTAGCGATAGAAAAAATGTCTTCTATCGAACGTATATACTCCTGAAGCGACTCATTAGGAGCTTGTGTGCGGAGCTCGAGCTCGCGCCGCATCCTACTCTCGTAGTCAGCGGGTAATAATACGCGCAGGAAGGCCGCGCGGAACTCATCGAGGGTTGCTGCTCAGTGACCGGAAAGCCGATGCCACCTGGCCGCTGTGACTGTCAGTGCAGCCAGGACGACGCGTCCGAGCACTTCCTGGTCGTCTAGACCCATGGCTCTCTGATAACGTGTGAGGGAGTCCAGGTAATCTCTTGCACTTTGCAGATCACCATAACCGCTGTAGGTCGGAACGGCCAACATGACAGCGGGATGAGGGTGTTTCGGAACGGCCGAAAGTGTTTAAACTGCCCCCGTGAGTGCCTGAATCATTTGGGTGGCATTTTGCAGCAGCGTCTGTGCGCCTGCTTCAAAGGAAGCTGTCGGTGCATTAGCGGTGCGGACGAGCGATAGGAAACTGTCTCCGAGCTCGATAAGCAGCGCGGTTTCAAAATGGATACCGGCCGTCGCGACATTGGGGAGCGCCTGTTGTTCACAGCCGACTCTTGGGGCAGCTTCACGTGAAATTGCTAGGCCGCTTGCGGCTAGCGGTACAGGCGCGTGCTCGAAATGAGCTTGGCTGCCAGGTTGCGTAGCAGCCAGCGGGCAAAATTCAGCAATGGCTGAGGTCGCGGTGCCGATTTGTGCCCCGGAAGCTCCAATGAGAGCCGTTTCGGAGCGCTGTGACATAGAACTGCCATGCATTCCAAAGAGAGCAGTAGCAATTCAATTTGCCCGCGTGCACTGTTCGGGTTGGGCTCTGGCCCCGGACCCAAAACACGCTACCTCTCCAGTGGGAGCTGATACGTAGCGCCTTGTGTCATCTCGACTGGGGCTTGTGACAAGTGAAGGTGTGCGATTGTGATGCTCAAGGGGAGCACGGGCCCTGTTCTCGAGCAATGCGGTATCTGCTAAAAGCGTCAGCGGACAGAACTCACTCGGAGCAGACATAACGTGGGTATACGCGGCGAGCCTGATGCGCAAAGGTGGGCTGGCTCGGCTAAGACTAATCAAAGGCTTAATGAGCCTTTGATACCGCATTGGGCGCCAGTATGGTGACCCCGCTACTCACCGTAGTGAATGATGACCGCGGGTTCACACTTAGCGAGCCACAGGGCCGCGTCTCCGCCACCTACTCGCATGTAGCGCACCGCTCCGCGCGCGCTCAACTAATAAGGCGTTTAGCGCAGCTCGGCAAAACAGACAGTGTTCCAATACAAAATAGACAACACTTTATTGCCCCTTGGCGGCACCCCGAACAACAGTACAACGTCCACTCCTGGGACGCGGGGAGCAAAGGCACCTGCACGCAGACGTTCACAATAAGGGGAAACCGCGAGCACGTCGCAGCTGGTAATGGCGAGCTTTGACACGCCGGTCGGGAAAAGGTCCCTCACAGCTATGCTGCGCACTCTCACGATGACCACTGGGCCTGGTCGCGAGTGTTAGGGCAAACGCCCTGCGCGTAGGCCTACGACAAGTGCAGCTCGGTGTAGTACGACCACTTCAAGCACTAGGTATTGCTGTGGGCTTAGCGTACGGTACCGAGGCTAACACTCAAGTAAACATGCCTGCTGTGGTGCCACAGGCCACCCCAGGCAGGCTACAGTCCGGCGATTCCCAAAGGGGACGCGGACGAAGGAAAACACGTGCCTACCCGGCGCCGACCACGGAGGAGAGAGGCCACACGTGGCGATAAATAGCGCCACACATCGTTATCAGAGCAGAAAAAGCAAAATGGTGTGGTCCTGCGGCGGAATGCCCGCGAAATGGTCGCGGGTGCGCTTCAGATCCCCACAAGTTCCAGATCCCGACTTCACCGCAAATCCACAGAATGACGGCTTTTAATAGCCACAAGGCAATGTAACGCATCGATACTAACGAGTGGCAACCTCACTACTTCCAGAGCAAAAAAAAAAAGACAAAAAGAGAGGGAAAAAAAATGGCTCGTGGTCAACCAAAACGTGCACCTGCGGAAAACAAGCTGTGCTTCTCTGCAATACAGCAGTGACACGCGGGCAGCTTATTGCATGTTTCTCGCATCGTCAGCGGGTACCCATTCTTTTTGGGATCGTAAATAAATTAATAAAACACAGTTTAGCGGAAATCGCAATGTATGCGAACCTCTGATTGTCGGTTGCTCCAGTAATTCGAGTCTTTGCACTGCTGGCAGATTTCTTGCCAGTAACACCTACAAGAAACAAGAGCATGAAAAACAAGAACAAGAGAAACAAGAGAATGAGTTTAAATGTGAAAATGAGCTTCTCAAATTACAGTTAAGACCAGCGCAACTACACAGTGTTCCACAAGACGACCAGTGTCACATCAGCATCCTCTAGCCACAGCCACTGAAACTAAATCACATATGTCTGTCGCGAACTTATCTCAGACGCGCTTGCAAAGAATGGATTTGAGAAACTCAGGAGACGAGCGTGGCATAACAAACACTTTTTATACTCTGAATGGACGAAAGCAATACACAGAATTTGCATTAAATCACTCAATAACTCCATAACAACCAATCACTCAATAACACTCAATAACAATCTGCGCACATGGGCAAACCCAAACTGACTGTAGTTTTGTCCGAATCCGTTACTAGCGCTAGCCACTAGCCCTAAGCCAATATGGTGTTAACAATGGAATCTTCTTACAGTTCGTCGCATTGCCCTTAGCTGTGTCGACGTTTAGCCGAGTTCTCTGTTGTTGATAGGCTCTTCCACTTCTTATGGTAGCCGCCGGTTAATCTCACCGAGCGAACCGCTCGTCTTCATCGCCAGTGTCCCTATCCCCGTCTGAATCTTCAGCCTCGCTAGGCTTAGTTCATCATGGACTCCGCTGCGGACGTGTCCCCTGACTGGTATGGGCTGCTACCATCATCTTGGTGCAAAATGGCATAGCTACACGTATACTAGGAACTGCTGGGCAAGAGTGTGGCAAGTCCGGGCAGCGTCACTCGGGACTCTCGAGATCGACGACCACTTCCCGAGCCTCTCATGCCGACATCCTTCAGAACCAGGCAGCTATGCTGCTCCCGTCGTTGTAGCGATGCTCGTTTTCCACGTTTTCGCAGCTCGGAACCCCACAGCACAGTGCCAGCTCATCCTCGGGGATTATTCTTTACGGCTCGGGTCGCGTGCCACAAACCTTTTTCCGACCAATCTCCTGCCTCAACGTGGCTGGTGTGCGTGCCCGTTGGTGACTTTCTTCTCCTCGTGCGCCGTCGCCACGCTTCCACAATCTACACGCGCCTCGTGCCTTTTCTTTACTCATCCCAATGTGGAGAATGTTAATGGCTTCTTTCGATAAGAGACATGATGACTTGAATGCCTCTTCACATAGTTTTGATTGGATTGCCAGGGGGCAAAGATAGAAAATAAGAGAGTGGACAGCATTCAGTTTGTGTCTGGTCGGGGAAGCCTCACATCTTTGGTCAAATGACTGCTGATGACTTCATAAGTTACGCAAAAGGTGTTACAAAGACTTAGGTTGACTGTTGAAGGGTTCTGAGAGCTGTTTCGTAGGTGCAAGCCAGAGAATGCAGAGACTGCGAAGCAGCTTGCATGCCGCTTATCAAATAATTTTGATGGATGGATGGAGATGCCAAATGTAAACATATGAAGGAGTACGTAATCGTGTGGTTTTAGAGCAACTCTTGAATTGCTGCAGTAACACTTTAAATGTTTTACTAAAGGAAAGAAAGGTAGCATTACTTAAAGATTTAGCAGAGCATGCAGATCAGTATTTAGAGGCTCAGGGACTTAGAAACATGGCGAAGGGATGTGAGAATGGTGCCAGGGCAAAACCAGATGAGACAAGGAGTAGACATTGGGGGGTACTTAACATGGCACAGTGACCGCTCAGGTGTTTTTTATGTAACTGCATTTGGCACCGAGCTATAGATTTTTGAACTGGAGATGGTCATTCACATGCACAAGCAGAGTACCAGGTGTGCTATAGCAGCGGACACCGTAAATGCGAGTGTAGATCAGAGACTACAGAAAAAAGTAGCCTGCATAGCGGACTCCCAGGGTGGTAACACGAAAGAAGTTGAGACTGCAGACAAAGTAGCCTGCATAGTGAACGCACACAATGGTAATGTAAATAAAAGAGCAAAATGAACAAATTAAGCTTTACCCACAAGGAGATTGTTTACCAGCGGTAAATGAAGAGATAGGTGCATGGAGAAAGGGTTAAAGTTTTGAGAGATATGGGCACAACTATTGTTTTGGTGAAAAAGAGCTTAGTAACTATTGTTTTGGTGAAAAGGAGTTAAATGGATGAAGTGAATCCAACAGGAGAGTACGCAACAATCATTCTAGTGGAAAGTTCGGTGAGACCACTTCCAGAAGCTCGTATTATAGTTGCAA
The DNA here is from genome assembly GCA_013436015.1 of Rhipicephalus annulatus. Taxonomy (NCBI): domain Eukaryota; kingdom Metazoa; phylum Arthropoda; class Arachnida; order Ixodida; family Ixodidae; genus Rhipicephalus; species Rhipicephalus annulatus. Next base: position 25,056 of record WOVY01015102.1, read on the forward strand.
GTCCATGTTACAATGACTCGGTGACCGCTCAGAGAAGCTTATGTACGACTCGATATTAGGTAATGTGCCAGGAATGAGAAAAGCAGATGAGCCTGGTATGAGTTGGGAGAAGAACAATTACGTGATAGAAGAACAGAATGCAACCATAAGTAGAGTACATAACAAAAGGAGAGTGGTAAAAGGAATCATGCCCCAAAATTTATGGTAAATGCAGCCAGAAATAGGTAACTAAAGTGGCATGAGCAGTAATCACAAGAGTGAAAGCAAAGAAGGCAGCAGAGGTCGAAAGCTTAAAAGAAGATGCGAGTCAGAAAACACAAGTTTTTTTCAAAATTACCCATTTTTTGTTTTTATTTGCTTTCAAAATTAAGCTTCGCTATTTTCAGGACAAAAAGAATTATAACTCGAATAGATTAAAATCATTTTTAAAGATCGCAAAGTGGCTACTAAATCTAAAAAGAGCTCATTGTCCAGCGTCCCCGAGAAATCATCACTTGGCAGCTTGCCATTGCATTTCGCATGAGGAGTTTACTAAAGCCACATTTTCAAAATAACCATGATTGAAAAGCTCTCAGGATGGAAGAAATGATCTCAAAAAAACATATCTTTCCTGCCTATATAGGCTTTCACTTTTGCCTTTAAAATGTGTTTTTCTCAAGAACCATTTTTCGGATATTTCTTGAATTCGGGCATTATATTTTCCTACTTCTTATAGGCTAATTAAGATGAAATATTGCCCTCATATTCCCTAATAAATGAAGGGTGGAAGTATTTCTTTTAAAACTTGATATCACCTGTATAATTATTAAGATCCAAAAGTAAGCAATAAGTATGGGCTGAAGATTTTATGGATTCTCATATTACAATTTTTCTTGTTTATAAAAATGTCCTATATGCACATTCTTCATAATTAAAAAACTTGATATCGCCAGTATATTTATTAAGATCCTAAAGTAAGCAATTAGTATGGGCTCAAGATTCAATAAATTCTCACATTACAATTTTTCTTATTCATAAAAATGTCTTATACACACTTTCTACATAATTAATTGCATTCTACAGTTAATGCCGAGCAATATGAGCCATTTATGTATGGCCTAGAAGCAGGACAGCATAGTGGCATAAAAAGTTTGTCCTAAACGAACTGTGCTTTACACATTGTCATGGCAAAAAGCGAAACTGTGCAACTCACTGTAAACTAACTACTGTATTTAGTCACGTAACGAAGCCACCTTTTTTTTCTTGTGTTAACAATTATATGGACACTCTTGGCTGGAATTTTGCCACCAGCGTCAGCGTCACTTATCATATATGTATATGTATCTATATATATTGATACACAACATCCGGCACAGCCTTGCTGCATAAAAGAGAAAGACGACGTTTTTCTCTTTCATGCAGCAGGGCTGTGCCGGCTGTTGTGTATCATCTGTGCCGGCTCTTGTGCATCAGTATGAAAATCCAAGAAAAAAAAACCAGAAAAAAACTCCGGTGCGCGGAATTGAACTGGCGTCTTTTGAATCGTGAGTGCGAGGCGCTGACCACTGCACCATAGAGAAGCACGTCCTTAAATGATTCAATGGCAAGCTATTTATATCTACCACTGCTGACGGGCATCTGCTCACGGGCATCTCGGGGGAAATAGTGTTTTCAGCATTACCAGCAAGATGGCGCAATGAGCGTGCGTCGCCACATCACGTGGCGGCGACCGCTCTAATCTCCCACGCGTTCTTTGCCCCACTTAGAGGAGGGGAGCAATGATCTCTCTCATGAGCCCTTATCTCGCGATAGGGAGGAGGGGAGGATCTTACATCTTGGCTGGCCTTGGGCTTTACCTAAAACGATTCTGCTGCAGTTATCGGGTGCACAAAAGTCACTGCAATCATTGCAGTCTCTGTTTAAGAAAAGCGCGAGCTTTTCAGAGACAGTGAAATAACAACTGAGACGCTTTTTCACGTGCATCTGTACCTGTGAGTACGTTTCATGCGTCATTGGTGCCTGAAAAATGTGAGGCATGTTTCAATCTGCTTTACATTCTGCACATGACCTTCCAATTTGTTGCTATCACATTTATTGCTTCGCCTTTGAGAAAAAGCTGTGACTTTTTTTTTTTCACTAATGTTGACACCAATTTGAGGAAAGGGTTCATTATGCAAGGAGAAAAAGTCACGAGACTTAAAAGAGCTAAAAAATTTGCATCACGGTATTAAGAAACTTGTTGTCCAACCACTGATTTCCTTCAATTCAGTGGCAGGACTACAAAGCCTCTATTCGAGAATTTCGTTCTTCACAAGAAAATTTTCTGGCCCACGAAATGCGTGACGAACCTTTTTTGTTGCCCGAAGCTCTCCTCGTTTTCTCCTGTAACGAATGCGCACGCATCAATGTCGAAGTGTCGTCCAGCTGCTTGGTTCCCATGCTCCAGCACACGCTCGATAATGTTTAAAACCAGCCGTGTAGCAAGCCTACAGACCGATCGTGGCCTACACAGCAGGTGTCCAATGAAGTTCACTATGATACGACAAACCAGACAACAAAAGTGCAATGTAGAATGACGGTGCATGAAGGCACGCATGTTGCGGGTGCAGTCCGCCTTCAGCAGTTAGCACTGTGGGTGCGGTTGTGCTTTGTTTTTTGCTTTCTTTTTATGCCGCTGTGCTCGCATGCCGCTATAGTAAAAGAAAATTCAGCAGATCCCACGAGTTATGTGGAGGGAAGGTGAATGTGTTGCAATTTTTTTATTGAGCGAGACGTGAAGAGATGACGCTAAATATATGTACAAATGTTGCACGTGCAGACATATGTTAAAGAGTTGCTGATGTTTATAAAACCAGTTGTTTGCATTTGTGCAACAATGCAAACTTAAACATGCGTATTAGCAACACCAGAAGCTGGTATGAAGCGCTGATGCTCGCGAAGATGCTAGCCCTAGACACTGCTACATAAATGAACAGGGGATGGCAACTAATCAAAATCTAGAGAGAGAGCCGTGACGCAGGACAATGTTTTCGATGAAAATTTGGCTACCTCAGATGCGCTACCTTTCGGCAGAGCTTTCGTCTCGGCGTAGCAGGTAAGGTAGTCGGTAGCTACGACGATCCATTTGTTTCCGACAGCTGACGTTAGAAACGGCCCAAGTAAATCCATACCAATTTGCTCGAATGGTCGACGAGGTGACTTGATGGGCTGCAGAAGTCCTGCTGGCCTTATCGGCGGTGTCTAGCGTCACTGGCAGTCCCGGCATGTCCTCACGTAATGAGCGACGTCTGCTGCAAGGCATTGCCAGTAGTATTTTTCGTATATTCTCGCGAGTGTGCGGGAAGAACCCAGCTGGTCAGCCGCTAGGTCGTCATGAAGGGCCTGCAGAATTTCTAGTTGCAATGTCAAAGGTACAGCGATAAGGTAGTTGGGTTGGGCCAAAGAAAAGTTCTTCTTTATGTGCACGTTGTTTTTCAAGAAAAATGACGCCAGACCTCACCTGAATACGTTTGGGACGACACTAGTCTGGCCCTCGAGGTATTCCACTAGCACTCTAATTTCCTGGTCGTCGGCACTTGTGTTTACCTAGAATTACTCATCATCCTGGTCATCCTGCGATGGTGGACCGACAGGGGGCATGAGACAGGCATTCGACGTCGGAGTGTTTCCTTCCGGACTTGTACACGGCGGCAATGTCGAATGCTTAAAATCTCAGGCTCCACCGTTCAAGGCGACCTAAAGGGCCCTTCAAGTTAGCTAGCCAACACAGGGCGTGGTGGTCGCTCACAACTTTGAAAGGTCTCCTGCAGAGATAAGGGTAAAATTTCGAAAGAGCCCAGATGATGGCGAGGCACTTCTTTTCTGTTGTGGAATAGTTGGCCTTGGCTTTGAATAGCGCCCGGCTAGCATAACGATAACTCTTTCCAGGCTGCCGATCTTCTGAACAAGGAAATTGCAGAGTCCTACACTGCTTGTGTCAGTGTGTACTTCTATTTCAGCGTATTTGTCAAAATGCGCAAGTAGTGGCGGTGCCTGCAGGCATGGTTTAAGCTTCTGAAATGCTTCCTCTTGTGCCGTGTCCCACCTAAATTTGACATCGGTTTTCGTGAGGTGAGCTAGCGGCTCAGCGATCTTTGAAAATTCATTGACGAAACGCCCTTAATAGGCACACAATCCGAGGAATCGGCATGCTGCTTCCTTGTCGGTGGGTGGTGGAAATCGGCGATGGTGGCTGTTTTCCACAGCTTTAGATGGACTCAAGACTTGCTAATTAAAAGTCCAAAGAACAAGAGCTTCTCATACCCGAAGCGCCACTTTTCGGGTTTTAGGGTGAGTCCGAAAGTCTTGATAGCTTGAAGTACTGCTTCAAGGCACGTGAAATGCTCGTCGAAGCTCAAAAAAAACACGACCACATCGTCCAAGCACATGAAGCAAGTCTGCCACTTCAATCCCCCCAGCACAGTGTCCATAACATAATGAAACGTAGCCGGCACCGAGCAAAGACCAAATGGCATGACCTTGAACTTGAAGAGAAAGTCTGGTGTGATAAAGGCAGTCTTCTCTCGATCTCTCTTGTCAACGTCAATTCGCCAATAGCCTGTCTTGAGGCTGTGGGGGTGCTGACACCACCTTTAAAGTTCTTTGTGCCGTGTGGCGCACGTGTCTCACCCCAGAAGCCGTATTTCGGGGGCGACAACTGCCGGACGATAGATGGCGTTGTGTTCGCGTCGAGTACCACTGTTGGTAGAGTGGTAGCGCCTGACAGTGACTCCTGGCGGAAGGCAGGCCTTGGTGGCGGGGGAAAGTTGAGCGAGCCTCTTCTGCGCGTGGCAATTGCCGCGAACGGTTGTCTCTCGCGGTGGGTCCTCGGCACATGGTACCACGGCCTGCGCGCTGGGGGCCCACGTGGTAAGTCAAGCGTTGGCGACGCAGCCTTCGATGTGTTATTGTGTTTGTCGTGTTATTGTGTAACGATGTCCTAGTGTGTTAATTACGATTTATGTATCATTCGGTGGACAATACCGTCGTTATAAATTAGCCAAATAAATGTATGTTGTTGGTTTGTACCGACCGCGTCTGCTGTGTCCGCTCACTCCAAGAGCGTGGCGTGGTGCGTACTCGCCATTCGAGACCCCACAAGGTCCATCGAGGAAAAGTACTTTGCACTCTACAGATAATCCAGAGCGTCTTCTCTACGTGAAAGAGGGTACATGTCTTTCTTCATCATCTTGTTTAAGCGGTGGTAATCAATGCAAAAAAGTAGGCTCCGGTCCTTCTTTTTCGCTAATACTAATGGTGACGTCTACTGACTCTTGGATGGCTGAATGATGTCATCTCGTAGCATTTCGTCAACTTGTTTTTTCACGGCCTCGCGTTCACGGGTTGAGTAGAGGCTCTGCCACACTGGTCAAGCACTTCCTTCTATTGTAATGTGAAGTTTCGTGACTGAGGTTTGCCGAATTCTGGATGATGTTTAGAAGGAGCTCTTGAATTGTAGAAGCAGGATTTTGAGCTCGTCTTGTTGAGATTTTGAAAGTCTCCGGTTGATGTCGAAATCTGGTTGGAGACAACGATTCATAGAGGAAGCTTCGGCAGCATCGAAAAGGGTGGAAGCGTAGCTGGCAGTCCACAAATTTGTTGATGTATGTGACTGTCTGTTGGTGATGTAGGTGACGCTGAGGTGCCTATATGCATGGCTGAAGTTTGTCAGCAATACCAGAGTCCCTTAATACCGTTCTGGTGACGAAACTTCTCCGTCACTCTATGGGAGAGCTTGATATGGTGCCAAGAGCGGCCGCTACGCAGCGCAAGCCGTCCTAGAGGGGCCATCACCCCGCTGCGCCCGGCGGAACGCACTGGTTGCGGCGGCCTCCGGAAGGCGTTGTGTGGTGGCAGCTCGCGGTTTCTGCATCAGCGAAACGCGAACTTCATGTGCCAGTGCACCGTGCTCAAGGTGGACGGCATGAAAATTCGAATGAACAATGCCTAAGACGTGCTGTGTGACGGGTTGCAGCTCCGAATACCGAAGCAACAAAGAAAAGGCGTCGCTCTTCTGTTTCCCAAGTAGCGCCGAACTCCGAGAGAAATGGAAGCGAGCTATACCGCAGCTGGAAGCTGGCGGTTTCAGCTTCGAAAGTAAGAACGTTCGGTTGTGCGAAAAGCATTTTGATGCTAGCGACGTTGTGAGAACCAACGAACACATCATGAACGGGGTGATCGTGTCGCTTCAGCGAGAGAGACCGAGGCTTCGCACGAACGCCGTTTCAAGAATTTTTGACGGGTTCTTGGCGTACCTGACAAAGCCGAAACCGCGTTCACGGCCTGCGACTCAGAGGCGACCAGCGAAAAGGCGGCGCGAATTGTCACCGGAATGCGCAGCAGTGGAATGCCAAAATCTCAACACCGACGCGGCAGGAGAAGCAAGTGACGGTAAGCTCTTGAGCCGGTTTAGTCGCGGCGTTACTTTGTTCCCTCAGTCCCATGACCCTGTGTTAGTGGCTGGTGGCATCGACGTGCTTCTGAACAGTGTTATTGAATTGTATGACAGATTCAGCAGCCACCGATAGCGGACACGCAGATCAGGCCTGCCAAACGGAACAGGCAGTGTGTTCGTTTCTTGAAGTGCAGACGCTAAAGGCGCAGCTTTCGAGTACGCGGCAACGACTCGAACTGTGTCAGAAGCAGCTTGCGAAGATGAGAGTCCTGGCCAACAAAAATGCAAGACTCTTACAAAACCTGGACAAGCTATCTACCCGCGAGAAGCTTATTTACGATCAGTGCATCATGAAGGCAAACGCGAAATCTCCGAAAGCTGCCAGGTAATCTTCAGTCGCACATAACTGCCACGAAGCTATGAATATGATCGCACATCTTTTTCGTACCACTGTCTTGTGCATATTTTTTAAGAGCAGTGCACGCTAGCATTGCATGTCAGAGTAATCCTAAATTGCCCGCTTTGCATGATCGCACAATGCAAGCTGTCTGTTGCTCTCGTACTAGAGTAGGGATGCATGTTAATATTGAAAATGACAAGGCATTTTTAAACGCGGTGGTTGTGTATTGCGGTATGAGGAAAGATGGTGTGATGCATGTCGTGCATCTTCTTTTTTCTGCTTGCTGTGGTTATGCACTTGCACTGTTCACTCACCAGCCTCGGTTTACCTGAATGCACAACGAGCCGGCACTCTCTTTAGGTACAAAAAAGCATGAATTTATGACTGCCTGCTACTGAAGATTAAGTCGACAGCGGTCTATACATTCCTTCACGAGAATGAGTACCTTCCCTTTCCCAACCCTCGCACCCTCTACACGTACCTGAGGAGCCTCAAGGCTGACTTTGGTTTTGACAGCAGTCTATTCACCGTTCTCAAAGACAAGCTGCAAGTACTTCCTGAGCGAGAGCGTCGAGGTTTGGAACAATGCACAAACTTACTACTGCATTCTATGACTTCATATCTCATATGTGATGCATGTCTAATAAGATGTATTTTTTTACAGGTGTCCTGATGTTCGATGAAATGAGCGTAAGAAAGAGTGTGCACATTAGGGAGTCAGACATGGCTCTGCTCGGAAAAGTTAACTTCGCTGAGCACACAAGACCCTCAGACTGTAAGAAAGATGGCGATCACGTCCTGGTCTTTCTCTTCCGACCATTTCTTGGAGGGTGGTCGCAGACTGTTGGGACGTTTTGTTCCTCCTGTGCAGCCCCTAGTTCAATAGTAGCGAAGTTGTTGCTCCAGTGCATTGTGCACCTTTCGAACGCTGGCGCGATTGTCAATGCTGTTACATGCGACAATTCAACACCAAATCGTTCAGCTTTAAGGAGCTTGGGTTAGTATCTGGGGACACGAGTTAAATTTGTCAAATTAAGAATTGAACACTACTAACTGCACTGATGTGTTTTTTTCAGGGATAAACAGTGACCAGAAACAGCTGCAAACTTCATTCCAGCATCCATGTGACCCTTCACGGACAGTGCAGGCACTATTTGATCCACCGCATGTCTTCAAATGCATAAGAAATAATCTTCAGAAAGTTGGAAAGTTTCTGGTAAGCAGTAATTCGTATCTACGTCAGGTTACTCCCTTTGCGAGGAGTGGCTTCACCTTTTTATCGCAGCTACCGGAAGGACATGAGGTCCATCACTTCCACTACTCTGCCCTGCTAGAGTACGAGGAGCAACAGGCCGGCCTTCGGGCTGTCCCGAAGCTCACAAGGGCTCACATCTTCCCGAACGCCTTCCAGAAGATGAGTGTCCGGCTTGCTGTTCAGGCGAGTAACCACTCCTAGTAATTAGTAAGGCTACTTACAGGCGAACTAATGACACAAAACTTTGCTGATGATTTGTCAAAAAAGACAAATTTCAATGCAAGCTCTTTCGTTCAACAACAGTGTGCCATCATATTCAGCTTTTCAGCGGAAGCACGGCGTCTGCAATGGAGTTTTATAGCAACCAACAAGGCTGCCAAAAGCTACATAACTCCGCAGGTACATACGACTTCACGAAGCAGATGAACAATCTACTTGACTGCCTCAACTCAAGAAGACCACAGGACGTGCAATACAACGAAGCCGAGCACATCGGGGTGAGCGAGTACATCACACCCAAATATGTTTTTCTTTTATAGTGTACTCAAGGTTAATATTTCTTGCATTGCAGACATTGAAGGCGAACATAAAGTGGCTGGAGGATTGCTGCACATACATAGAGAGCCTGCCGAAGCAGAGGCAGGTGTGCTTCCTTAGCAAACCGACTTGTGGTGCACTGAGGATAACGCTGCACAGCACGGTGGCCCTGATTGATCGACTCTTGAAGTCTGGCTTCCGTTATGTTCTAGTTGGAAACCTCGGCCAAGACCCTTTAGAGGTAATTCAGGTACTTTTTAGCACGATGTGTTGGTACAGATACCTTTCTTTTTCCCTGTCCAGCGCTTCTTTGGGATAGCCAGGCATGTTGCAGGAGACGGGGGCCAACCAACTGTTCAGCAGTTTTTGTTTATATACCGGATGCTGTCGGTGAACAACCTCGTGCGGCCACCTAAGCGAGCTTCAGTTGACGGAAGCGGGCCACAACTGCTTCTCACTCTGCAAGGTCTTTTTGACAAGGAAAAGCCCTCTACGACTCAGGTATTTTGCAATTTGTGTCCTGTATGTGTCCTGAAGTTTCCTTTTTATCACCTTGAAAATTCAGGAAGTTGTGCTCATTTCAGGTGGACACACTAGCTGTTCTGCTGGACGATGTCCTGCTGGAGCCAACAACAGACTGCGTGGAGGACATTGGCCCCCTTTCGACCAAAGACTCCATTTTGGATTACCTCGGCGGATATGTGGCCAAGAAGTTTTCTACTTTGGATTGCTTAGGCTGCATCGAAACGATGTTGAGCACAGCACGTCAGTCATCTGCCTTGATCCAAACAAAATCGAGGGGCTATTTGAAAGTACCTAGCAGCCGTCTTCTTGCTCTCCTGAAAATTGTTGAAGAACATGTAGAGACGTACACGGTGCAAAACATTGCATGCGGTGACGAGTACGCGAGGATTGTTGAGGGCATTTTGCTTGACAGCCGCACAGCGTCAGCAAGTGTAGGTTGTCTGTTGCACTTTTTAGGGACAACAGCTGAGGTTGTACACCTTTTTTTGAGATGTAGATTACATTTCTTCACTCAAGAAAAAAACAAAGCCTCGCGGGCAACTATGCGCTGTTCATGCGCTGCAAGTGGTGGGCGGAAGCCACAGTGTTAAGCATAATGGCTGTGTATGTGAGCACGCCTTCCCATTTGTATATAGTGTTGTATATCTTGTATACATTACACTGTAATATTTTCGTACAATTCATATTTATCTGCATATAGTGTAAATAGTGTATATTCAAATACAGTTTATTTTAGGCAGTGAGCTAAGGCAGAGTGCAGCTGTTAATGAGATGAAATACACATTGTACAGTAGAGTCACAGATTGTGTAACATTGCTCAGAACAGCTACAATAGTTTCTAGTGCTTTTCTTCTCCAAAGTGTTGTTCTCAGTGTATTTTGTGTAAATAAATGTTTTCCAACTTTTTCCCCATTGCATGCACCATATGTGAATCTCCCATTCATGAGTACACAACTGACTACTCGGCGGCGTATCATTAGCACCAAATTTAAGATTTATTGCATGCCTTAAATCATAACCGCCTTTCCCCCCCTCCCACCCAAGAAAATAAAAACAAATGTGTGATGAGGTACCTCGGTAGTGGCAGAGGCGGCCAAGCGGCTAGCACTGGCATCAAAAGGAACTTCCAGATTTGGCTGCTGTACTTCCGTTCCCAGAGAAATCATGGGTTGTCGGCCGGTAAATAATAATGCCCTAAACAGTAAACACAAGGAAACATCAAGCGGCGGGTGTCCCGTGTAAACTGCGTGGAAAGAAGTGATCAATCAAATGTTGGGCACGTTTAGAGCGGTCGGGAAAGCCCTCGCCATCAAAAGTCCCCGCGTCAAAAAAGCGATCGGCGCTCACAAACGTGTGTCCAAAACAACTGCGCATTTGGGTATAAACTCAATTGAAAGGTCTGGAATAAAACTTCCGGCTCAACCATTCAGTTCATTTGAATACTTGGGTAGTAGCGCGCGAGAGGCGAGCCGGATATAAACCAATGTGATTGCTCCTGTACTACCCAGTCGTGTTTCATTTCATTCACCTTCCTCCCCCTATTAGCGGCCCTACCAGAATATAAAGCTCACCTACCGCATAAACAAAATCGCCCTTTGGCCGGGCGCAAATACAAACATGTTGTCGAGCAGATCAAGCAGTAGCTGCTTGCATCAAGAGCATGGAGCATAAGCATCGTCTTTCAACACTTGCGAGCTATAGCTCGCAAGTACCGCTTCGAGGCATCGTAAGTATGCATATAATTGGGCTATGAGACAATTATTGACCCAATGCGTTATCGCGCGGTGTGAGAACACTTTTAATGAAGCTGCTGTTTATAAGGTGGGCCCGCACTTTCAAGTAAACTACGCATGCATTCCAAAGTAGTAAACAGCTCTCATTCGTCGTCGACACTGGATCCCGTTTCAACTTTTTTATCTGGTGGCATTGATGCGTTCAGAGACGTTTAAAAAAGGTAACAGGAAGAACAGCACGCACATAATCGCGTTGAAGCGTCGGCCGCAGTGCGCATACAAGCCCAGCAGTGGCGGCGGCTTGTGGCCCCCATACGACGGGTGGCACCTCTAGCGACAGATTTTGTCCCTATATCAACCTTCGGGCGGAGTTTCGTGACCAGAAAGGCATTGAAGGACTCTGGCAATACCTTTGTTTTGCCTTCACACAGCTCGGCTATGCCTCTTGCAATGAAAATCTGACGGTTTAAAAGTAGACGCTGATCGTCCTCAATGACGCTTTCAAGGTTTGTGTGTTCGTGGGTGCTGACAGAAATGACTATGCTGGAGAAAGATGGAACGGTGACCTGCTCTTATATCACATTTAAAGCATGGGTCGGGTGTGTCATGTAGGGTAACAGTGCTTCTTCTAAGGTTAGTGTGACTGACTCAGACCTCAAGTCAATGACACCACCGTGTTGACAATGAAAGTCCATTCCAAGTATCACACCCCTGGAGCACTGTTGTAGAATTATAAAGCTTGCAGGGTAAGTCCACTTAGTGACGGTAACTCTTGCTGTGCAGAGCCCAGTGGGTGTTAAAAGATGGCCTCCAGCAGTACGAATTTCAGGGCCTCCTTATGCTGTCCGGACTTCCTTCAACTTCGTGGCGAACGTTCCACCAATGACAGAATAGTCGGCTCCAGTGACGACGAGAGCTGTGTCGCTGAGGCCATCGATGAGAACGACAAGGTCACTACACTAGTTCGTCGCCTGGCGTTGCGGTTGGCTCGTGGTGTCAAGCAATGGGTGCATCGGCTTGTTTGGCTGCATCCATGCTGCGTCATCAGGTCACCTTCGGTGCGTGAGATTTCGTCATCAAAGCTCTATCTGGTTCGCTTCGTGTTCGGAAAGTTTTGTCGCGTTGTCGTCTTCGTCAGAGGATATTTGGTAATTTGTTGCACAGAAACCGCACCTTCATGGTTGATGCCCTTAGTTTTCCAAATATCGGCTGATGAAACGGTGCCGGTAGCAGCCACTGTACTGCTGTCGTCGCTGAGTGCACTGGTAGGGTCTAGGTGATGGCGAACGCGATGGTCATCGAGGTGCCTGTTCTGTGCTGGTTAGGTAGTTGGCAATGTAACGTGGCAGCTCACCGTGCTGTGGGGGCAATGCATTGACGGCGAAACTGTGTAGGCTCATTTGGCAGTACTGGCAGTAGCGGTATGAGTGGCCTGCTTCTCTGCAGTGGTAACACAGTGAGTGGTTGTCGGCGACATGCCAGACCTCGGTTTTCTTTGATGTGTTGCTCTGTCCAACAAGCGAACAGTATGGCGGTGATAGTGGCGGCAGTGTCTAGGGATAGTAGTGTGGCTCTGCGGCGTCTGGACGCCGCAGAGCCACACTGGTTTTTCACACAGTGGGAGGGTGTTGCATCACGTCCGGCTGCAACAGCGTAGCTCATGACTTGTGGCTCAGGTTGCGCTGTTTCAGGTGTTCGGAAAAATTGTTTAATTTCTTAGCGTACTACGTCGGCAATTGGCTCCACTCAATGCTGGGAGGGCAGCAGCAATTTACGGACCTCTTCCCATACGAAGGCTTGGATAGTCTCATGCAGGTCTCCGGTTTGAAAGGAGTGAACCTCCCCGTAGGTCAATGGCATCATGTAGCGGTTGTACTGCCTTGTGCGCATTTCCAGAGCCTTTTCAATTATTGTGGCCTCCAAAACAAATTATGAGACCGTTCTTGGAGTGTTGCATACAAGGCCTGCGAAAAGTTCCTGCACTAACTCCCCGCATCAGGAAGCAAAGCATCTTCTCAGACACGGCGGGATCGCTATGACAATACAGAAGCCTCATTTCCACGGTGTACATCCTGAAGTTCTTGTTGGGGAGCTGTACATGAATCTCCAGTCAGGTTCTGGCTCTTTCCTTATGAACGACACTTGTAAAGTGTCAAGAAATGCGGCCCAAAAAATGTCTTAGGTTGAAAGTGTGGCTTCTTGGTTTTTGAACCATGTCCGAGCTGAATCTTGTAGGGCGAAATAAACGTGCCGCAACTTGTCACCGACTGTCCAGTTGTTGAACAAGGCGACTCGGTCTAACCTTTCAAGCCATCTTTCTGGGTCTTCGAGTGGTGAACCACAGAATGTCGGCCACTCCTTTGGTTGCTGGAGCAGGATCGCCGCAGACGGCACAGGGGCTGTCATTGTCACCGTGGTCGAAGTCTTGGTTAGCTTGGTGTTTTCAGGTAGAGGCTCGTTCTGGCGAAAGCCCTTGCTGCCGGCGACTGGCTCCCTGCTCCATGTCGGCATCGATGTCCCCTTGAGAGTGTGGGCTTGGCTCCCGGTTGGAGGGTGGCAGTCGGTACATGGGCCAAGAAGCAGCTCCACTAGATGTCTAGGGTCGTGATATGAACGAAGAGAGTAGACTCGAGGTCGAAGAAGAAACTGTTTATTCGAGCTGAATTTGTGGCCACGCAAAAGGAAAGTAAGACACTGACACTGATACCGTCGAACACAGCATCGGCCATCGACCAACTGACAAGCGGTGAAGGATGTCAGCATTTATACACTTGCAATCAAATATTCTAGCATTATCCCTAGCGGTGACGTAGATTTCAAAATAATCTGTAATGTTCAAGAAGGAAGCATAATTTCTACAAAATGATCTACTACAATCTCGAAGCGTCTCGAACACCATAGGTGCGATTTGGGCTGAACATTGTGTAACAGTGCATTACCAAAACTTGAGAAAAGGATGTGGCAATATTGTGCATACATGTAGCATTGTCAGTAAGCTAGTAGTCTACCAGCTGCATACTAGATAATAGTTCAACTTTTTTTGTTTTCAATTGGTGTCAGTGGATGATGAAACAGTTAAAGTACGCTGTTTTCAGTTTCCCAGTGCCATTTTCAAGCATATTTAAAGCAGTTACAAACAAATATATTTTTGAGCAGCATTTATCCTTTATAGCCTTTTGAAGGAATTGAACTTTTTTGTTACTAGGCCTATTCAAATCAATCACCAATGACCGACACATTGAATCGTCGATTTTTGCTCTTCGAGTTTGTTTCTCCTGCACCCAGCACTTTCTGGTAGTAGACATTTTCTTTATCAAACAATCAGTGCAAAGTTGGGGTGTTTATTATGCGGCAAACTTTATGAAAACCTTTACGGTTGAGCAAAAAAATGCAGTAATGTAAAAAAAGTTTGGTCGCGTTTCTAAAACAACTTTTTTGTAGCACTTCACTAATCTTCGGTGGTTTAATGCACTATATTCTGCAATCTGTCCCCCCCCCCCCCCGTGCTGCTCACGCACTCCATGAAAACGTTTCGCGGCTTTCATTTCTCACAATCGTTTCACTGCAACAGTGGTATCGGCTGTGATCTCAAGGGGCACCCAGAAACGTGCACTACGACGCTATGATGCACTTTGTCAGGTTTGTGGCAACCTCGCCTAATGATAGCGACGGCGCCATTGACATTGCAGCAAGTAACTAGCATTGCAGCAAGTGACCACTGAAACATCAAAACAAGTCGTCAATAGCAAGATGACAAAATACAGCCACCGTCTCACTGTCGACATAAAAAGTTACTGCAGAAAAGGTAGCCTATATCTGGCGCTGTTCCTTGAAGTAAGTGCGAATAACAAGCATGAAGAGCAAATTGCAACTGAAGCGAGAATCGGGTGTGCTACCATGTTACGGAAATCATTATAATCTTTTCAGGGCAACAAGCAATTTTTCCTGGTTCTCCAAAAACCTGTGATGCGATGGTGACCGCAAATCCTGTTGACGTCGATGAAAATTGTGTGCCTTAAAGTTTCATATTTGCAGGAAGCAACCATCCGTTGGCGTTTTGTGACCTTTGCTCCGTGTGCTTGTCAGCTGCGAAATCTCTACACATGCACTGTTCGTGAACCCCGCTGTGGTGCACAGATAATTAAAAAAGGGGACGTTCTGTGCACCCATAAAAATAAAAGCGATACGGCAAGCGGCAGCGGGCGAGGAAGAGCGAGCCGAGGCGATTGAGGGGTGCCGGCATATCATCAAAAATTGGAAGAGATCCAATGCGCAAAGAGGTGCCAGGTGTTGTTTAGAGGAACTACAGTGAATGAATGTAAGAAGTGCATGTATTTCGTGGGAAAAAATACAATTTAAATTCTGAAGACTGAAGTTGGGGGTGCGTTTATTATTCTAGTGTGTTTATTATGCCAGTAAATAATGTAGTCAATTTACTGAAATTTGAGAATCAGCTTGAATTTGCCCCTTTTGGTAACATAGTGATTTTGAACAGACCTTTGTGTGAACCAATGTGAGTGTGTCTTAAAGGTACTTTGGTTAAATCTTGAAGGTACTTTGGTTACGCCCACATGCCACGATGTGCTGGCGCCAGCTGCAAAGCTGCTCCTCACAACAAGAAAGCCACCGGAGCACATTTTGACCCCACACTACAAAGTGGCGCGAAACATTTTAGTACTGCATGCATTTTTTTTAAATACTCTCTACAAAAATACAAATATTACAAATAAACATGCTTGGATGCGTACACTGGAATGCGAACCTACGGTGTGTAGAAATATCTGGCTGGTGGAAAGAGGGGGGCTAAGACTAGATGGAGTTCATTGGACATCACATTTATAAAGGGAGTGTTTGCATCATTGGCACCCGTCTATATTAGAACACCTGAGGGCTGTTATCGTAAAACAAACAAATAAAAATTTAACAAGAAAAGTGCATGAGTGCAGCCGTGCTTCACCAAAAAACCAAGCAGTACTTCAATGCATGGAACGGGCAATAAAGCAGCCTATCGGTTCATGTTTTTTTTTGTCTATGTTTATATAAATATTGTGTAGAACATTGATTATGTCACAAAATGTGTGGCTTATTTATATTCAAGACGCATATTTTAAATTTTGTTTGTTCTGAATGTTTTTGCATTATAGTGTTTTTCATTGCATTGTTCACCAGCTGCTAACCAAAAATTACACACTTTCACATTTTTATTCATTCCAAAATATTTTTGTTGCTTTACAACTTATACTTTTTACAAAAAGCATTTCATTGCATATAATTTGGTATGTTGCAATGCATCCTGGAGTTCTTCTAAAATTGGAAAGAACTTTCTTCTAATTCATATGAAAAATAACCATTTTCCCATGGTAATGAAAGAGTGAAGCAGCACTTGTGTCACTTATAATAATAAGTCAGTGCAAATGGCATGCATATTCAGTCAAACCGGCTTTTGACCTGCCTTTCTTTTTTAAGGCGTTGGCCCAAGTTACAAGGGGCAGCCTGTATAGATACAGTAAGTAGTGCACTGTTTCCAAAAGAAGGTACTTTGCAAAAGCCATGCAGTGGCTGGCTATAAACTCTTCTAGCAGCAGGGTTATTGCTGTCAGTGTTTGCTTTGAGTGCCTACACAACAAATTTCTTATTACCAGCAGTGAAGGGCCTTCTTCACTAGCCACCAGGTGAGTCAAGCAGCGGCACTAGCGCATAAGCAAATTGCGACAACACTACCAAAAGCGGCTCCTGTGAAAAAATGGTAGTGAGCTGTACAAACCATC
Organism: Rhipicephalus annulatus; assembly: GCA_013436015.1. Taxonomy (NCBI): domain Eukaryota; kingdom Metazoa; phylum Arthropoda; class Arachnida; order Ixodida; family Ixodidae; genus Rhipicephalus; species Rhipicephalus annulatus. Next base: position 41,686 of record WOVY01015102.1, read on the forward strand.
AGCGAACCCCAGAGCAATCTGCCGGTGCTTTCTCCCAATGTCCCATGCCACACGTGTGCAGGGCACAGGGCCTAAAGGCCCCGCTGGAATGTGCAGCCGCTGGCACTCACTGTCCACTCGATACATTGGAGCCCGGCTAGTTGTCAAGCTGGCTGGGTCGGGGATGCTGAAAACACATAGGAGGTTGGCTACATTAGGCAGGATGACACACATAACAACTGCCATGGCAAACGAGTAATAAAACACCACTTCACATGACCCTGATGCTCTTTTCAGGTGCCTTTAAGGAGAGATGCGAGTCGAAAAATCACGTTTTTAGCGAAATTTCTCGTATTTCTGATTTTTATTGCATTGTAATCTTCAAACCTTCTTCTTTCATCTGTGAAAATTTCAAAACTAAATTCGAACCACAAAATGCAAAAAAAATGTGTATGAAGGCATCGCGGTGGCTCAAAATTTCGTGAATTTGCACCGATATTGGCCATCTTTGACTGCGCGCTGCTCCCCGTCGCAGTGCCGCCCGCCATCGCGATCGGTTGGGAAAGTTGCGTCCGGTCTTTTTACAGCTCCGACGACCGCCAGTTTCGTACGTGGGCAAAAAAAAAAAATAAAATAAAAAACGAGGCCTTTTTATCACGTGGTTTGAGTGGTTTGAAACGCGCGGCACCCTAAGCCACATCGCCATTGGCTACCGAGTCATTGTCAGCTGTGTTGGTGGCGGCCATCGGCATTTGGTCCGTCTGCTTTTCTGCGCGTCTACGCATATTTCCGCGATGACAAGCCCGAAAAAGTGCAACGTGAGACCGCAGAAGTTTCGAACGAAGCACAAGTTCAAGGGAAGGCGGCGTAAAGCGCCCCGAACGACGGCGACGAACGAGAACGCGCCTACGTGTGCTAGGCCTGACGGCGGCATCGACGAGTGCGCGAGCGACAGTGGCTGCGATGAAGGGATTGACGCTGCGCTTTCTTTCGTCAGTGCTTCGGAAAAGATGCTCGGCTTCTTCGAAAAAGACGAAAGACAGTGCGATGAGGTTTGTGCAACGACAGTTTTGTGCGATACCCTCTTGCTGACGGCACTTGTGGCAGGTGCGGCATGCCCTGCTTGCGGTATTCAAAAACTGGCCGTTCGGGAGCCGGCAGAAAAGCGCAAGGGACTTTCGTCGCTCCTCGAACTTCATTGTGAAAACAGCGAATGCTCAGCGACTGTTCTTTCGTGCTCCTATACGTCACTGCACGTTACGGCGGACGGCAGCAGCCGAGTGAGCCAACGGTACGACAGTGGGAGCTCCCGAGATAGTTTCGCTGTAAATGTGAAGGCAGTGGTGGCTGCACGCGCTGTCGGCATTGGGCATGAGCAATTGTCGAGATTTCGCTCCATTATTGGACTCCCAAAGCCAATGCACCACCGAGCATTTTTTTGGATAGCAAAGAAGGTGCACACCGCTGCCATGGCAGCTGTGAGTGAAAACTTGCGCCGATCCAGAGAGTTGACGAAAGAAGTAGCAGGCGAAACTGATGTGGCTGTTATGTTCGACGGCACTTGGCAGAAGAGGGGCCACAAAAGCCACAACAGGATTGGCGCATTCATCTCCTTAGATACTGGCCTCTGCTTAGACTTCGAGGTCATATCAAATTACTGCCTGACAAGCAGTAGGCACAAGGATATGGGCCCAGACGAGGAAGTGTGGCAGGCATTCCATGGCCCAGTCTGTGAAAAAAATGCAGACTGTTCCTCCCATGCCATGGAAACGGAGGCTGCAATGCGCATTTGGCAGAGAACATTGACTTATGACACCCCACTGCATGTCATGACATTCTTGAGTGACGGTGACAGCAAAGCATATAGTGCAGTTGCAGAGTCAAAAGTCTATGGTGCTGTCAATATAGAAAAAGAAGACTGCACTAATCATGTGGCCAAGAGACTTGGCACCGCGCTACGGAAGCTGCATGTGCCATTACCACGAGGGCATAAAATGAAAGAGCCAGCCATTCAGAAGCTCCAAACATACTATCAGATTGCCATAACAAGCAACAGGGGGAGTGTACGGGATATGTACACTGCAGTATGGGCTTAGTACTTCCACTCATGCTCTACTGACAATGCTGGCAGCCACAAGTTTTGCCCTGCAGGAACAGAGTCGTGGTGCAAACATCAACGCGCTAAAGCACTTGGTGAACCTGGACCACGCCACACACCTCTCCTGACAAAACCACAGGGATTGGCTGTTTTGCCCATTTATAAGCGGCTAACAGATGAGAAGTTCCTTGCTCGATACATCAAAGGGAAAACCCAGAACGCATTGGAATCCCTGAACAGCAAAATTTGGCTGCTTTGCCCCAAGACTAAGTTTGTCTCCCGAACGGTTGTCGAGACTGCCGCAGCTATGGCAATCCTGTGGTTCAACAAGGGTCATGCTACTTTCGAGCACATCCTGGAAGAGCTCAAAATACTGCCATCTAGAGATCTAGTTACTTTCAGTGATTCCCGCGATGCGAGGCGCATGAAGAGAATGTCCGAGCGTCTGACAGCAGAAGCAAGGGCCCACCGTCGTCGTGGAGTGAAAAGGGCACGGCTAGAAGAGAGTGCTCGCAAGGACCGTGAGGGCACAACCTATGCTGCAGGACAGTTCTAGTAACTTGCAGTGCTTTTCAAAGTTTTGTTGAACATTATGGCCAAAGTTTATGCATTTATAACAACTCTGTGATAAAAAAAAAAAAAAGGTTTCAAACTTTCAAATGCGTTTTTCTCCTTTTGCAGTTTTGCGTGATCTGTGCTTCTTATACACGCTAGTTCGTATACTTAGAATTGTCATACCTCTATGAAATTTTGCACATAGCATGATGAAGGCCCATAGAGTGCAAGTATCTATTCAGATTGTCAGTGTTGCTTGATTATGTTTTTCAAAAATTACATAACATTGAAAGCCCTTGGCAACTAGAGCCTTGGTAAATTTTTCTATTTTATTATTGTATTTCACCTTTTTACACACAAAATTTATAAAGTTTTTTGCACTCTACAGTTCCAAAGGATCATAGTCAGCTATATCTGCATGCTTTATCTCAAATTTTTATAGGTCAGAATAGTTCCATAACAATGGCCATAATTTTGCAGTATCTGACCTGCAGAAAGAAAACCAAGCAATCTACATGAAAATAAATGACATATTTGAAAAGAGGAGAAAAAACTCTATTAGCATGCCAATTTGTGGTAAATTCAGACTCTTATTAAAGAAAATCTTTTTTCGAGTAGCATCTCCCCTTAAACTGTAGTAAGATGCCATGAGGCAGAAACAAGGCCCAGCTGGATCAAAAAGGTGACGCAAGCAAAAGAAAGCTAAAGTGCCACATCATCTGGACAGCACATGAAACTTCACAGCTGTTAAAGTGGTAACAGCCATTATTATGATGACAGACACTCCTAACAGCCTAAGAGTACCGACGGCAACAGTACCTGTGAGATTCCGCCACATAGCAGTAGCTGATAATGCACAAGATTAAACAACAAAGTGGTAATTTGTAATAAATCTCTTTAATAAATCTCAAATGCAAACTGTGTGGACACACTATATCGTTTCACTCATGCCTATCCATAAACTGCTGCTTCCCTGCACCTACTCCAAGAAGTGGTAGTTTGTAGTAAATCTCGTTAATAAATCTCAAATGCAAACTGTCTGGACACACTATATCTTTTCACTCATGCCTGCTGCTGCTTTCCAGCACTTACACCAAGAACAGCAGCAAAAAGACCATTGGTGTTTTCGTATATGTTGTGGGCAACACTGACTAAGAAGTGGAGGCTAACTCAATGCTCAACCTGCGTATCTACAGTATAATGCCAGATTTAGTTCCTCAATGTAACATTTTCTCAGCTGCTATGTAATTTTTTGTTAGTCCTGGCATAGCTACCACACAATATAAAAAGACCATTGTTTCTACTCTCCCCGTAATATCTCTGCTATTCACAAGGCTTTTTCTGAATAATACGACATCTGCCCCAGAATTTCTTGACCCGTTTGACATTCACTTTTCCTTCCACTACCGGCATGTCACAGCCTGTCAACATGTCTAGCACTGAACTAAGGATCTCTGTTTTTTTATCATCTTGGCAAAAGCAGTACCTATTTGTGACTGATTCACACATACATTCATCAGCCTTGTGCCTCCTTTCATGATATAGCCAGCATATTACAGCTGTTTCCTGCTGACCACTGCTCGTTCTGCAATTCATAGCTACATGCTCTAGTCCAGGGGTTTTCAAAGTGGCTTCTGAGAATTTAAGGGCTCGGCAGGTCCCTCCTTAAGGATTCACTGATAAATTTTCCCTGGTTCCGCACTTATATGGTGATCCCACAGTGTGAGCGGTCTAGAGAACCTCCATTATTCACGCCCGAGCGTCAACAGCACATCTCAGGGCATAACAGTAATGCGCAAGCTGCGCCATGAATCCCACCAGAAGTTTGTGGACACCCACACTCCGAAAACGGGATGCAAGGTCATCTAAATTTCAGGGGTCTGATATTACCACCATGCGAAAATCAGTTATATGAAGATAGGTGCCGCTACCCTTATGCTCTGCGCCTCTGCTGTGCTCAATCATCAATCTCCACTGTTGGCCCTGCTCGTGCACTATGTGCAAATTTGGTATTACGCAAAATGAATGGATGACGAAGGTATATGACTGGTGCAAACTAGATAATCATGACATGCGTGTCATGTAGGAACATGACTACATGCCTCGCTCATGATGCGCTGGCGGCCATTTTGCTAGCTTCACATATATGTAGGCAGGGGGGTTGAAAAAGGGGCACTTGCCCCCTTCAATACACACTAAGATTTGCCCCCACTCAAGCGCTATACCAGCTAGTACTCTACCCCAGCCGTGGTACAACCCCCCGTCCCCCAAGACAAAATCCTGCCGATGACCAAGATTATACGGCATACTTGACACATTTTACCACTGTGATTTTAGGTATCGCGTATGACTGAAAAGTGCAAACAAAATGAAAAAAAAATGGCTAAGGCAGTACGTACTTTTATTTGACCTAATAGCAGTATAGCTGTGCACCCAGCCATCAGGGCGTTGTGATGTTTCGACTGTAGACGATCAATGAGGAGCTCGCTCAGCTGCTCATTGAGATGCTGCGTCGACAGCTAGTGTTTAAATAATACCAGTTTTGTCGTTATGTAAAGGAGTCAAACTTTTAAATTCACCATTGACTGGCATGATCTGATATTGGTGAGATTTGCTAGCTTGCTCTCTCCAATGCTGCAGCCATGTGAAACGAGGTGCTGCCATAACTTTTGTTCAAATCTCAGTAGCACTAGTGGCACTACTTTTATAACATTTTTCTCAGTGCTTTCTGATGCTAGTTCTAAATAATAGCTGACTTTTTATTCATTATAGTGCATAAAAAAGTAATATTTTTTTTCAAGTAACATCATCAACGGCAGCAGTCCAGTAGACCGAACAAATCATTATAAGCCACCACAGTTTCATACAACACATGGCAGCTAGTAGTGGATCAATTTGACACTAGCCTAGTGATTATCTTTAAGGAATACTGGTGTGGCAGTTGAATAAAATATTTCAGTTTTATTTCTCGAAAGCGTTACGAGTGATGATAGCATGTTCTAGTGATTTTTGCTACTGTACTGTGTCAAATGTGTAAGATTGAGCGCCGATCGAGGGACATCGTACACTTAAACCAGCTTATAAGAAACCTCCATATAATGAATTCATCGATATAACGAAGTTTTTCTATTCTCCGCCGTTGCTCCATAGAAGCACGTGTATTTGTGACCTCTGTGTAACAAAGTAACAGAGGGAGACAACCTTGATATCACAAGTTTTTCCCACGGACAATATAGGAATTTTGCACCGGATTTTTTGGTATGAGCATGGATCTTGCGCAGATGTCCCGCCGCTAACGAAGCGGTGGCAGCACACACGGCGTGAGCGAGTGCTCGTGAATGTGGCGAGCCGGCGTTGCGGCCATTCTTCCCGCTGCGAGTGCATGTGCGAATGTACCCCTTCTCCCTCTAAACCAATAAAAAAAAAACTACTTTTGCATTGGCAATGCCATGCTTTTAGTTAGCATCACATATGTGGGGCTGCGCTGCACATGGAGGGCACTTTACCAAATAGTTTTCCACACTATCCGTGTTTGTGTTCGTGTCGTTCACTCTTTGTTTTCGATGCTGTGCGTGCATGCATTGTTTCACTGTGTGCATGGTGTGGCCCCTGAAAACGTTCAGCTATGCTTTATTTAGGGGCGAAGCTCCTTAAGGCGTGGGTCTCTTCATCCTCCGTTGTTGTCGTACGTAGCCACCGGGATGCGAGATGGGAGATGGTGGTATTTGGAGTGTACACTAGATGGGCGCACAGACGAATGCATCGATAGATGGGCAGACAGACCAGCAGACGGACGGACGCGCAAAGCGGGTATGCGCCACAGGGGATGGGATATGGTGGTACTTGGAGTCTTGGAGTTCTTGTTCTTGTTCATCTATTGTCTGAGGCGCATAACCCCTATGGGGTATTGGCCAAGAATTAAGCAGTTTTAAAAGTTATGAGTGTTCACTAGATGGATGCATGGACGGACGGACAGACATACTAGAAGACAAACGGACAGATGAACGGATGCATAATGAGAAAAACACCAGGGCCAGCGCAGTGTGCTCGTGTGTGCGTTAAAGCTTCAGTACGCAGCAATACCAACTAGCCCGTCTTTCAGTATTATGGACCGCCTAAGTTACACGCCCACCAACCCTTCTCATCGTATGTTCACATTGCATGGCGGCATTTTATACCACCGCAACGTTGAGTCCTATGGTCCTGAGCTCTTACTAGTTGTTCCCAAGCATCTACAACTGGCTGTGCTTCAGGAATTTCATGACACTAGAGTGGCTAGAACGGAGAGGTGTGATAACTGCAGCGGTGCTCTCATTGCCTAACAAGGCCACACTGTGCGTTCTCCCCGTTGGGGGAAAACTTGGCACGTCAGTCAGGGGCGCCATTGGCATGTGCCCACTGGGAGCATATGTTTCTTGTGTCTCGTACTGAGCAGTGCTGTCAGGGAAGTGTGGCCTGTTTTTCTACCGCTTCCTGATTCCTTGACGGAGATAGTGTCAGTGAATGTCATCGATTTTTGAACCGCTCTGAAGAATGCTGTCGACTGGGAAGAACAAATTGTAGAGGTGGTGTTTTGTGCCAGGTTCCGATGGCGACTTCAAGTCCTGCGGCATGAGTTCAACAGGTGCAGCACCATTTAAATGCGAAGCATTTCTTAGCGAGCTTCAGTGACTTTGAGTGAGTGAGTGAGTCTGTCTGTCTGTCTGTCTGTCTAGCCGCTTACGACTTTAAGCTTTCCAGGCTGTTTCGATAATAGTATCAATACCAAACTTGGTGTGGCAGAACATGACTGAGTGAACAACATATTTGACTAGTCATAACATGAAAATCATGACATGTATATCATGAATGTCATGATTTACATGATATGGTCCTGCACCTGTTGCGGTGGTTTCGTTCACATGACATGTTGCAAAACTGGTATGGTATGACATGATTGCATGGCGAACACAAGTGACAGGCCCTAACATGCAAATCATGAAATGCGTGTCATGTAACAGCATGACTACATGCCACGCTCATGATACACTAGCGGCCATTTCGCTAGCATCACATATACCAAATTTGGTATTACGGTACATGAATGGATGACGAAGGTATGTGAATGGCGCAAACATGATAAACATGATACGCGTGTGATGTAACTTGACTACGTGCTATGCTCATGATGTGCTCGCGGCCGTTTCGCTGGCTTCACGTGCACCTAACTCGGTATTACACGAGGCGAACAGCCGACATAGGTAAATGACACATTCAAACATTACAACCCCGACATGCGTTTCATGTAACAACATGGCTATATGCCCCACTCATGATGTGCTCGTGGCCGTTTTGCTAGCTATACATATGCTGAATTTGCTATTAAGTGACGCTAATGGATGACGAAGGTATGCGACTGGTGCAAACATAATAATCATGAGATGCTGTCATGTGAGAACACGACAACATGCCACAGTCAAGGCGGCAATACATTTCGACATGACGCCGTGCGCGCGCCGGCGTTCATTTCGACGTGTCACACCGGCGTTGCCACGCCAGGCGCCAATCCTGCCATGTACTCGCAGGCGCCCGCTGCGCTGCGTTACTTTGAGACATGTGCGTTTCAGCGCGTCCGGCGTCCCTCCAAAAAGGGGCATATTGTGGTGTAGTATAGTGACGTGGTGGTGTTTGTGAAGTGTGGTGGCATCGTGGTGATATGTACAACGTGCTCAGAGGCGACGGCAGCTGTGCTTCTCAATTGAGCGGCGGAAAGATGATGATGACGTTGGCGCGAAACGTCACACATGAAACTGCGGCCCGCCAAAAAGAAGAGAAAGTTTGGGCGAACGGTTGCTCTGCAGCCAAGGCACGAGAGGGAAGAAGAGGAAGACCAGTCGGGGGCAGAACGAGATCGAGCTGGCTGGAGCGCAGATCCTGGGTGTCGCGCGACTGCGGTGTCGGGTTCCGGACCCGATCGCGTGAAGTCAGGCAAGGCCAGGACGCTCCAGCTTCCCACGGTGTACTCGGAGGTACGCGGCCTTCCAGAGTTCCAGCCGTGAGAGTTCAAGGTCACGTCCCAGGTGTTCGTACCGCCCGTGACTGTTTAAGGTCACATCCCATGTGTCCGAGCTTCCGCTCCGGTCCCGAACCACCTGTGGAGGGTGGAAGCTTCCGGGTGGTGATCATCTTACCGAAACGAGCCAGCATCGGCAAACGGCCGCAGTTCTTGCTAAGGCAAGGGCTACCTCGTCTTCCGCCAAGCGTCGCCCTGCTGGTCAGTGCGTGACTCCAGCTGCTGAGACATCGTCAGCGTCCGCCGCCTCAACCCACCAAGCCACTGCCACCATCAACGCCACCGGTGACTGTTGACTTTCATAAACATTATAGCTGGACAGCTTACATGACATACTTTAGTTTCTCGCGTCTGTACATTGCAACTTCATTCTTTTTTTCTTATTATGCTTAAAGTTTCTACTTTTATTTTCTTACTTTAAACGACTTCGTAATTTCTCAGCTCTAAGGCTTTCTCTCCGAGCAACAATTTATTAAACCGTAAACCTGCATCGCAGTGGGATCTGCCAATTTTTTTCTCGATTTGCTGGTGCCGTACGTGCGCTCTGCACTGGCTCCTTCGTTTTGTCGCTGTACAAGCGTAGTGCTGCACGAGCTCTCCGCTGGCCTGCACTTTCTGTAAAGAAGGTGCAAAGAAGTGCAGCATTGCGTGTGCCCCTTCCTCCTCCCAAGCTTGGAGCAGGCGACACTGTGTGTGGTTCAGGGCTTGTGTGCAAAAACAGTTGAGTCAAGCTCGTGCAGGTTTTTTTTTTTTTTTCATATGGCATGAAGACAGTCATTGCGGCAGTGTCTTGGTAAACAACACCATTGATACACACCACATGTATTGATGGTAAACAACACCGCGATACACATCACAAACTTTTCCTGCACTTGCATCTTTGTTTTGGCAGTAGCCACCGTGTTTTAGTTGCTTTAGCGTCGCGGCTGCACCTTCACTTGCTGAAGCAGTGCTGCACACCCTCAACACCGCTGGCACCGCTGTGACACTTTTCAGAACTCGTGCAGGCAATGCAAGCCAAATTGAAGAGATCTGTAACTCTCCCTGTTTCATGCACTTGCCTGCAAGGATGATTTAGAAAAGTAGAGATGTGTCGAAGGACTGACAAGGGCTGATAAGGCACTGAACGAGAATTCTACAGTTTGCGCAAGCCATTTTGACTCAAGGCACATATGTTTTTGTACATGTTTAAGCAAATAGAAAAGTGGAGGTTTCTTTAATTTAACACATTGGCGTGTTTGACGGCCCGGTGGGAGACATGCCTCGTGAGCAGCAGAGCTGCAATAGAAAGAGCCAGACTAAAGCACTACGCATGTCAATTTTCTGCTTAGAGGGCTAAACCAGCATGCTACGCAAAATAAAGCCAGGAAGATGAAGCCTGCTATGTATGTTTTCATGTACAGTTTCCAATAAACTTGTATCAAACCACCAGTCTTCTACTTCCATACATGCTTCTATACTGCATTTCAGAAAAAGTGTATTGGCTTCCATTCTTTGAATTACTATAACAATCCAAACACTATAACTAATCTGCGAGCGACGCATGCAGGCTTGTTCCAACCAGCCACTCTGCGGGATTGATTGATTGATATGTGGGGTTTAACGTCCCAAAACCACTATATGATTATGAGAGACGCCGTAGTGGAGGGCTCCGGAAATTTAGACCACCTGGGGTTCTTTAACGTGCACCCAAATCTGAGCACACGGGCCTACAACATTTCCGCCTCCATCGGAAATGCAGCCGCCGCAGCCGGGATTCGAACCCGCGCCCTGCGGGTCAGCAGCCGAGTACCTTAGCCACTAGACCACCGCGGCGGGGCAAGCCACTCTGCGGGAGCAATTCCTCTAAACTGCTTTCCACATGACATGCTTTTCATAATTTCTCGACATATACAACACTAAATAAATAAGCCCATTGGCATCGAAAACACTCAAGCATTAAAACTAAGTGCAGTCGAATTCCTTGCCTCCCCAGAGGCAAGCAGGCGACGCAAGAAAAGCACTGCGCCCTCGCTGACAACGCTATCGTGTGGCAGGAATGCGCTTTTCGGCCAGCCTTCAGAGGCCGGTGGTCATGACACATCCTATTCTAGACAGCCTAACGATGCTCCTACTACTAGACATATGGGCATCACTCAGACTTACGAATGCGTATGGCGCTGCTTGTTCTGGCCTGCTCTTGATCACTCTGTGGGTCACTAAGCCATTTCTTGTGACCTCTGTCAGCAGCGGAAAATGCCTACTTTGCCTCCTGCTGGTTTACTTCAGCCAATTGAGGTCCCAAGAAAACTGTTCTTCCATGTGAGCCTCGACCTACTTAGCCCATTCCCTATTTCTACCAGAAAGAACAGGTGGTTTGTCGTCGCGACAGATTATGCAACAAGAAACACCATTGCACAAGCAATACCGATCAGCTGTGCTACAGATGTTGCAGACTTTCTACTCCAAGACCTCATCCTGCTTTGCGGAGCCTCTTGACAGTTACTAATGGATCGTGGCCGTTGCTTTTTGTCGAAGGCCGTCGATGACCTGCTCCACTCCTGTGCTACTGAACACAAGATCGCTATCTCGTACTACCCTGAATTGAATGGGCTCACCGAGCGACTGAACCACACTACAACTGACATGCTTGCCATGTACATTTATGATGATCACCATGACTGGGAGGCTGCTTCACTATACATTACTTTTGCCTTCAATTCCTTCCGTCATGACACCACTGGATTTTCGCCATTCTCTCTTTTGTATGACCCCAACCCTGCCTTGCCATTCAACACATTGCTACCATCTCGTGTCCATTTCTCAATGACCGATTACGCTCGCAATGCAATTAGTTTGGCCGCCTGTGCCCAAGAGGTCGCTCGTCAGTGTCTCACAACGTTGCTAGCTTCTCAAAATCAATGCTATGATTATCGATCAGAACCGACAAACAAAATTTCTTCCTGGTTCTTTTGTCCTTCTCTGGACACCCTCACAACGTGTCAACTTGGTCAAAAAACTCTTCTCTCGTTACTCTGGTTCGTAAAAGATACTATGCCAGTTATCTGATGTGATGTGCGAGATCGCACCAGCCGACGTGTCTTTGCTTCCCGATGTCAGCAGCAATGTTGTTCACGTCGCCAGTCTCAAGTCGTACATACAAGCCTCAAGTCATGCTCCATGATTTGCACCGGGATGGAGCCACACCCGCCGGGAGGATGATGTTGCGGTAAAGAGAACAAGAAAGATTGCTCAAATTGGAGGAATACGACGTGACATCACTGCCTGGGTGACATCTACAATCACTGTAATTACACCAACTCTGCCCTCTGGCGCCTGTTTTTTTTTGTGCAACACTGCGACGGAAGGACTAGTTACAATTTTTCACTGACCTAAGTAGGCACATGGCAACGTTATAGGCGTGAGGAAGAAGATAGACGCATGCAGAAGCGCATTGCCATCGCCTGGCTCGCTCAGCTGTTCGGTTCCTGACTACGCTTTGCCTGCTGCTGCTGCTATCTTCCCAGTCACTGCGTACCTCAGTAAACCTCTGTAACAAGTTGTGGAGCTGCTGGGTAGCGACAACTTGGAACTTCGCAGCCGGAAAATCAAGCCAGTTTTTGCAATGCCGGATGAAGTACCAACTCAACCGCAGCAACAACCTGCTGTCCTGGTGCCCACATTGCTCTGCCTTGGCTCATCGCGTCAACACGACCCACCAATCTTGAGCGGTACAGAAGAGGAAGATGTAGAAGACTGGCTCACCAAATACGAACAGGTAAGCGTGATCAACTGCTGGGATGACGGCGCGAAGCTCAGCTACGTGTCATTTTATTTGAGCGGCGTCGCCAGCGTGTGGCATCAAAACCACCAACGTGACTTCCTGATGTGGGGTGCTTTCAAAACACACGTGACGGAAGTATTCAGGCGCCCCGCTGTTCGCAAGCTTCGAGCCGAGCAACAGTTGCGTGGCCATGCGCAGTGCGCAACAGAATGGTGAAACATTCACCAGCTACATTGAAGACATTGTCGACCTGTGTAAACGTGTTGATGTCGCAATGGCCGATGCCGATAAGATCAGATATATCTTGAAAGGAATTGAGGACGACGTCTTCCAGATGCTGCTGGCAAAAAACCCGTCCACAGTGTCTGAACTTGTCAGTCTTTGCCAAAGTTTTGATGCGCTGCGCAAACAACGCACAGCCACCCGCCGCTCACATCCACAGGTGACTTCAATGTCGGGATTGGCTATTGCTCCTGATAACTCATCTCTGCTGCTACAGATTAAAGATATAGTTGCTGAAGAGGTCACTCGCCAGCTTTCGCTGATGCCGCTTGTTCACGATTAGTCAAATTCCCCGTTGGCACCCCCTCTGCAAAACATCATCAGGAACCAGGTCGCTGAAGTCTCGCCTTCACTTCATCATGCTCAGACTGCTGCTCCCCTGACATATGCTACAGTCACTTGGCCTCTGCTGCGAGGTTATAGCCCACGTCATCCACCTATTCACCTGCCAATATTGCCACGTTCCTTTTCCCAAGCTTTTGTTATCGTCCCAAAACACCACACGATTCTTAGCGCAAACCGCGCCTGCAGTTTTCTAGAAGGTTCCGGACTGTAGTAGATCATTTCGATAAGATCACGCCCACTGTGCGAACGGTACAGATAGTTCTGGAAGCTACGCCACCGCCAGCGATAACGCTAGAACATTCGACGGCAAGCGTATAAATGCCGACGCGCTTCGCCGCTTGTCAGTTGTTGATCGAAGGCCGACGCTCTGTTCGCCGCTATCAGTCCGAGACTGCTATCTGTGCGAGACTGCTGCTGTAATTGGACTTTCCGTTTACCGGGCACAGGTTCGCCCAAATAAACAGTTAAATCCCTACACGAAGTCTCCTGTCTTCGGCCACGTCACGACCCCGTGACATCTGGTGGAGGTGCTGCTTCGTTCATGTACCGGACGCCCCCGTCAAGCCGTGAACCCAGCCCACGTCGCGGAGAAGACACCGACGCCAACCAGGAGCAGCGAACAAGCCGCCGACAGCAAGGGCTACCACCGGAGTACGGGCTTCTAGAAGACAAGGCGCGGAAGACCAGGGCCATGACCGCGACTGCAGCGACAATGACAACCGCCGCATCCCAGCCCACGATGGTCATGCATCAACCCAGGGAACCACCGGTTTTCCGTGGGTCATCGTTCGAAGACCCGGAGTCCTGGCTAGAAACATACGACCGTGTGGCCGCCCTCAAACCACTGCGACAACGAAGAAAAGCTCCGTCGTGTGTACTTCTACCTAGAAGACACCGCAAGGACCTGGCTAGAGAATCGTGAGTCCACGCTCCGAACGTGGGATGTCTTCTGCGGCGCATTTCTGCAAACGTTCGCGAGCGTCGCTCGCAAAGAAAGGGCCGCTGCTCAACTAGAGACCCGCGTTCAGCTACCAAATGAAAAGGTTGCAATTTTCACAGAGGAGATGACCCGCCTATTCCGTCACGCTGACCCAGACATGCCTGAGGAAAAGAAAGTTCGTTTCCTCATGCGAGGGGTCAAACAGGAGCTCTTCGCGGGACTAATGAGGAATCCACCGAGCACCGTCCAAGAATTTGTATCCGAGGCGACCACCATCGAAAAAACCCTGGACATGCGCACCAGACAGTATAATCGTCGCCTGACTCCAGAATGCGCTGCTGCTCAAGCCAGTGCCTACGACGACCTGCGTGAAACGATCCGAGCGATCGTGCGGGAAGAGCTGCGCAAACTGTTGCCTTCGGCGCAGCCTCAAGTGGATTCGATCGCGGACATTGTGCGAGACGAAGTCCGGCAATCGCTTCAAATTCCCCACGCTCCGCTGCCTGAGCCGGAAGCTATGAGCTACGCCGCTGCACTGCGCCACAACCCTCCTCCCCGTCCTCGCCAAAACGCCGCCCCATCGAACTTCCGTCGACAGACGCCACCGCCGCCACCACCCCCACCGACGTCATACCGTTCGCCAGCGGCCCAGCGCAGTGCACCGAGGAAGACTGACGTCTGGCGCACCCCTGACCATCGCCCGCTGTGCTACCACTGCGGCGAGGCCGGACACACATACCGCCGTTGCCAGTACCGACAGATGGGACTGCGTGGCTTCGCCGTCAATGCACCGCGTCCACAGCCAGGAGAACGACCACGTGACATCGCCGACTACCTGACAGCAACTCGGTGGACACCACGAAGCCCTTCGCGTTCGCCGTCGCCCAGCCGCCGCACGTCACCGCACCACCGGCAGTACTCTGGCCCAACGCGGGGCCGGTCTCCTAGCCCGTATCCGGGAAACTAAGGGCAGCAACCGGTGGAGGTGCGGTTGCTGTGCGACGAACTACCGAAGATCCTCCGACGACGACGACGCCGCGACAGAGCTTTCCGAACACAACGCCAACCAGGCAAAGCCCTGACGGCGAAATTTCATTTACCGAAGGTGGCCTGACGACGCAGCATGCAAGCAGTGGAACAAGCCGACGCAGCCGTGACCCGACGCCACGCCCTAACTGTAATGCGAGACGGCGAACTAGCGACCTCGACGTTCTTATCGACGGCCACAGTGTGACCGCTCTCGTCGATACTGGAGCCGACTATTCTGTCATCAGTGGGTCGTTCGCCGCGAAGTTAAAGAAAGTTAGGACAGCTTGGAAAGGCCCTGAAATCCGCACAGCCGGAGGTCATCTCGTAACACCTGCAGGAATCTGCACAGCGAGAGTCACCATTAATGGCCGTATTTATCCTACAGACTTCGTAGTCCTACAGCGTTGCTCGAGAGATGTCATCCTTGGCATGGACTTCTTATGCCTCCATGGTGCTGTCATCAACCTAAAAACAAAGTCGATAACGTTATCCACAGAAGAAGCACTACCCGCCGCGCACGCCGTCAGGACACCATGCCTTGAATGTGCTGGAAGAACAAGTCACCATTCCGCCTCGCTCAAGCGTCATTATTTCAGTCGGCGCTGCTAAGTCACCTGACTTGGAAGGCGTCGTTGAAGGCAGTCAGCATCTGTTGGTCACCCGAAATATTTGCGTCGCAAGAGGAATTGCAGAGCTGCGGGGAGGCAAAGCAACGGTTATGCTCACGAATTTCAGCAATGAGTACAAACATGTGAACAAAGGAACAACGGTCGCATACATCGAAGAAATTGTCGAAGCCACCAGTGCTTTCGCCCTCGCCGATTCTGCGGAACCTGCTCAGAGGAACCAAGCCCCTCCCATAGCTTTCGACGTCAATCCCAGACTTACGAACTATAAGCAAGAACAGCTCAAGGCCCTGCTCCTGCAATACGAAGATTGCTTTTCGTCGTCATCGAAAATTCGGCAGACCCCAATCACGAAACATCGCATCATAACCGACGAAAATGCCAGACCACTCCGTCAGAGTCCGTACAGGGTTTCGACGCGAGAACGTGAGGCCATGAAGAGACAAGTTGATGAAATGCTGCGGGATGACATTATCCAGCCGTCCAAGAGTCCATGGGCATCTCCCGTGGTGTTAGTGAAGAAAAAGGATGGGACCCTACGTTTCTGCGTCGATTATCGCCGCCTGAACAAAATCACAAGAAAGGACGTGTATCCCCTCCCACGAATAGACGACGCACTTGATCGGCTCCATAACGCCAAGTACTTTTCGTCAATGGACCTCAAGACTGGCTATTGGCAAATCGAAGTCGACGAAAGAGACCGAGAGAAGACGGCGTTTATAACACCGGACGGCCTCTTCGAGTTTAAGGTGATGCCCTTCGGCCTTTGTTCAGCGCCTGCAACGTTTCAACGCGTTATGGATACAGTACTGGCAGGATTAAAGTGGCAGACTTGCCTTGTGTACTTGGACGACGTCGTCGTGTTTTCCTCGAGTTTCGACGAGCATCTTCGGCGCCTTGAAGCTGTACTTCAAGCCATCAAGACTTCCGGACTCACACTGAAGCCAGAAAAGTGCAGATTTGCGTATGAGGAGCTCTTATTTCTGGGGCACGTTATCAGCAAGTCTGGAGTTCGTCCCGATCCACGGAAAACATCCGCCATCGCCGACTTCCCGCCGCCCACTGACAAGAAAGCCGTGCGCCGATTTCTGGGCCTGTGTGCCTATTATAGGCGGTTCGTGAAAAACTTCGCCCGCATCGCCGATCCGCTCACTAACCTTACCAAGGCCGACGTGGAGTTTAAGTGGGAAACGCCGCAGGAAAACGCTTTCCAGGAGCTTAAACATCGCCTCCAGACGCCTCCGTTACTTGCCCATTTCGACGAATTCGCCGAGACAGAAATACATACTGACGCAAGCAGCGTAGGTCTTGGCGCCGTTCTTGTGCAGAGGGCTGACGGACTTGAAAGGGTTATTAGTTACGCCAGCCGATCGCTATCCAAAGCAGAAGCAAATTATTCCACAACAGAAAAGGAGTGCCTCGCCATCATCTGGGCTACGTCGAAATTTCGCCCCTACCTCTACGGCAGGCCCTTCAAAGTTGTGAGCGACCACCACGCCTTGTGTTGGCTAGCCACCTTGAAGGACCCCTCAGGTCGCCTCGCACGATGGAGCCTGAGACTTCAAGAATATGACATTACTGTCATTTACAAGTCCGGCAAAAAACACTCCGACGCCGACTGTCTCTCTCGTGCGCCTGTCGACCAACCGCTACCCGACGACCCGGATGACGACTACTTCTTAGGAACGATAACTACCGACGACTTCGCTGAACGACAGAGGGCCGACCCGGAACTTAAGGCCCTAATAGAATACCTCGAAGGCAGGACCGCCGAAGTCCCGAAGGTATTCAAGCGCGCACTTGCGTCGTTCTTTCTACGAAACGGTCTTCTACAAAAGAAAAACTTTTCACCGCTTCGAGCTAAGTACCTCCTTGTGGTGCCTTCAGCTCTGCGACCAGAACTCCTGCAGGCCCTGCACGACGATCCGACGGCAGGGCACCTCGGTGTTTCTCGCACGCTCGCGAGGATACAAGAAAGGTACTACTGGCCACGTCTTACCACCGACGTCACTCGTTATGTGAGAACATGCCGGGACTGTCAGCGACGCAAGACACCGCCGACAAGGCCAGCGGGACTTCTGCAGCCAATTGATCCACCTTGCCGACCTTTCCAGCAGATTGGTATGGACCTACTGGGGCCGTTCCCGACGTCGGCTTTCGGAAACAAGTGGATCGTGGTAGCTACCGACTACCTCACCCGCTACGCCGAGACAAAAGCCCTGCCAAAAGGCAGTGCATCCGAGGTAGCTAAATTCTTCGTCGAAAATATCGTCCTACGTCATGGCGCCCCGGAGGTCCTTATCACCGACAGAGGAACGGCATTCACTGCCGACTTAACTCAAGCAATCTTGGCATACAGCCAAACAAACCACCGCCGGACGACAGCGTACCACCCACAGACCAACGGCCTCACCGAGCGGCTTAACAAGACGATCGCCGACATGCTGTCAATGTACGTCGATGTCGAACACAAGACGTGGGACGCCATTCTTCCGTATGTGACCTTCGCATACAACACGGCGGTGCAGGAGACAACGCAGATATCTCCATACAAATTGGTCTACGGAAGGAGCCCGGCAACGACGCTCGATGCCATGTTACCCAACGTCACCGACGAAGAAAACCTCGATGTGAGCGAGTACCTTCAACGCGCCGAAGAAGCCCGACAACTTGCGCGTCTCCGTATCAAGAATCAACAGACGACCGACAGCCACCGTTACAACCTTCGACGACGCTTCGTGGAATACCAGCCCGGTGAACGTGTTTGGGTGTGGACGCCGATACGCCGACGTGGACTAAGTGAAAAGCTTCTGCGACGGTACTTCGGACCGTACAAGGTGGTTCGACGTCTCGGCCCACTTGATTACGAGGTTGTCCCCGACGGTATCACGAACTCTCAACGACGCCGATCGCGACCTGAAGTCGTCCATGTCGCGCGCCTCAAGCCGTTTCATGCGCGTTAACAAACTGAACCAGTGTTTTTTTGTATTATTGTTGTATTGGAATTTGTTCATTTTACTTTCTTGCATTATTATTGTACTTTCATCTTTAGTTAAAGCATCGGGACGATGCCTTTTTTCAGAGGGGGGCAATGCCACGTTCCTTTTCCCAAGCTTTTGTTATCGTCCCAAAACACCACACGATTCTTAGCGCAAACCGCGCCTGCAGTTTTCTAGAAGGTTCCGGACTGTAGTAGATCATTTCGATAAGATCACGCCCACTGTGCGAACGGTACAGATAGTTCTGGAAGCTACGCCACCGCCAGCGATAACGCTAGAACATTCGACGGCAAGCGTATAAATGCCGACGCGCTTCGCCGCTTGTCAGTTGTTGATCGAAGGCCGACGCTCTGTTCGCCGCTATCAGTCCGAGACTGCTATCTGTGCGAGACTGCTGCTGTAATTGGACTTTCCGTTTACCGGGCACAGGTTCGCCCAAATAAACAGTTAAATCCCTACACGAAGTCTCCTGTCTTCGGCCACGTCACGACCCCGTGACAATATGGCCACCAGCCTGACCAGTCGTACAGTACGCAAGAGCCAACGACTCTTGGTGCACGGAAGACAGCTGTCCTATTTGTTTTCATTGTGGCCTTGTTGGACATGTGGCCCATTACTGTCGCTTTCGTGTGCCGACTATCTCCAACAATGTGCGTCCACAATGAGTCACATATACACCCCGTCAAACCCGTTGCGGTTATTCAGGCGACTAAGGATCTCATCCTACCTCCCGGACCCCACCCTCCTCTCGCCACTCTCCTTTTCCTCGCCGCCGCTCCCTTTCACCCACGCACCGACGGTGGAGCCCTGTGCGCCAGGAAAATTAAGTAGCGCAGTTCAGGAGGCGAGAACTACGGTTCAGGCGAAATGCATAAGGCCTCAAATTTCTTCCCGAAACATTATTGAAGTCGCTATAGAAGGAACATGGACGCTAGCCCTTGTCGACAACGGCGCTGCCCTTTCAGCGATTGATGCCCGCATTCGCCGCCATATAGGAAAAGTCATGACGCCTGTTTCTGGACTATTCCTTTGTACAGCCAACGGGCAGCACTTCGAGCCATCTGGTGCCTGCACAGCTCGTGCCGTCATCCAGGATGTTCTATGTGATCGAAATCCTCGTGCTGCCATCTTGTTCTCACCAGGTCATATCAGGGTGGGATTTTCTTTCGACACATCGTGGGATGATCGATTGCGCCCCCGCTGAACTCGTGTTGTTCCCATTTTCGACAGACGTCATCAATGACAAGGACACATGTCGCAAAATCACAGTTTGTGACGACACCATTGCGCCTGTCCAGTCTACTGTTCTTGTCTCTATCTCTTATGACTCTGAAGACGGTGGCTCAATGCTTTTCGCACTGTCTACACTTCTAGTTCGCTGCCGATTACTACCATTGCCATTTGCCGTTCTCAAGTTCCATTCAGGCGCCTCTATGATGCAAATCACCAATCTATCACCCAAGCCAATCACTTTGCGCCCCCGGGAAACCCTCAGCAAAGCCGAGCCGTTGTCGTCATCTTCGATATTCGACATTATGGACGACCCCAGTGATATGACCACCCTCGAGACATTAACTCCTCGGCCACTACCGCGATTTTTCACACCAGCTATAGGCAGCGACCTTACGACGACACAACACGACCAACTTCTTCGCTTGCTCGACAATATCTCTTCCTCTTTTGACTGCCAAGGAAGGGCACTCGACCACACAATGACTGTTTCGCATACTATCGACACCGGAAGCCATGCGCCCATTCGACAGCGTTCCTACCGAGTATTGGCGAGTGAAAGGCGCCTTATCGATGACCAGGTGAATGACATGCTTAAACGTGGTGTCATTCAACCTTCCAACAGTCCTTGGGCATCACCTGTCGTCCTTGTTCAGAAGAAAGATGGCACAATACGATTTTGCGTCGATTATCGCTGGCTTAACAAGATTACCCGAAACGATGTGTACCCGTTGCCAGGAATTGATGACGCACTCGACTACTTGCAAGGAGCGGAGTTCTTTTCTTCCTTGTATCTCCGCTCTGGCTACTGGCAAGTGCCCATGGCTGAGACTGACCGCAAGAAAACTGCGTTTATAACACCAGATGGATTGTACGAATTCACTTTAATGCCATTTGGTCTCTGTAGCAACGCCCGCCACCTTTGAACGCATGATGGACGGCATCTTACGCGGCTTGAGCTGGCCAGCCTGCTTCTGCTATTTAGATGATATTGTCGTCTTTGCGCCAGATTTCCTGACCCATCTACAACGGTCGCATCAAGTTTTGACCTGTGTCCGAAATGCCGGTCTCCAGCTTAACTTGAAGAAGTGCCTAATCACCGCTAAAAAACTAACTATACCAGGCCACGTCGTCTCCAAAGAAGGCATTCTTCCCGATCTTGCCAAACTTCACGCCGTATCAGAGTTCTCGAAGCCTACTAACCTGAAAGCACTGCGCACCTTCATTGGCCTATGCTCGTACTTTGGGCGCTTTGTTCGAAATTTTTCTACTGTCATCGCACCTCTCAATGCATTCCTCCACAAGGAACTATCTACCTGGTCAGAAGCTTGTGACGATGTGTTTACGACACTTCGATGCCTGCTTACGTCCCCACGAATTTTGCGTCACTTCGCTCCGAGCGCACGCCCAAAAATTCACACTGATACTAGTGGTGTCGGCCTTGGTGCTGTGCTCGCACAACGTGACGATGCCAACGCCGAATACATGTGTTTGCATATGCCAGTTGTGCACTCACAAAGCCTGAGACCAATTACACCTTAACCAAAAAAGAGTGCCTGGCCATCATATAGGCTCTACAAAAGTGTCACCCCTATCATTACGGTCGTCCTTTCGACGCCGTAACAGATCACCAAATTCTGTGTTGGTTTTCAAACCTCAAGAACCCTGCAGGTCGCCTTGCTCGGTGGGCCCTCCGACTCCAGGAATACGACATTCGTGTCGTATATCGTTCTGGCCAACAACAATCTGATGCTGACGCCCTGTCACGCTTCCCACTGATTTCAGACGCCAACGCATCTAGTAACAATCACGATATTTCGCCACTTGACATCTTGGACATGGCCTCAGAGCAACAAGATTACCCATGCGTCACCGCAATTCTAAACTTTTTGTCAAGCCTTCTTACCACCCCAGCTCCACGAGCGCTACGCCGCCGTAGCATCCGCGATGGTCTTTTATACCGTCGTAACTCCCAGAACGATGGCGGAACATAGTTATTTGTCGTGCCCCACCATCTTCGTCACGATCTATGCTCCGCTTTCCACAATGACCCTCAATGTGGCCACGGTGGCGTATTCAAGACGTACATGCGCCTTCACCTATGCTATTATTAGCGCGGAATGTACAGCTTCGTCAGCAAATACGTTCGCTCATGCCTCGCCTGCCAACGACGCAAACCAGTCTCGCACCTTACCACAGCACCTCACCAGCCGCTTCCCTGCCCCAACCACGCATTTGTTCGCGTCGGCATTGACTTGTACGGGCCTTTCCCATGCACTGGCGCTGGATTGTCGTCGCTGTGGATCACTTGACAAGATATGCCGAAACCGCTGCATTATCTGCCGCAACAGCCAAAGACGTTTCGTCGTTTATTCTATGCAGCTTAGTTCTCCGCCATGGCGCCCCTCAGGAACTGCTCAGTGATCGCGGCCGTGTATTTCTCTCAGACATGTTGCAATCACTCCTGCCCAAATGCAGAATTATTCACCGTGCCACTACCGCATATCGCCTACAGACAAATAAATTAACGGAACGATTTAACCGAACTCTGGGTGACATGTTGTCGATGTACGTTGCATCAGACCACTGCAATAGGGATCTTGTTCTTCCGTTTGTCACATTCGCCTACAACATCGCCTCCCAAGCCACCACCCGATTCTCACCATTATTCTTGCTATACAGTCGTGAACACACTAGCACCATTGATATAATTCTACCACATCATCCAGACGTTGACGACTATCAGGCTGTGTCTGTGGTAGAAATGCCGAGAACTGGCCCGTTCTTTCACCTACGACCAACAGCGTCACCAAAAACAGCGTCACGACTCCGACATCCATCCTGACCTTTTCACCGTCGACTCGCTCACGTGGCTTTGGGTCCCGCCAGTTGCTGCTCCCGGCCTTTCGTCTAAGCTTCTTCCGAAGTATCACAGACCCTACCGCGTGGTTGCGCAGACCTCTCCTGTTAATTGTGTGGTTGAACCCGTTATGCCATGTTCTGACCTTTGTCGTCGGGGGCGAGAAACAGTCCACATTAATCGCCGCAAGCCATATTATGACCCTCTGACCTCTCTCTAGGTCGCCAGGATGGCTACCTTTCGATACTGGGGATTATTGTGAGGAAGAAGATAGACACATACGGAAGCGCATTGCCATCGCCTGGCTCGCTCGACTGTTCGTTCCCTGGCTACGCTTTGCCTGCTGCTGCTGCTATCTCCCCAATCGCTATGTACTTCAATAAACCCCCGTAACATAGGCAATGTTATTGCAGTTCCCCTCAGCTCCTTTGTTTGGTTTGAAGGAGAGGGTAGAGGACATATTATGCACTAAGGAAAGCTACAGCTTTGGAGAAGATAAGCCTGCTTGTCAAAACATCAACTACAGCAACACTCTGTGGTTGTAAATATACATGTTCTCCCTTCATTTTCAGTCTTTCTTTTTAGATGAAGCATGGCATTCAACAGAGCAGTGCAAAAAAAGAATCAACAGAGCACAGCCCTGTAAATTGATACATTTCAGGAAGCCCACCTGAGAATGCGAGCACAGCCATCTCCACAGGCGAGGGCCAGTAGGCCTAGTCGACTCCCTTTCTGGTGGCAGCCAGAGGGGCACCAATCCAAGTTAGCCACAAAGCCAAAGTCATGTGCAAGGCACAGGCCCAGTTGTGGTGGTGATATGCCATAAGGACCTCTGTAGACGGAACAAATAAAGAAAAAAAGAAACCATTATGAAGGGCATCAAGCCAGTTCATAGTTCAGAATTTAGAACCACTTTATACCCATAAACTTTCTTATCTCAACATAAAAGTCGAGCACGAAAAATCGACTAGGCACAGGAAAACAAGTAGACAGGATAGAACCCTCCCTATCAACTGATTTAATTACGAAAGAATTGTAGGAAAAAAGCACACACATACCGTACGTCACAACCACGGCTGCAAACATCACAGAGCTGCTCCTATCAATAACTATAGCACATTACGGCATAGCAATTGAAATCTGTACTTCCGCAAACACACACTGACGCCTGGCTGATGCAATCTTCACCCTTGAATTTTATGTAAAACGCCTCCAACAGTCTGCGTGCAACCGTTTCCCTGCTGCATCCCAGAAACTTTAGTTTGTCAAACAAAAGCACACAGCCACACATTGCAAAGAAAGATGCACATCTTTATCGTTTGAGGGCATCAACTGGTGCTCCCGGGCACACTGGTTAACACCCCTGCCACTTTGGCCGATGTAAGATTTGCCATAGCTCAATGGCAATTCATATATTACCTCTATTGCACAGCCAATTTGATGTCTAGTGTGCTTGATTCGAAATTTTGTCTTATGTGTAAACTCATCGGAAATATCTGCACACAGCTTGGACAGCTTGTGAGGTGCTAAAAAGACAATTAGCACATTAAGCCTAAATGCAACTTTCTTGAGGGTATGTTCTACTTTGTGAATATAAGGCATCACCTCATGCCTCATGTTACTCACGTGGGTGTGTCTTTCTTTTTCCCAGCCTTGCCATTTTACTTTTTGTAGCAACGACTCTATGGAAGCCACCAGTATAGTGTCAGAATACACTAACGACAGCAATCATTGCACCTGCTGATAAAAACTGTCAGTGGCTGCATGAACGTGTGAATTCGGGAGGGCGGATTCTAGGCACATGAAAGCAATTGCACGCTTTCATGTGCCTAGAATCCGCCCTCCCGAATTCATACGTTCATGCAGCCACTGACAGTTTTTATCAGCAGGTGCAATGATTGCTGTCGTTAGTGCACGCTTTCATGTGCTTGCAGTAACGGTTTGCAGGAGCGCGGATTATAAGCCCAACATACATGCGAGTGAGACATTGTAAGCTTAACATCTAAAAACTGCAACTGCCCATCTGCTGGAGTATCGTGTGTGAATGATATACCCTGTCCCAACAAAGTAAAAGATTTCAAAATCTAACGCACATCATCGCTGAAGGCACCAAAATCAACCCTATTCACTCCAATAGCCTCCTGCTTACTAAGAATCACCAAAAAGTAATCAAGATATCTACACACGGCAAGTACCGTGTTACTATTAAACAGAAAACAAGACGTGGAATCAAGCACACTAGACCTTACATTGACTGTGCGGTGGCAGTAGTATATGAATTGCCATTGAGCTGTTGCAAATCATATATCAGCGAAAGTGGCAGGAGTGTTAACCAGCGGGCCCGGAAGCATGTGTTGACGCTCTCAAATAATAAGAGAGCACAGCTTTGGGCGCACTGTGCAGTGTGTGCCTTTGTATGACGAACTGAAAGCGCTGGGACACAGCCAGGAAACAGTTGCATGCAAACTGTTAGCGGCTTTTTACATAAAATTGAAGGGTGAAGAATGCGTCAGCCAGACGTCAGTGTGTTTGCGGGAGCTTGAATTTCATGCTATGCCGTAATATGCTATAATTCTTTATATGAGCAGCTCTGTGATGTGTGCAGTAGCGGTTGTGATGTACGATATGTGTGTTTTTTTCGTACAATTCTTTCGTAATTAAATCAGTTGGTACTGAGCGTTATAACCAGTCTACTTGTTTTCCTGTACCTCATCCTTTTTTTTTTGTGCTCGACTTTTATGCTTTGACATGCACCAAATCGCCCAGCAAGATGTTTTACTAAGTTATATTCCTTATCTCATCTGCCCACATAACTTTCTGTGTTCCCTTACCCGCTTGCCTTCTCCTGGAATCCAGTCTGTGATCCTTAATGACCAGCGGTCATCTTACTTTCGTGCTAAGCGCCCTGCCCATGACCGTTTCTTCTTTATTTCGACAATGATGTCCTCAACACCAGATTGTTCTCTGATACAATCTGCTCTCTTTTTGTCCTTTAGGGCACATATATGTTGATGACGATAATGATGAGTGGTATTTTATGGCACAAGGGCCAATCGATAACCAAAGAGCGCCATTTCAGTAGACTAGAGATGTGAACAATGATATGATGCGTGGCCGTAAAGGGGCCTTAAAATTCCTCATGCTAACGCGGGTAAAAACATAGAGGCCATAAAATTACGACAGTGGCGTGAAATATCTGCAATGAAAGTGGATGGCGAAATGTCATGATAAAACCAAGGCGGAAATGTAGTCACGGTATCCACGACCATGGTACAGAGGTCGTGCTATGGATCACTTCGAAATATGAGGTGAAAACTATTGACGTCTTTAAAAACATGAAAAGTGATGGAAGTATAAAAGCCGATGCCTAGCAATGAGCAGAGTAGTAAAAAAGGCTTTTTTTAGAGCATCTAACTCATTGCACTGGACGAGAATGTGGAGAACCGTAAGTGATTCTCCACATCTATCACACAATGGCGGATCGCGGGAAGACAAAAGGTATGAGTGTGTAGAGTGTGTACGTCCTCTTTTTAGCCTTGTAAGTGTTACCGTAATTACTCGAATCTAACGCGCACCTTTTTATCGGTTAAGCGAGTTCATAAATCGCAAGCGTGTTAGAATCGAGTACGAACAAAAAAATTACGGTCAATCTATTGCCATCCAAAGTTGCCATCTATTGCCATCCAAACCCAAAGGGGCCGCCCCCTACGTGCGTCGGCATGGCGCGTCGGCCATTTCGGCCTATGTGTTTCCCATGTCCGGCACTTCGTACGTGTGCTGAGGAGTTCGTCATCTAGTAGTGCATTAGCATCGACAGCATGGAAGGGCCGACTCTAAAAACTCGAGTGCACCACGATGCCGCTTTTAAAAGAAAAGTCATCGCGTGTGCAGAAACGGATGGAAATCGGGCCGCATCGCGGTCGTTCGGAGTTCCCGAAACGTGCGTGCGGGACTGGCGGAAACAAAAGCAGAAGATTGTCGACAGCAAAGCTTCACGCAAAGGCTTCAGTGGACCACAGCAGGGTGAGTTTCCGCCAATTAAACAGCTCCTCGGCGAGTATGTGCTTGAGCAGCGAGAGGCACAGCGACCCGTGACGACAGAACTGCTCCAAGTGCGGGCTATGCAGTTAGTCTTAGAAAAAGGTCTAATGCGAAGCCAGTTTAAAGCGAGCAGGCGCTGGCTAACTAAATTTATGAAGGGGAAAGGCTTTTCCCTCTGAAGGGGAACATGCATATGCGAAAAGTTTTGCGGAGGAGTACGATGAAAAGCTTCACAGTTTTCAGAGGTTCGTCCTAAACTTGCGGCGCAACAACGGCTACCTGCTTGGGCAAATCGGGAATGCCGATCAGACGCCTCTTTACTTCGACATGCCTGGCACCACAACCGTCGAGAAGAAGGGGGCAAAGCAAGTTCGCGTGCTGACATCGGTCCACCGTAAAACTACAGTGACGGCACTGCTCTGTTACACGTCAGATGGGCACAAGCTTCGCCCGTACCTCATATTTAAATGGAAGACGCTCTCGAAAGGAGTCGTTTTTTCGAGTAGTGTGATCGTGCGGGCCAGCGAGAAAAATGGGTGCACGCTGCAATCGATGCCTTAATATTTTTTTTTTTTTCACGGTGGAAATCAGGTGCACGTTACAATCGAGGGCGCGGTAGAATCGAGTAAATACGGTACTTCTGCGTGTCGTGATTTTGATAGTGGCAGCCAATTACCTAGTTGGGGCTTAACAGCATGGAGTTTATTGTCTATGTGTCTATCTCACGTGCTCTGCCAATACCCGCTGAGCTTTCGTTTTAGAAAAGGTTTTAGGTCAAGTGCAAGGATTGGTATTGATGCATTGGGAGTGGTGTCGTTGGTGGAAGCAGCCAGCTTGTCGGCCAAAACGTTCCCTTGCATCTCACGATGCCGAGACACCCAGCACACGACATGCTGTTTTGATGTGTACAGTGTGCACAGAAGTGAGTAAAGTGACACCAGCACAGGGTTTTTGTGTTATTTAGAAGTTTTCAGGGCTTTAACCACACTTAGGGAATCTGTGTATATTACCGCCTTTTGTAATTTTATCTGTTTGATGTGTTTTAGGACGAGCAGTATTGCATAAGCTTCTCCTGTGAAAATGCTTGCATCAGGATGAAGAACGCCAGCCTCGGAAAAGGATTGGCCTACCGCTGCATATAATACAGAAGTGTTGGACTTTGGGGCATCGGTAAATAACTCAGGGCATGTGTATTTATGTCATTGTTCTAGGAAGTATGTACGTATGTGTGCAAGTAGTGCATGCTTTGTCACTTACACAAAAGAGACATCACGGTCTATAAGCTGCCACTGCCACTGTGGCAGATATGCAGCAGGAGCCATCAAACTGTGTTCGAGAATAGGCACACCTGATTCTTCGGCCAGGCCCCTTGCACGGAGGGAGTAGGGCTGCCTTAACGAAGGACGGTTCTCGAACAAGCCAGAACAGGACAAATCATTAATTGTGAAATGAGAGGGGTGTTGCCTGTCTGCCTTCACCTTCTGAAAGTACGCAAAAGACGTAACATCTCTGTAGGTGGAGCGACCATTCATTCGAATCCACGTACAGACTCTCCACAGAGCTAGTTCGAAAAGCACCCGTAGATGGGCGAATCCCTAGATGGTGGACAGGGTCGAAAATCTTCAAAGCTGATGATACCGCAGACTGACAGATTATGGCACCATAATCTAGGCGTGTGCGTTCGAGACTTTTATATAAATTCATCAGACATTTCCTTTCACTACACCACGTATTGCTTGACAACACTTTCAAAATATTCATTGTTTTCAAGCACCTATCTTTTAAATATTTGATGTGTGGGATGAAGGTTAGTTTTGCGTTTAATATTAGTCCAAGAAACTTGTGCTCAGTCTTCACAGACGTTGAGTATAAAACCATTCTCGTCTGCCCATTTAGTTACCTTGTTCAACCCTAGTTGAACCTGACGTTAGCATAATGAGATGTACGATTTGAAACCAATCTGTACATCATCGACATATATGCAGTAAAAAATATTACATGGGAGAGACAGGTACAGGGAATTCATTTTGACTATGAAAAGTGTGCAGCTCAATACACCTCCTTGTGGCATTCCTGTTTCTTGGAGAAATATTCGAAATAAGACAGTGCCAACACGGACACGAAATGTCCGGTTCGACAAGTAGCTGTTGATGATTGTTATCATTCTACCCCACACACCTAAATGTGACTGGTCCCACAATATGCTAAAGTGCCATGTAGTACAGTCGAATCGATAATTCGAACTAAAAGGGGCCCGAAAATTTGTTCGAATTAAAAGAAGTTCGTATTAATGAAAGCTAAGTAAACGGAGGGCTCCCCATGCAGCGGCGTATGTGAATTGAGCTAACACATGAGGGGGAAGTTTCAGAAAACTTACATTTATTCCCAAATCACAGGACATCCATCATTAACTGAAGTAATCAGTGATGCACATCTGCACACGTTTGCCTTGCAGCGAGTCAATCGATTTCGCATGCAGCTTGCAAAGCATGTCTACATTGCTTTGAGCATTCTCTTGGCAAGAGAAGTTGAGCATGGCAATGTCCAGCGTCGGCACTAGAAGACGACAAGGATGACTGCATCGCCGCTACTACCCTCTGCGCACCACACTTTGCGACAGCTTTTTTTTTCTTTCACTCTTTCTCTGGGCATGGCGTTAGCAGGAGAAGAGTCTTTGCGTGGCAGGGGCGAAAAAAGGAGAAGCGTGCACAGCGGCGTCGGAAATCAGCATTTGAAAGAGAGCAAACATTCCACCACAGTGTTTCCTTTCTTTTCCTTTTCCTTCACGCTCAGCGTTGAGGTGTTGAAGGTGCCGCCGCGAAATTGGGCAGGGTGCTGAGAACATTTTCGGAGCGCAGCATGTTTGAATTAACAGTCGAAAGTGTTTGCTCTTTCGAATTACCGGGTGTTTTCACCCATTGAAATACACATAGCTTTGACGCGACCTAATCGCGAGTTCGAATTAACCGGAAGTTCGAATTAAGCGTGTTTGAATTAATGAGATTCCCCTGTATCATAAGCCTTTTCCATATTGAGGAACCCACAAAGAAAAAAATTGCTTATGAACAAAAGCGTAGCGAATTTGTGCCTCGATACAAACCAGGTGGTCAATGGTAGACCGAGCCTCTCGAAGCCCACACTGGTATGGGTCAAGTAAACCATTAATTTCAAGGAAGTGCATCAGGCGCCTGTTGATGATTTTCTCAAAGACCTTGCAAAGACAGCTGGTTAACGCTATTGGCCTGTAGCTGGAAACTGAGGCCGGGTCCTTGCCTTGTTTTAGAATTGGGATAATGATAGCTTCCTTCCAGGCTGAGGGTAGCTAGCCGGAAAACCACATCGCATTATACAGGGAGAGGAGAGCTTTCTAGGTTTCGGTGGGCAGGTGTTTTAACATTTCATATGCCACACAGTCTGGGCCTGGGGCAGATTTATTGCAGCAGGTAAGTGAGGCTAGTAGTTCAGGCAGACAGAAAGGTTATTTCTATGCCTCGTCTGTTGTAGGTTTGCGCTCTAATATCTGTTTTTTCTATTCTGGTTTTGTATCGTCGGAATGTTTCACTATAGTGTGATGAGATAGAGACATGTTCCAAGTGCGGTCCGAGAGTGTTCGCCTAGTCTTCCAAGCTCTCCCCTAGTAAGCGCACTAGAGGAAGTGAATGTGCTTGTCGTCCTGCCACCTTACCAGTCATGTTCTAGACTCTTGCCTCATCTGTGCGTGAATTGATTCCTGATAGAAATTTGTGCCAACTTTCTCTTCTCGCCTGTCGGCGCGTTCTCTTTCCTAGAGACTTGATGTTCTTAAAGTTTACAAAATTCTCGGCAGTCGGCGAGTCTCTAAGCAACTTCCATGCCTTATTTTCTTTTTTTCGCGCATCACAGCACTCATTATTTCACCATGGGACTCATCGTTCGCCTGACTGTCAACTTGTTTGGAGAATACATTTCGTTGCTGCATCAACAGAAAGCTGTAAAGTAGCACACAGCATCCTCTATGCTTAATGCCCCTATGTCAGAGCAAGTTAATAGAGTCATTTCTTGAAACTGTTCCCGTTCGGCTTTGTCGGTGAGCCATTTGGGAACCTGTGCAGGACATGCATTTGTTATCGATGTGCGGATAACTATAGGAAAATGGTCACTACCCTATGGATTATTAATGATGTCCCATTTCTATAGAGGCAACAGTAATAGAGATGTTATGCTGGGGTTTACTGACGAGCAGGCATTGTTAATGATGTTATAATATGTTGGCTCTTTTCGATTCAGGAGGCACATACCAGAAAAAAAAAAAGGAACTGTTCAATCAGGCGACCTCGCGCATCGCAGCGAGAGTCACCCCAGAGGCTACCATGCATATTAAAGTCGCTTAGGACAAGAAAGGGTTGTGGAAGTTCGTCTATGAGGAACTGGGATTCATGCTTTTGAAGACGGTGTTGTGGAGTTATGTAGAGAGAGCAGATGGTGACGAGCTTATTCAAAAGAACTGCTCGAACAGCCACCGCCTCAAGGGATGTTTGTAGTGGTAGGTGCGTGCATGCTATCCCTTGATTGACTAAAATGGCAACACTGCTGGATGACACAACAGCATCATTTCAGTCCATCCGAAAAATAAGGTAATGACATAAAAAGTTGGTGTGTTTAGATTTTAGGTGTGTTTCTTGTACTCACATCACTTTAGCTGTATGTTTGTGTAAAATTTTCCGGATATCGTCGAGGTTTCTCAGCAGTCCTCTGATGTTCCACGGCAGTATTTGTGTCATTTTAATGTTGTGTAGTGATGTGTGTACAAAAGTGTTGGGTTAGTTTACAGGGCCTTTTGGGGACCCCGTAATTCAGGGTTTTTCTTTCTTGGCGCGCTCCAAAGAGTTGCACCCTATTTTTCGACGTCTGAGGCGGCGGAGGAGTGGGACTTGTATCTATCACCTCTTGGGAAGTGGTGGATGGTGCCTGCTTGGCAGGCAGATTCACAGAACTTTCGGACCTAACTGCACTTGCAGTGGTCCGAGGTCCGGCAGACACGGAGGTCTGCCAACCCTGGTTGTCAGGTGGCGGAGGAGTACAAGCTGCTCCAGCCGGGGGTGCTAATGGCACGACAGTGGCCACACTCTGTGTGAAAGTGGCGGGTGCGAAAATGTGAGGCGCTGCACCCCGGCGTGCACATCGGCGAAGGAGGGATAAGACAGGTTGTGTAGCGCAAAATGTTTGCGTGCCTCTTGGAATGACAGATTTAATTTGACCTTGAGTTCTACAATTTGTTTCTTTTTTTTTTTCATGTAGGGAATGATCGTGAATAGGCAGGGTGATCTCCTTGACAGTTCAAACAACGTGTTCTTTCTGAGGTGCAATTGTCGGATATGTGTTCGTTGGATGCACACTTCGCCTCTGAAACTCTGCGATCTATGTCTGAAACGTTGGCACTTGAAACATCGGCGGGGATCAGGAATGTATGGTCTTATACGAAGCTTACAAAGGCCGGTTTCGAATGATTCTGGCAGGTCACTGGTTCCGAAGGTAATAATTATGTGTTTTGTAGGGGTCTGTTTGTTGTAGCGCTTTATTGCGATTCGTTGTACTTTACCATGTTCTGGTCATGCCAACCTTCGAGGGGTTCACTTTTATGAAGTTCAATAAGATCATCGTTGGAAATCATGTCACCAACAGTGTTCGTTTACCTGTGTGGGCCCACCGAAAAAGGGGTTTCCCCAAATGCTACAAGTTTAGACAGCTTCTCATACTGAGCTTTGTCACGACCCTCCGGAAGAAGATCGCTAATTCCCATCTTTGTCACTTTTTAACCTGGGCCTATTGCTTTTGTGAGAGTTTTGGACATGAGGAAAGGTGAAATGGCTCGGACTGTATCCTTTTCGTTTTTACTGTGGATAACCTGGTACTTTGGGAAAGTCGGCTTTAGTGTGTTGGACATGAATGTGTCTTTGGTGCGCCACCTTTTCAGGAAGAAATCAGGAAGAGGGAGGAAATTATTTGCCATAAATAAACTATAAAGCTCGGCGGCGATGGTGGCCACCCACCATCGTGCCCAACAAGGGGACGCTACAAGGTTGAGCAACAAACACATGGAGACGCCAGCCATGCATTGCTGCTATAAACTGCTATAATTACCCGAGGTTTAATAGCTACAGCAGATTCAGAAGTAACCAGAAAAAAGAAGATGACTGGACAGATAAAAAGTGTGAGAGAAAGACGAAGATGTGGAGAGAGAGAGACAGGAAAAGGCGACTGCCGATTTCCCCTGGGTAGGTCAGACCAGGGGTGCCATTTATGTGCAGCTGGGGCCAAAGGGGTGTGTTGCCTCTGTCGGGGGGCTGTCAAAGGTCCAAGCACCCGGCGTCGGCTCAACTCCCAGGATCCCCTTTTTCCCTGACACGGCAAAACCATGCACGGCTAGGCGTGGTAAGAAGCCGAAACCTTCCCGTTAGCTCGGGTCCATGGTGTTGCTACGCACCAAAGGCCCTATTTGTGCAGACAAGGGCGGGGGGTACATATAAGTTGCCTAAATCAATAGTTCTATGGTAACCCAGAGGGTTGCCAACCTTCTGTGGACACCATGAAAAGGCCCGAAAAAGCTGGCTCAAAGTACCGTATTTACTTGCGTAGTGAACGCACTCGCATAATAAATGCACCCCCAACTTCAGTTATCAAATCAAATTTTTTTCCCCCGTAATAAACGCACCCCCCACATTCATCCGTTGCAGTTCCCCTAACTGACACCTGTTGGGTCTCTTCTGTTCTTTATTATTTGACGACCCCCCTCAGCCACCTTGGCTCACTCCCTCCCCCTTTCCACCCATTACCGCGTGCCTTATTATTTTTATTTCTATCTGTGCACAGCACACCCCTTGTCTTATCTGTGAGCCACAGCAAGGTCGCGAATGATGGGAGTATAGAGACATCACAGCTGATAAGTACACAGCGAGCGAAGGCCACGAAACTGCCAGCACCAACCGGTGGTCGCTTCCTGCGAATACGAAAAGGCCCAACCGCGTGCACACAATTTTCGAACGACGATGACAGGATTTGCTGTCGTGAAGACTCATTCGCAGGTTTCTGTAAAACCAGAAAAATCGCTTGTCCAGAAAAGATCGCGACGATTTTTGCAACACGGTAGCACCCCCGATTCTTGCTTCGCTTGTTATCCGTGCGTAGAGGAACTTCTTATGTAGAAGCGAGGCGGTGGCCATATTTTCTCATTAATCTTGTTATTGACGGTTTGTTTTGATGCTTCGGGAGCAGCTTGCTGCAATGCTAGTTACTTGCGACAACGTTAATGGCATCGTCACTGCCGTAATGCGAGGTTGTCGCGAAGTTAGCAAAGTGCGTCGTAGCGCCGTAGCGCACGCTTTTGAGTGCCCCCCAAGATCACAGCTGATACCACTGTTGCGGTTAAACGATTGCGAGAAAAGATAGCTGCAAAATGCTTTAATGGTCCGGGGACAGTTTGTTGAGGATAGCACCATCAATCACCGTAGATGAGTAAAGTGCAACAAAAAAGCTGTTTCCAAATAGTGAATGTGTATGTCGATTGCGAAAGGCTAAGAAGTCTAACCTTTTTTTTTGCATTACCGCATTTTTTGCTCCTTCCAAAAATGATTTCATCAAGTTTATCAAGCGTAACAACGCACCCCCCCAATGTTGCTCCGATTTTTCGAGAAAAGAAGTTTGCTCATTGGGCGAGTAAATATCGTACATAATTGGGTGACTGTTCTCAAAGAGCTGAGCAGTGAAGACAACCTATGTCGTCTATCGTCTATATTTCCCCAAGGAAAAAAAGCTGCCAGAAGAAGTGAGAACCAAAAGTAAACCCTGACAAAATGAGAAATTTTCTGAACTAGGTTTTCATATAAAAAAAGAAAACAAAAGGGGAGAGGGGGCAAACACTGCTTTATATGCCTGTACAGCTCCCAAACAAAATGCTTCACTCTTTGCAGAACAGGTGGCCCAAACTTATTCAACAGGCTAACTCTGACTTGCTGGAGGAAAAACTCATTTCTTTTTGCAAAGAGTAGAACAAAGCTCCTCGCTGGACATATTAATTAGGAAGCCAATGAAAAGTGTCCAGCAATTTTTCTTCAAGGTGACAAAAATTGAAAAGATCCTAAAGATGCGCACCTGGCAATTTAATCCCTGCTCAATTTCAACCGATGCACAGGTTCAGTCAGTCTGCTCTCATGCTCTGCACAAGATTATAAGGGCCATAGTGGACAAAAGATATTCCTGTCGTCTCAGCCTCAAGTTTTCTGGATCACGGATATTATTTGAGAGGAAATCCACAAGATGCTGGGAACCCTCGAGTTGCACGACAGCTGCAAGCAGTGAGCGACACTGCTGCAGTGTGTCATAATCTTCCCCCATCAAGATGCAACATGCCTGCAGTGCTGTTGCCAGACACTCCTGTCACCACTGGTGCCATGCCACTCGCCTGGCTTCTCTGCCAAAGCTATGCCTAGGAGAGGAATGCACCACCGCCTGCTTTGCTACCACTGCAGTGAAGCCCGACACACCAAACGTCCCTACCAGTATTGTGAAATAAGAGACTACACGGTTCCAAAGTTAGCATACCATGTCTCCAGGGAGGTGAGCGTCCACAACTGTGTGGCAGTGGTCTGCGAATACATCTTTGGTGGTCTGCAAAGCCATCCCTGAAAACAAAGATGGCTTTCACAGACCACCCGCAACAGACGCGGGTGTACTTATTTGAGGATTGCATATTTAAAGAGTAACATACCTTGCGGCAGAATTAATGCGGCTGCAGATTGCACAGCTTTTTAACGAGCTATTGAGATTGAATCAACGTGGCACTTTATTTTGACTGTTCTATGCCAAAGATAAATAAAAGACACTTATGTCACTCTGCATGTTGTGTAAATTCATGCCCTCCCTTATTTCACTGATTCCTTATCACTTTTGCCAATCCAGAATAAATCTACGACCGAATACTATTGCTGTATGGAGACCTCACTATCGCCAGGCCACTACCTCTTTCCCTTGCATCGGCCGTACACTAGCTCAATACATGCCCTGTACGAGCGTGCTGCAACCCTCCACAGTGAAGGTTCCCACAGTTCGGACCGCGAGCAAGACTATTTATGAGAGTGCATCAGAACCCTTGTGTAGAGCTCTCTGCCTTGCAGGTGTTCCTTGCACGGACACTGGGCGCGTCTTTCAGAGGCACTGGATGTGTCTATCAGAGACACTAGGTGCATCCGTCAGACGCTCGAAGCATCTGAACTGCGGAGGTGCCCCCTCCTCCTAATAATGCCTATAAAAGGCCGGTGCATCTAGCATCGCAGTGCTTGCTCATCCTTATTGTTTTGTACATATGTTGTAAATTAAACGTTCTTCCCCTCTGGCTGCCTTTTGTCTTGCCACTGCCTGGATGTTTCCAGCCCATTTCATTGACCCTCGCGTCACGCTACCCAATACAGCGAGAAGCCTCTTGTTACAGCCCGCATTTGGGAAACAAAAAAAAAAGCAATCAGTGGACGAGTAGTTGCTCTTTGCTGTCACTAGCAACATTGCTATAAAACCTCATAAGACACTGCCAGCCCGATGGGGCCCTGGAAGCAAGAAACAGGAGCACTGAAGACTTCACAGTGCCACGTAGCACTAGTAGAACAAGCCGACAAAGCCAAGACCTGACATATCAAGCTAACCACAACAAAAGACGATGGACTAGCAATCTCGCCGTCCTTATCAACAGCCATGTCCCTGCTTTTATTGATGCCAGAGCTGTCCATTTATTCACGGATGAATCCTTTCCCACAAAAATAAAAAAACTTACAACTGCGAGAGAAAACACCCAAATCTGAAAAGCTGGAGGGCACATGATTATATAGACAGTAACATGCACACAAAGAAATCATGGTTCATGTACAACCTAACCTGCGCAATTCCTTCTCCCACAAGGCATAATTCTTGGTACAAACTACTTTAAGCAACTATGGTGCTGTCATCAACTTCAGACAAAAGTAGATAATGATATCCTCTGAATGAGCATGACTGCAACACACGATGCCAAGAAACCCTTGAACGTCTCTTGAAAGTGCTAGAAGACCAAGTCACCCTCCATTCTACTTTACTCAAGTGCCATCATTTCCATCAGTATTGAAGAATCTACAGACACAGAAGGCGTCTTCAAATGTGACCATCAGCTGTTGGTCAACCGACTGTGATGGAACCAGTCATTACCCTCAAGCAACTGTGATAGCCAATTAGACATCTCCTTGATGCTAATTAGCTACTCAACTGCAAGATGAACTAGCTGACTGTTCAGCTTCACATACACAAGCCCACCCAATAACTATGCAGTGAGTCACAAGACTAATGTCATTCCCGAAGCTGCAGCATCTGTCCGTACCACTATCGGCATGAATCATACACTTGTCAGTACTGCCAACCTTGCATGTTTGCAGCAAATGCACTGGCCTTTGTGGGGAAACACGTGCACCAGGCCACCCTTTCCTTTTACGGCACCGCGGCAGGCTAGCTGCGGAGACATGTCTGTCCCTTCCAGAAACGAATCAAGGAAGCCTCTTGCGAAGAGATGGAACATCCCACCCTCAGCGCACGTGATTTCTCTTTCCCGGCTCCAGGAACAGGTTCCCCTCCCTCAGCGAAAGAACACACTCTCCTCAGAGAGAAGGAAACCGGGACAGTGGAGAAAACGAGCGTGCCGACAGCAGGACACTCTATCTGGCACCGGCAACCAAGCAGGAAGAACGACTCCCGGGACTCCCTTCAAGCTAAGGACGACAACAAGTGAGGGGTAAGCATCTACCCTTTTGTTATCTAACTAGAGCGGAAGTGAAGTCCCTCTACGCGACATTCGCGCATTTATGCTATCGTAGCAATAAAGTGTTGTTTTGTTCACCTAGCCTGTTGCCTTATTCGCCCAAACCAGAGTTGCTGTGATGACTAGCGTTAGCGGGAAGGGGACGCTAATCATGAATGGTACGACTGTGTGCGGCCGAGACATTAGCTAGGCTTCTGTGTCAGACGTACATAGGATGGACCCCTTCACCTTGCACTGAAAGTACCGAGTACACTAGGCTCAACATCCAGCCACTTGCTCCACATCACTGACTGCATCACTGGTGTGCTATCTCATCAGGCTCACCCTCAAATCAGAAAAGTGAGCATTTTGCATATGACAGATTGTTGAGCTTCTAACCAGGACGATTGCTTTTTTTTTTCGCTTCTTCCCGTGTTTTGATTTTTTTTTTTTCATGCCTGCTCCGCACCTTTGAGCAGGCAGCCCTTCTAAGGGCTACTGAGGCATGCACCCGCCTCTGCCTAAGTATCCAGATAAGCCTAACAAGGCCTTTACATTGATGTCCACCTAAAGTGTCAAAAACTTCCGGATGAGTCAATGAGCAGCCTGGCCTCTTGGTCGCTAATTAGCAAAACTCACCTTGTATCTTTGTTACCCGACCAAATGACCAAAACAGGAGTTCTTCATTAACACTGGTTCTGACATCAGCTGCTACCCATGAGCCCATCTTCCAGGTCCTCCTACTCCTTTTGAGCTCAGTGCGGCGAACCAGTCTGCAATCAAGTCGAACGGCTCGCTGGGCCTGCTCATACAGCTGAAAAAACCCCTACGCTGTGACCTTCACTGGAACTTTGTCATCACCGACGTTGCCGATGACAACTTTCTGGCTCACTACAACCTCCTTCCAAACTGCCGCAACAACTGGCTCATAGACGCGGACAATGGGTCACTCTGACCACGCCAGCAAACAACCGCCCCAACAGCCAAGCATCAGGGGCACTCAGTGTCAACAATCACTCCCGCCATACAGCGCCCTTTCGCTGGGTTTCCTGGCTTGACATGCCCCAGTGAAAACTGTCATGCAAAGTGCAGTGACCATGAGTCATGATTTATCCTCGGGAAGCACTTGCAGTAAGTGGAGTTGAGAGAGAGATGCAAGTCGGCAGCAGCACAGCAAACACAGTTTAATACTATACAAAATAGCACAATATGAACAAACCCTCAAGAAATATGTA
The DNA here is from genome assembly GCA_013436015.1 of Rhipicephalus annulatus. Taxonomy (NCBI): domain Eukaryota; kingdom Metazoa; phylum Arthropoda; class Arachnida; order Ixodida; family Ixodidae; genus Rhipicephalus; species Rhipicephalus annulatus. The sequence continues at coordinate 80,509 of WOVY01015102.1, forward strand.
CCACAATAGCACACAGAAATATGCACACAAACAAGAAATATGCACACAATAACTAGCTCTACGAGGAAACCGGAGCTGATATTTATTTGTGTTGAGTTCAATCCTTAGCCCTAACTTTCTCTCTAGCAAAATTGGCATTTCGTAACTAAAACTTCTTACAGTTCCTCCCGTTGTCGCATTGACTCTGTGCCCTTGCGTGTTGACACTTCATTGATTCTGTCACTCAACATCTTCATCAAGCTCCTACGATCATCAATAACTTCGCCCAATGTGCCATCTGTCTTCATTGCCGGTATCTTAGTCTTCGTCGCAGTCTTCAGCCTCACTAGGCTAGCTTTAGCTTGCCCTAGACTCTTTTGCTGATGGGTCCCACTTTGCTTGAATAGTGTGGCTTGCTACCGCCCCTAGCGTGAACTGGGATAGCTGCAAGTACACCAGGAAACTGTTGGTCAAGGGTGCGGCGAGTCTGGGCAGCCTCACTCGAAAGTACCCTCCGAGATGACGGCCATTTCCCAGGCCTCTCATGCTGACACCTTTCAGAACTGGGCGGCTAAGCTGCTTTCGTTGTGCTAGCGACACTGGTTTCCTATGTCTTCGCAGCTTGGAACCTCACAACACAGTCACAGCACATCCTCCGGGATCTCCCAATATAGCTCAGGTCACGTGCTCGAATCCTTTCTATTTAATTGGTATATGCCGTGCACGCATATTAATTTATTCCTGAAGTGAGCTGGTTTCAGTTTGCATGAAACCATTGAACGAGGACTTTTGCTCCACCACAATGCTGATTCGCCACAGCTGTTGATCTAACACAAGGTTTAGAAGCTTCACTACTATTTTTTCTAATTTCTAATTTTAGACAGTTTTGTTAAAATTAGAAGGAAAATAAGAGTAACATACTGTATTCTCAAGCTAATGCTAGCACCAGTGATAATGCTGGAAGGTTTTATAAGGGACATATAGAAGCAGTCACCTCTCACAGAAGGTTGCAAACGATTGTGATCGTCACTATCAGTCCACAGCACGTGTCACTTTTACTTTAGCTCTTTTCAATTTGCCTACACTTGCTGCTCTAGTTAGAAAGTTGCTGCACTTTTGTCCTCGGTTTTGCGAGTGCAGCTTGTGCCACCTTCACATCTTGCACTCGGTTTGACGACGTGCCACACAAGTTCATCAGAACTTCAGCACTAGCTTCCCCGCGAGTTCCTCGTTCTCGTGCAAGTGGCACAAGGTATACTGCATGGCTGCACACCGAAACCGCTAGTTCATTCTGCAATGACACTAGAGAATCTGACAGGGCACTTTTGTAAACTACGTAAAAAAAAGAAGCGGCCAAATTGAGGAGACTTAGTGACTTCACTGTAGTATGTACTTGCATAATTTGCATACTTTTTTTAGCGGTTTTAAGGCTCCGAAAAGAGGGGTGCACAAACTACGTGTAGAATTTTGCAAAACGTATATGAAATTATTTATTTATTTATTTGAAGATACTGCAATCCCACATGAGGGATTATAGCAGGGTGGGAAGTAGCAATCATAAATATTCCTAGGTGAACAAGAACAAAAGATACGGAAGCAAAGTACAGTTCTCGGAATTACAAAAAAGGGAGAAACTGATATACAAAATTCACGAATACATGATCAACCATGGCGACAAAATACAATTCAAAATGTGAACGGAGAATAAATACTCCAGAAACAGAGTCACATACGCAAGGATTGGAAAAAACAAACCGGGGTTAATTCTACACAATTTCAAATATATACACATATATACATACATATACATACACACATATGCACACATATATATTATGCAGTTAAACACAAGGCAAACTTTTCAAGTGATGGCTGTAAAACAACGTCATTAGTTAGGTTGTTCCATTCCCCGACTGTTCTCGGGAAGAATGAATACGTGAAGCAGTTATTGCGTGTTTGAAAGGGCGTAATGGAGAGGTTATGGCGATGCCTTGTCGGATACCCAGAGGAGAAAGACAATAATTTGCTAGTGTCTATCTTATAGTGCTTCTTAATTAGTTGATATAAAATTTGAGACGAGAAATTCGGTTTCTTTCAGTTATTGGTGGAAGATTAGCTCTCGCTAGCAGTGCACTAACAGATGTGCGACCATAACTGTTGTATATAAACGGGCTGCCTTTCTTTGTATTTTTTCAATCTTCTTTTTTATTACAACGTAAAAGGATCCCATATAACGATTGCATAATCTAGAATGGGTAGAACTGTTGATTTGTACGCTAGCAAGCGCACAGTGGGAGTGGAGTGCTTGAGAGCTCTCCTAAGAAATGAAAGTCTTGTGTTAGCACAAGCTGCAACATAATCGATATGTTTATTCCACGTCAAGTTGTTCGTAATGTAAACCCCTAGATACTTGTAATACTGCACCTCAGCAAGGTATATATTGTTACAGCAATATTGGAACAAGAGGGGCTCTTTTTTGTGCGAATGCGCATAAATACGGTTTTTCAAAGTTTATGGGCATCTGCCAACTGTCGCACCAAGATTTAACTTTTTGAAATGCGGCATTTAACTTTATTTGGTCATTAGAATTTTTTACCTCGGAGTAAATAACGCAGTCGTCTGCATAGAGTTTTATGTTAACGGGTATGTCATTCACAATGTCACTGATATATAAAGAAAAAGAAGCGGTCCAAGTACCGAACCCTGGGGGACGCCAGATTCCACAGAAACCCTCTCAGAGCATTTATCTTTAAATACAACATATTGCTGCCGGCTATGAAGGTAAGATAAAATCCATTTAGTTAACTGCTTGTTTTTGAGAATGTTGTCTAGTTTGAAAATTAATTTTTTGTGAGAAACCTTATCAAACGCCTTTGAAAAATCCATAAAAATTGTGTCAGTCTGCTCACCATTATTAATTGTCAATGCAAAATCGTAAACGGTCTGAACTAATTGGGTACAAGTAGAGTAGCCTCTTCTGAATCCATGTTGAGACTCGGATAGGGCATTATGAGCAGTTAGAATTCCGAAATATGATTATGAACTATATGCTCGAGCAACTTACAAACTGTTGACAATAGTGATATTGGCCTATAATTACTAATTTCATCTTTCTTACCCTTTTTATGAAGTGGTTTCACTTTGGCTGTCCTCCAATTGATTGGCAGCTGTCCTTCTTTCAACGATTTGTAAAAAGAATGCAAAGATATTTGGCGACCCATTCAGCGTACCTTTTGAGAAAGGCATTGGGTATTTCGTCAGCACCACCAGATTTTTTTACATCAAGTTTCAAGAGCATGTTGAAATTCCCTTTTCACTTACGGTAATGTCAGGCATCGGCGGTAATGGTGACACAAAATTAGGCAGTTTTGCCATCATCATTAGTAAAGCAGGACTAAACTGCCTATTGAATGCATTTGCAATTTTTGTGGCCATCAGTAATTTGGACACCATAATGGTAAAAGCATCCACATCCAGTATAAGATGGGGAAAATTGCTTGCCAAAACTTCTGCGGCGAACTGTAATGAAACTAGGAATGAAACTGAAAAAATTTGTTCTTTGTCAGCTGCAACTTGTGTTTTAACTTTGTGAGACAAAATCTGAAATTTTGGATTCTAGGTTTACGCAGTCGCCTACAGATCGACGTTTTTTCTTTACCTCTTTAATTTTCTCTGCAAATGTATAGTAGTAGAACGACT
>WOVY01015103.1:0-55215 GCA_013436015.1 Rhipicephalus annulatus
GGTACCACTTGTGAGAATCAAAATTGCCTGTATACTTTGGATTGATGTACTTACATGCACTTACCGGGACTATTAATTTTTAATTATCATCGTGAAACCAAACATCTTGGAGAATTGCGAGTGTACAGGCGCGATACTGAGCAATTAAGGACGCAACAATGTTCACATGCACTACACACGCACCAAGGCCGCCACAAACTTGCTATTGATGACGATGGCAGTGCCAATCTGGATCTCCCAAGTAGTTTATGCAACCACGAGTCCACGACTTCTTCCTCAACACAACGCAATTTAGTTTTTGAAAACAAAACATATTATTTGAAAAACATTTACTTCATGTTTTTACAACCTTAGAGGGTAGTTTTTTAAAGCTCACAGCAAATAATATATAAACAATGAATGCAATTACTGTGAAATGGTGACGCTGTGCATAGCCTCCGAGATGGCAAACGCGCAATGACGGGCGCGCAGTGGCAATTTCAGAGGTCATGCGGTGTGTCGCCATATTTGCATTGGTTAGGCTAGGTGACGTTAGCCGCCGCCCAATTTAAAGGGTACAGCCATATCAATCCATTTATCTATCACATTAATATGGCTACAAATCTAGCCGTATTGGCAGTCAGCGACCACCATGGCGACGACCACCTTCCTCCGTGGCGACCACAGTACAAACATCTTCACCACGCGAGGGTTCTGTAGAGTCACTACCTCGCGCCGTGATCTCGCGGCACATGTTATAGTTTTCGGCGAAATCCACACCGCGTGCTTAACATTCAAGGCACAGCAAGCAGGTTGTCAATGTGAAGCCTGGTCGATGTAATCGACCTTTACCCGTTCACTTATCAGTCCCGCAGCCTCACTTTGCGTGGACACCATCAAGCGCGCTATTTGAAGTTTGCGTCAAGTTCGACGAGAGATGGATTCAACTCAACCCCAGCCTCGATCAAAAAGAAGAAAAAAAAACGCTATTTGGATCCTGGATCGCAATATGTAGTACCTCGGACAGGGAGCGGTGGAGGCGCAGTCGGCCAACCAGCTACACTCAGCAAGAGCATTCCTCAGTCTTTAGCTGGTAATTGATGTACTGGAGTAGCGGCCTTCGACACGTGAAGTCTGAGTGATGCGCATGGTGACAGCAATGAAAATCTTGATCCCGACGACACTCACGGCTTCGAGGAAAACTCGCTCAGCGATTCCGACCGGACTGCAGATGCGGCTTGCGACAATGTTGGCTGACACTTCTTAAATGCAACAATGGCTTGTATTTTACACTGGTGCATGTCAATAAACTGCCAGGCTCTGTGTGTGTTGCTCATGTGTGTGAGGCTTACATCAAAACTATTCAAAAACCCATCTCACATCGGTATTTGCTCAGAACCGAGAAAAAAGTTGTGCTTCTGCCAAGGATGTGGTCAGTGTGTTTGCACATAAAAGTTGGATGTGTTTGCTATGTTGCTGATGTACCAAACTTGTTTAAAACATGCGAGTTTAGCAAGGTAGGACAACTAAATGTTGGCATGATCCTTTTTCTTGTTCTCTTCACAGCTGAACTTTTCTCATGGTAGGCAGTTTCTTGTGTGTGTTTGTGCCTGCGTGCGTGTGTGTGTGTGTGTGTGTGTGTTTATGCAGTCAAATGCTTTAGCCTTAATTAGTACATGGTTTTTGATTTATCAATCTTGTGAGGATTACAGGCAAGTAATATAGCAGGTCTGTGCCACCGCTTGGGCTTTGTGAAAAGACACACCTGTGAATAACATGCTGCTATCAACATATCAGCCAAATCTTGCAGCTGCAAGTGACTTTTTTCATATAGATGACTGTGCTCCCTCGAATTTTCGGATGCCTGTATCTGGTGTAAAACAACTGAAAGCATGCTATTCGCCTATAGGCAAAATAATGAAGAGCAGCGTTTTAATCGATGGTGCTTCTTGCCACAGTGTGCTGCCACATGCTGGCACTGCTGTCCATAATCTAACATTGCATAGTCATACTCGCACATCGGAATGGCAACACGAAAAAGCTACTGTGTGTTTCTTCAAGCATGCTCTAGCTCATAATGTGTGCTTACATATCGCACTTCTTTACTGCCATTCCTCCCTGTAGTTTTCGGCGCAGGTTGTTGGGACCGACGAGAAAAAAAAAGAAAGCGGTTTAAAGTGCGCAATAGACCCATCAACTTGCTTTGAAATATTCCTGGCAGTGGATTTGCGAGGCATTAGGTTTTGATGATGAGATCAATTAACAATTACTCAAAGAAGCATTTCATTGTTTATTTAAATTATCTCATCCAGTATGGATTATGACACTAATGTAGTGGCTCGTCATTAAGGCAAAGCACTATGGCGGGAGAGACAGCTGGGGTTGGCTTTTGTTGTGAAAGGAGAAACTGCAGCACCACTCAAGGCTTTCGTATCCACGCCATTTGGAAAAATTATTGTATCGGCAAGCTCATTTCACAGTAGTGGACTGATTATTAAGTTATCTCCCTTGGAATGTTTACTGGCCCTATAAATTAAAATTTAGAAATTATGTTAATATTGCTCTGTGATGAGAAGTTTTGTTTGTATTGTTTCAAGTTATGTTTATACTCTCATCTGATAAGCGTTAGATACTAGTATCTTGAAATTTCTAGACGTCATATATCATTGTCAGCATAAACTGTGTTGCTATCTGGCACCTGCATCCCATTTGTACACAGAATAAGCGTTCATCTAGGCTGAAAGCTGCGTTGCATATTTAAAGCTCAGTTTGTCAATAATGCACCACCATGAAACATTGGTACATTTTATTCTACGCATCCAAAAGCTGCCAGTTGCACTCTTTGAGTCGTCATTATATTGCACAGAATAGTCGTCAAGTGTTCACTGATACACTAATATACATGCAGAAATGACCAATGACTTATATGTGGGCAGTGTGTTCAAAAAAAGAAGTACTGTTAAAATAACAGTAATGCATCTTGAAGATCCGATAAATGAACAAATGACTAAAAACCTAAAGACTAATATATGCCATAGAAATGAACAATCAAACTTATTCAAAAGCTGGTAGCACTGGTAAGACTGTGTATCAGTCTGATATGAGACTGGTAGCACTGGTAAGAAAATGTATCAGACTGATATGAATGTCTATAAGAACTGGTAAGACTTTGTAATCAGTCTGGTACAAGACTGGTATAACTTATAGGAAACTGTATCAGACTGATTCAGACCTCTATAAGAATTTTTGGTAGAGAGTTTTTCAAAAAACTAGAAGCACTTAATATGCATATAAAGAAATTATAATGACTACATAAGCCATACTGCTTGTTACCTCTGTCTGCTATGTTACGCACTGTATCACTACTGTATGATGTGCAAAAAAAGCAATAAAGAAAAATATCATGGCTTCGAGGCAGACTACTTCACTGCCAAGCAGAGGGCATGGGTTCAATTTCCTTTCAATAATTTTTTTTCTCATTTTATTTCTTTTTCATTGTTTGGGTTACACCACCAATGGCAACACCGCTTAACGCATAGGAGCTGCACTCTAAAAAAAACAGCGCTAAACAGGAGACAAAGGAAGGTGCAGTAGAATCTTGCAATGGATATGCACCAGTTTAAACAAATGTCAAAAGTGACATTAAGGAAACTCAGAGTAAAAGCGACAGAAAAAAAACTGGGATAAAAATCGCCTTACATTGTGAACTTCAGTATTTCGCCAAACAGGACATCCACAATTTTTCCCTGCAAAGGTGGCGTGATAGTTTCTCCACTGGTAATGACGTTATGCAGAGCTCCAAAGCTTGGTAGAACAAATGAGGAGCCGTGATCATCCGCACAAGATGACCTATACAGTTATAACCAAGTTGCTTCCAGTTAAGATAAGTTATGGCAATGTTACGTCATAGATTGCTGCAGGAAAATGTACCTCCAAGAACCAGAACCACAAATGAAGCACCCGTTTTTTAGCATAAATAATAGTTTATGTTGCACAGTGGCAAGTCAATGGTAGTAACATACTGAAGCAAACATAAGGTGGCAAGGAGCCACGGGCATCACCAGGGTTTTGTTTTGACGCGGTGCAATCCTGAGGGGTACACCGCCACTGGGTAAAGGATGGTCATTTGGGTGGCTTGAACGGGGGGGGGCATAACTGGCATAGCTTGAGGGGGGAAGTACCATTGCACCTTTCTGCCAAAGACCATGTAAAAGGCAAGAAAGAAAATACACTTCCTGGAGCAGAAACGACAAGGGCTCAAGATAAGCTTGGAAGAAACAACAGGGAGTGAAGGTCAGCAGGGAGTGCCTGGCTGTCCCCAAAGAAAGGAATAAAGACGTAGGTGGATTGGGTCCTTTTGTGTTCCCCCACCCCTTAGCTGGAGTTTGAAGGAGAACAAAAGAAAACACAATAGCTTAGGGCCCATGTGCTGTAGTCCGTAGGGGCAAACACAAGGGAAGTGAAAAAAAAAGCGAAAGCGACAATGAGCACAAAAACTTACAGTGCACTAGACCATGTTAGCAGTGCCAGTACTCCCGTCGAACGGGTCACAAGCATGGTCATCTCCTCCACCCAATGGCCAATCCATGGCAGACGAGAACATTATATGGAATGTGTTCTATGCATTAAATTTACGAACATATGGTACTTGGAGGCATATATTTCATCAAATTGAGCCAAACAAATGTTTTTTGTTGTCGTTTCTTGCACATTGTAAGCCTACTGCTTTTAATGTTTTTAAGCAACACATTGAAATGTTTATGGTAAAGCTGATCGGCGTTTGTGGGTGTGTCGACTTTCTTCTTATGTCCATGTTTGCATGCCCATTTTAAGCACGTTTTCCTAGAAGGAATATTTCAATCCGCTTGGCACATTCACACATTTGCGGGGAGGGGTAGGGGATTCTGATAGGCAGAATTTGTCATAAGACAAACAACCGACTGCGATCCCTTCTAGTTCGTCTTAAAGAAAGTCTACTGTACAATGTATGTCCTGCTGTACTGACAAATTTTGTTTTGTTATCACTATACACTCACTGTAGTAACTAGAGGAGCAAGTTCATAACCCCCCCCCCCCCAAAAAAAAAGTGACTGCCTGAACCTCTTGAAATTTGAAGTCACACACAAAAACTGACGAAATAATGTACATTCGGTGTGGTTCGATGTCATGTACAGATACAAATAATAAATTAGCCATAGAACAAATATCTTTAACCCCTCCATCTCACATTTTAAAAAGGGGCAAATGCAATAAATAATTTTGATCATTCACACTTTCAAACGATGATTCACACTTTCTAGGTACTCCGAAAGTACACAGAAAATAAATATTTGAAAAGTGATTCTCTTACAGCTCAGTAAGTTCGATGCCCGACGTTTCTTGAAGGTCAAAAAAGCTGCTCTCCTCAGGCACCTATAACATGTGGAAGCACACTGTATGGGATGCACAATATTTTCCAGTAGGTGTTGTAGGGTACACGAAAAAAAAAAGCAGCTGTTATTGAACAGCAGCAAAGTGAAAACTTTGATTACCTGCCCTTCAGGATTCTCAACTTCGCAAGTCGATGCTGATGAACCACCCAAAGGTGTGCGACTAGAAGGTAGCAGTTTAATCTTTGCCATGTGTGGTATATCGTCACCAGGACCAAGGTCGACGTATTCATCGAGGTTCACGTCCATAACCTGTGTGATAACATTTGTTAACACATTGCTTCCCGCTTTGTCAACAAACAAGTGCGTCAGCACACACACTCTTTAGTACGAATGCCGTTTGGCAAAATCATATAAATATATACAAAAAAGAAACACCACAAAGCGTCAGGGCCCGAACACTTGAAACTTTCGAATAACCAAATTGCGCTCCATTCAACGTTTTCATATGCTCCATGAAACGTTTCATGACCCCCCCCCCCCCCCGGAGCGCACGGAAGGACACTGTATGGTTGTGTGTCTGCCGGAAAACAACGAGTTATAATCCTTCGTCTCAACGACAAAACGACGGAGTTAGCGTTTTTCCGAGTCTCCGAAACAGGAAAGTCAACCATGGCGGCATCGTTTGTGCAATTTAGCACCGCACGGAAACAGGTGTAATCGCGCCATGGCGAGCAATCAACGATAAAGTGACAAGCCGTCACCCTTTCAAAAAGAATAGATAAGATACACTCGGCTTCAGAAGAAGAGAGAGCCGCCGAAAAGAACTAATCCAAAAGCACCGCGCGCGCCCTCGAAAGCGCAGGCAGTATCCGGCGTGCCGCCGCCGAAAAAAAAAATCGAAGAAAAGAAAAAAAATGAGCGCATGAAAAAAATCTACGTGCTTCCGTAGTGTACATACCAAGAAGGAAAAATTATGTGAAAAGGTGCGTGTTTTGAACATACAAGCAATGACGCCCTCTTGCTCCACTGACGTAAAATATAAGCAAAACACAACGGCCTGACTTTCATCAAAGCGCGATTTGAAGTTCGTTGGGGCAATTGAATGCTAGCGACGTTCATTTAGCGACACCATCAGATAGTTTATCGCGCTGAAATGCCACACAGCAATGCCAAGGGGTGCAACTCTCACACAAACATTTTCGATTCCATTCAGAGTGTCTTTGAAAGAATAAGTAGAGCGGCGCAGTTATCGGGTCTGTCGCAGAAGTACAACACAACTAAAACAAAAAAAAATGCGCGATGCACGTGCCTTGATTTTGGCAAACACTTGTTCAATTCACTTCTCTACTGACAAAATTTATGAGCAATAAACTACTGACTGCCTTTCTTCGAAGCGCGAATTCAACTAACGTATGTCGCGGCGTGGTTGCGGCAATCGGAAACTATGGCGTATGCAAGCGACGTTCGCTTGGCGACACCATCCCCTAGATTATCGCTGAAATTCCGCAGAGCAACGCCAATAAATGCATCTTTCATACAAAAACTTTACGGTTCACTCAGAAACTGAACACGAAAGCATTCACGTACCTGAAATCTAGACGTAGACAGCGCGACGAGGTTTCCCAAGATGGGGCACACCGCAATGGCTTGTTTAAGGTCCTCAAATGTGCCATTGCTCAGAGTGTACGGCCTCTTCATGTGTAGGTGAGGTACGTCGACCAGACATTTCACCACGTGTGACATTCTTATCACCACTTGAAGGCAAAGACCACGGGGGCAACAGGTAACCCGCGCAATTATCGAAAGCATGCGCCGCACGTGTATCCAAAGGACATCTGCGCGGTGCAATCGGCGGAGGGTAGCTTGAGCAATGCGAATCTCTGCACATGCGCAGTTCATACTCATGGTCTTGAGACCCCTGCGTATGGAGAGAGTCGGGTGAATCGGTGAAGCAGTGACGCACAGTGTGATGATTACGCCAGAGAATTTGAAAGCGCTTCTGACGGCTAAACTGAGAATTTTTCACGCGCGGTGCGTTTTGCGAACTGAAGCGCCGACAAATTGTCAAGTTTATTAACGTGATACCAATAGAGCTCGTTCCGTAGAGTATTTGGCATCGGCGGCGTATACCATCGTTGGTAGAGAACGAAAAATGGCGCGAAAAATGACCGTCACCTCGCCCATCCGTATCCTCCCGGAAGCTCATGCATACAGACGCATGGATCGCGTGACCAGCTCTCCACGTCTCGTGTTGTCCTCTTTGCTTTCCTTGCCTCGCCTTTCGTTTCACGTTTCTTCTAGCACCTTCGTGCTCGCGCTGCAGCCCTTATTACCATGAATCTCAACGTCTCCGTGTGCATAGAGTATAGCGTGCGTTGCGCGAGCTGGCGCAACATAATGCGGTTTAAAGACAGATAGCTGAAAATAGTAAAAAAAAAGTTCACACTGCAAGGCACTTTACCTGCAAGCGGGATGGTCAAGCGGAAGCATACACTCGGTAAGTTTCGAAAAGTTCTTAGAATCTCGCTTTAAGTGCGTTGAGAACATATGAGCAAAAGGCACCGCAAGCGTTCATTTGTGGCTTACGCCTTCGTATAAACGGTAACATAGTCAGCGAATAGCATGCTGATAGCTCTGCCTGCACCACGGTGCATCGCGCATGCTTAACACATGCGCACCGCTTTATTAGGTGCTTCATTGATTAGTGTTTTAGTATCATAATAATAAGTGGTATACACGTTTTATGAGTGTGAATATTAAAGTGGACCTTGTGTAATATTTAAATGCCAAGTGAGAGCCCGCCAAGAGAGAATACCGCCCGACAGTGCGAATGCGAAGCCGCCACCCTTTAGTGCGCCTCTCGAATTGTGCAGCAGAGAACGCGAAGTTTCGGCCAGTGCGGGTCCCACGGTGCCGGTGCCGGCCAAAGATCACTATCAACACCGTTCACCCCGGCGCAGCATGAAGGAAGGCTCCTCTCCTATATACAGTTAACCTCGGGGAATCTGAGGAAAGCGCCGCAATATTTTGAAGAAGCCAGCCTAGGCATGGGGGTGGTAGAACCTTGGCTCCGGCGAAAGACGCATTGCAACTATGCCTAGGCAAAGTTCTCAACGGCTCCAGTCCTTGGTTTAAAGTTCTCCCGACCATGCACCAAGGGCTCCAGCGAGTGCCCGAGCGTTACCCCGGACCCCAACAGCCACTAATGAAAGTAAATTCGGACTGCAGTGTTCTTCACGCTCAGATAAATTACATTGTGATTTGTACTCTTAATTAGTGATGCCGAGTTCTAATATGTCATTAAAGATGTACCGTAGACGACAATACCCTTTGTGTGTATTCATGTTCATGTTTGCTCTAAAAGTAATCAGCTTTAGTGAAATGTGTTTGTGTGCATCCCTCTGGTTTTATTAACTTTACTGACTACGGTGACAGCATGCGTTTGCAACTTATGTAAGAAAATGTTATGTTGTAGTACTGGGACTTTTGCTTCTAAAAAAATTTCTAAGAAATTCTCTAATGCCATACTTTCAAATTTTTTTCTGCACTTGTATTATAGCCAGTTTAAAGAAAAAACAAAATGGGGCTTTCTTTATTTGATTTTCAATATATTGTGTTTTTAGAGGCATGCCCTTGAGTGAACATATTAGGTTGTCGTTATACATTATCGTGCTCAGTAGCACTTGACACACTTGCTAACATAATTAACCTAATGTGTCGCAATGCCCTGGAAAGGTTGCAATGTTGTGACTGACATATATATATATATATATATATATAAGTCATCATTCAGTAATTCAGTAAAATTGCCAATTCTTGGTATGCCAAAAATTATAAGACCAACAGGTGCAATAGTCTTTTTGTAGAATATTGTTGAAGTTCCATTACAATCTTTATCGTGCCATTTTCGGGCCATATGCAAAAAAGGGGTTGTTCCTCGATGGAAGGCCTTTTTTTTCGTAGGCCCTTCTTCATTAGTGAGATTATGAGTAATGTTGTCCTGAGGATTAGGTCAACAAAGTATGTTTATCTTGCAAAGTTTAAGATGGTCACCAAACATGCACCGACGTTCTATTTCACGCTGTTGGTAATTTGTATGAGCTGGAAATTTCGGTTATGTTTGTTGTTAAGGTATGAAGGCTGATGTTAGTGGCATATATTTTGAAAAAGGAATGGGTGGGGAGGGAGGGTAGGGCCAGACAGATATCGTGTGAAAGTCAACCTTTCTGTGGAGAAAGGTGAATGAAAAATTCGAGACTAAAATTTTGAACTGTGTCCACGCATGCCATCTGTTTGCCGTGCAGATAAAAAGAAACTGTTCATAATTAATGTTTTCCTAATAATGGCTGATATTTTTTACTAAAGCTTTTTACTCTTTATTACAGTGGCAATTCATGATGTACAGAATCCATAGACCTCTGCTGAAATTCAGAAATTTTTTCTATCTAATTTATAATCCTGCAGGGCTCGCTCCATGATTGTCCGAAGACTTTATCAGCGTCTCAGAAGCTTGATATGTGAACGGCCGGCTGCGTTGTCGCAGCATCATAGGAAGTTGTGAGTTCCTTTGAGATACTTTTGTTATATTAGAAAATGATTCCAGCAATTTGAAATATTTGAGTAGGTGAATTTATAAATCAAATAGGACTTTCTCTGACGGACAACTTCAAAATATTGACTCGTACAACACCCATTTAGGTGCAAACACAATGGTATGTAATTTGCAGTAGGTTAATGTGGATAAAAATCGCAAGAATTTTTACTTCATCTGATGTTTCTTCCTCATTATCTTTCACCTTTGTTTATAATAAGTGTAAAATAAGGTTAACCTAAGTACTTGTGTTCATGAACTCTAGTTTTTTTTTTCATCCTGCATGTCAACCCATAACACCATTTTCCAGACGTGTTTGCACGCAGTCATCTTGGACTGATAACGTTGTAGTTTCATATCCGTATCAAATAAACGAACACTGCAAGGGTGAACTGGCATGCACCGAAACGCTTGGGCCTGTACATTCAACAATTTGTGACCAAGATTATTTCATACTATGACAAGAAATACTGGCAAAGCAATCGCTTATCCGTTTAACATAGCGACGCTCATGGATCGAATATAAGACCATATATAGCTGATATAAACATGCACAAACTCTTACGCTTCAGAATTCAAGTTATCCTACCCATGTGCTTCCTTAATAACAGGTTCCTGTGTGCAACAACAGAACAACAGATCTCCTTCAGCCTAATTGGAAAGTAGAGCTCTCACTTGCTTTTCCATGCTATCTTTTCACTATGATATGAATTGTTATGCCCATATTAAACAAATTGGTTATGCAAGTCTGGTATAGGTTTATAGGTAAATCTGAATACAATGATAAAGTTGTGACTATGCTATTTATACTACGGAACGTTTTCGCACCCCTAGATGAAACTCTTAAGCTAAACATCACTCTTAATTCGGCATCCTTTGGCACAATTTAATCATGTTCAGTTCATATCTTTTGAGTAGGTGTTGCTTTTATTTGTTGTAAGACATAAGTATTCTATGAAATTCACTTTGGCAAACAAGTATCAGGGCCCTGACATATACATGAGGATTTCTCTCAGAGTTCAAAATGTATTCTTTAAAATAAATGACAGCTGTTCAAAACAAACTTTCTAACATTTTTCACATTTTAGGATGAAACCTGCAAAGGAAGCAAACCTTCCTTTTGATTTTGAACCCCTTTTCTTTCATGCAGGATATTGCATCAGCTGTAGACAGCACTATCAGCCAGGGAACTATGTCTGGAATCTGTTGCTTTCTTTGTTCGAAATGCACCTGCCCTGCATTTTGATTGAGGTCGCTCTTCCAGCATCCTCGATACAATTCATGGACATGAACACAACTGGGTGTGTGGTTTGCGTGGGTGCATAAAATCATTCAGACTTTTTACATCGTACAAGAAGCATGTGTACAGAAGACATGGTGACATGGCTAAGCAAAACCTGGCTCCTTGTGAGAATGTGTCATTAAGCACTGAACAAGCGAGCAGAAATGCTGCAGCAGTTGGTTCAGGCAATATGGACACCACTGAAGAAAGCCAAGAAGGCGAGTCCTCCATGGCTAGTGCTCCGAACTAAGTAAATCAGCTTGCAAAGTTGCTCTTAAAGTGGAAAGAGGAATGACGGCTTCCGGAGTCAACACTGCACGAAATTGCCAATGATGTCATATTTTTTGTAAAGTCTATTCTAGAAGACGATCGCCTCCACTCCAACATAGAGTTGGCTAATATAGTTGATGATGTGCTGCAAATACGTGAATTGAACCAGCTGCCGACTGCTTCAGGCCGGTCTAGTTATTGGAGAATGTACTTCCCATTCGTTAAGCCAAAGTCAATATAGAGCACCTAATGGTAAAGCTGATACAATGGAGTATGTACCTTTGTGCGAAGTGCTCAAGTGAGTCCTTGAGAATGTCACCCTTTCAGGAGACTTCAGCACCCCATTGAAAGTGGATAACTGCTTTTGTTCAGTGTTTGATGGGAGTGCATTTAGCGAACACAAATACTTTGCAGGGGACATCAGTAAGATTTGTCTGCAACTGTATAGTGACGAATTCGAAGTGTGCAACCCTCTAGGTAGCA
The DNA here is from genome assembly GCA_013436015.1 of Rhipicephalus annulatus. Taxonomy (NCBI): domain Eukaryota; kingdom Metazoa; phylum Arthropoda; class Arachnida; order Ixodida; family Ixodidae; genus Rhipicephalus; species Rhipicephalus annulatus. Next base: position 11,978 of record WOVY01015103.1, read on the forward strand.
AACGAGGCACTCATAAACTAACAGCAGTTTATTTCTCAGTGCTGAATTTGAGTGCTAAACTCCGCTCTGCTCTAACAGGAATTAATTTGGTTGTTTTAGTAAGGGACAAACTTGTGAGCACATACGGGTTACCAAAGATCCTGGCAACTTTGATTGAAGATGAGAAAATGTTGGAAACTCAGGGTATAGTTGTGAAAGGAAAGGTGCTCAAATGTTCCATATTTTTTTTACAGGTGACAACCTGTCTACCCATAAAATGGGAGGATTTAAATGCAATTTTGCACATGGTAGGGTTTGCAGATTTTGCATGGAACTGCACACTGAAATTAACTATAAGTTTTTGAAAGTGACTATGTTTTAAGGTCACCTGCAGGCCACCATCACCACTTGACCATGCTTAGAGCTGGATTGCCTATGACATCGCTGTATGAAGTTCAAAGCTCCTGTGCTCTTCAATGTGATGGCTTTGATCCGATCCAACATTTCCCACCAGATATAATGCATGACTTACATGAAGGCGTTATACCATTTGCAATGAAGCATATCATTGGTAATTTAATTTCAAAAGGCTTCTTTTCACTTCAGTTCCTAAACAGATGCGATTCCATGTGGGGCTACGATCCAAGTGATGGGCGAAATAGACCAGAAGTTATTTCTAACACCTTTCTTCAATTAAAGACACCACTCAAAGGATCAGCTACACAGTCCTTTTGTTTGTTTAGCCACTTGTCTTTTTTGTTGGATTGTGTGTACCATCAAAAGATCAAGTCTGGCAACTTTACTTGCTCCTCCGTGATATCATGGATATCACCGTGTGCTGAAAGCTTCCAGTCTGTTATGTGGGATGCCTGCAGTGAAAAATTCATTTTTTCTTGCTAGATTTCACCTCATTGTTTCCTTCTGTATCATTGCTATGCAAAATGCACTACCTAATCCACTACCCTTCCCTCATTCAAAAGTACGGCCCTTTAATTGGGCTTTGGGCAATGCGCTTCGTAGCGAAGCACCAATATTTTAAGGACATTTCTCATAAGATCCACAATTTCAAAAACGTTTCCCATAGCCTAGCTATGCGACACCAATATCTTCAGTGTTTTTCTTTCACTTACGATGAGAATGCAGACATTTCTGTCAGTGCTGGCTGCTGCCAGGTGCTTTATGAACCTATCTGACACTGCCAAAGAGTATGTCATTCAGAACAATCTGAGCAGCACTTGTATATTTTCAGTGAAAGCTGTGAGAATGGATGGCAGGACATACAGAGCAGGGTGTGTTATTGTCAATGATGTCCGTGATCATTCTCATCAACAGTTTTTACAGCTAAGTGAAATACTTTTTGTGAACAGGGTTCTTGTGATTGTGGGAAGGATCCTTGAGACTATTTCCTTTGATGACCATTTTCACGTGTATGTTGTCGATGCCACTGAAGAGCACATGATCCTAAGCTCATTACAAGAATCTACTGCTTAACCTGTGTACCTGAGAGAACACAAAGGGAGAACAGTTATAAATGCTCGTTGTGGTATATACTGAGATTTGCCTCAAGCATGGCCAGTGCACTTTTGTTTTTTCGTTTTTTTGAAACAAACCTGTTCTGCTTGTGTAGCAGTGTGCATTTCTGCATGTGTATGATGTAGGGGCTCAGATTTTCATTTGACCTAATAATTCATGTGCACCTAATTTAAGAGCATATACTTAATGCACGATAAATTTGCTTTTTTTCATCAGTGAAGTAGTGGTCAACAGTGTAGGGCTGTTACTTAATGCACTTGCCCCTTTTTTGTTTCCCATCTAGAGTTTATGAAAGGATGTGAGGTACAATTTACAAGCACCTCTCCCCTCGTTAAGAGATACGTACGAGATAGTTTGTTGTTAAATAAGCACTTTCATCAATATATTATCAACACTAGCGAAAAAGTATAGGATTATGCGTTGACTGTGTGCCAACACACACATATCTTCAAAAAGGCATATATAGGCTGAATACTTTTATTTACTTGTCGCCGAATGTTCCGAAGTGCCATGAACATGCAGGTCAAGATGCTTCCATTTTTTGCAGTTTTTATAGACATTTCTACAACAAAGAGAGTATAGCTAATGTACAAAGCTGATGTATGACCTAATACACATTAGGTTTTTGTCAATGTCGCTATGATGAAGTCTGTTCGATAATGCTCTTTGTCTTGTGTTTCATTTTTTATTTTGTTCGTTGGTCATATGATCCAGAAAATGACATGTTAGCAGTCATTAAAGATGTATGCATGTACTTTATTATGCCACCCTTGTTTGTATTTTTTCACATTGCGTACCCACTGCAGCTTAGCAGTGAGGCCATTTGTACATGTGCATGATACACAGACTGATATTTTCATTTGACATTCTGTTGTGGGTGTAATTGGGGTGTTTTGGGGGTGTTTTGTTTACGAATACCTTATTTTTAAAAATAAGAGCGTAAAAAGGGTGTTTACAAGAGTGTTTCTGATGTGTACACCCATTTTACACCTTTTACAGTGTAAATTTTTTTTAGCGTGTATTACGATGAGGTTGTCATGACATAATGCATCACTTAATAATACTGCAGGAGCTAAGCCAGCTGAGAGATTGTGCACCGGTACCATGCGACATAATGCCAGTTGTAAGTGCGCTGAACTTTCATCAATACCACCAGGAAATCTTTTAATGTACCAAACACTGGCATCAAACGTAAAAAGTAGAGGACATGTTTACTTCTCACTGGGAAGTTAGATTCGCGGTCCCACGCAGATGTGGCTGTCGTCGTCCAATCCCGGTCGCAGCGGGTCCACTGCGAGGATCGGCAAGTCCACGACGCAAATCTGGGAAAACCAAGAGCCAATATGAGCCACGGTTCACTGCGACAAACAAACAAAAAAATCCGCACGAGAAAATGGGAACACCGCTACTTACGAACATGATGACGCTGAGGGCAAAATAACCTTCGCGGCGACGGAAGGTTATTCTGCTCACTCCTCGATGCGACGAAGCTGCCGTCAACGCATCCGATCGCGCCACGTATGGGTCCGAATTGAAGGAATTCCTCCTTCACGGCTGCCTTCTCCTCAGCCGTTGTCGGGAAGTGAACCCACTTGTTGCGGGTCCCGGCGTTGACGATCGCTCGAACGACACGTCGCACACAGATGCTGACCGCGGGCTGCATTATCGCTACGGTCTTCTCTCGCCTCTCACCGACGACTGGAAGGATCCGGTGGCGAAGAAACGCGGTGCGCACATCTTTGCCGTTACACCAAGAACAATAATCCGCAATTCATACTGCGAAACTTTATGGCGCACACACCAAGATGAAGCTGCCGCTCGGTGGACGGCCGCGCTAGCTCCAGCCACCAGGTTCCACTGGGCATCCAGAAATCACATGAAGCAGCGACGACACAGGGTCTCCGGTTGTTCTTTGGGGCGGCGTAGGCCATGGCCACGATTTTGTCGGAGTTTTTAACACCTAAACACTTCCCAAGCAGCTTCAATCTCGCAGTGTTTACCTTTCGCCGCCGCAGCGCCCATGGCCCCTCTGCATTTATAATACTTGTATTAAGGTATTTAATTAACAAATATAGGCTGATTCACTCGTTAAACACCTGCTTAGTAAACTTTTTGTAGGTTCAACGCATTACATCTAATAATTTATACATATAAACAGCTTTAGGTAATAACTTTTAAATTGACGTCACTTTCGTGCGGCACAAGAGCCAGTTCTGTGCGCACACGGAGGAGACGCTACCTTTTTGCCACCGTGCGAGACGTTGCCCCCCCCCCCCCTTTTTTTTCTTCGCTTCCCGCCATGGAGGAATCTTTCCTTCCTCCGTGCTTCTTCCGCTGCTATGGTGGCGCCACCGCTCGGCTTGGCGCTCGACTAGTGCGGAGAACGCAGTTGCACATGCATTCTCAATTCAATTTGCGCATCCACTGGGGAAAAAATGGAAGACCTTTCCTCGCTTTCATTGCCTTGACAAGCTCCAGTTTAACCCATCTTTCCACTTTTTTTTATTTCGTTCGGTTGACGTCGGAGCATGCTCTCTACAGATGGCACCATTCCCCAAAAGACCAGCGGCTCGTCGCTTTCGTCGCGGTCACGTCTTCCTTGGACATTGCAACGTTAAAATTGTGTAACGGTGGTGGCCACACATCAGGGAATGAGCCCTGATTTTGCTCAGTTGCCATTGCATCAACGTAAATGCTTCAGACGTGCACTACTGCTCGTTGGTCGCTGTGCAAGATGGCTTCCTATACAAGACCGTGGTTTTCCTTGACACTCAGCTGTGTGTATAGCTCTCGGCGTCGCGTCACTTTGATGGCCCAAGGAGAAAAACAGGGGCTGCGTCCTGGGTACCGCTGGTACGGCGGCAACATTTGTGACCTTACTGTACGTACGCGACCGATTGGGCTACACTTGAAACACCACGCTCGGCCTTGCGCGTCTACGTGACTCCAGTGTGCGGTAGCGGTAACAAGTGTGTTGTTACGTTGACTAATGTTGAATTGCAATTGGAATGCTCTTTTTTCAAGGGGAGTGAGGCTGTAAGTCGCCCTTTTATATACTCGCTACCCCACAAACGTTATTTCTAGAATCTCATGTCTTGTGGATTTTCACCTACAAGAGGAGAATCCAGCATAATGCATGTCCACGCATTTCTTATTTAAATCTGAGTAATTGCTACGCGAGCGAGCTGCCTGCGTACCCCTCAGTTTTTCAAGCTGAATTGGAAATGCGTTTGATAGATAATTGTGGTTTCAGTGGTGTTGGTGATTAGATTTTAAGAAGTGCGTGATTGTATTGCAAGTTACTCATAATTCTTCTAAGCTCAATGAAAAAAAAAACTGCGTTAATATACTATACAGGGTTATGCTATGCTTCGAGCTGCTTGGCCCATACAAGCTTTCTGTTACTCATGCCCACCGAGTTTTCTTTTAACATCGGCTATGCATCGAGCTTAATCCGACCATTCAAATAAGAGTCTAATTATCTCTCTCTCTCTCTCTCCGATCTCAAACAGCTCCCCTGTTGAAACTACATTTCTTTATGCACGTCGACTGCGTGATCGTGACTAGTCCTAAGCCTCGCAGTCTGGGCAGAGTGGTAGCAATGGTTACCACGACGGCTCGGTTTCCTTGCCGGTATCGCTTCGGTATTGCTTCGAAGGTCCTACCGCTATCACCGCCTAATCGTGAACTGAACAACGACTAATAGCAGCCGAGAGTACACTCGTAACGGTGCATTTCATTTTTCGTCATATTTGTGTTCCTTGAGCAGTTTGCACTGGCACTGCATTCATTGTGTGTTTAAAAAACTGGCTACAGAATCATATGGGAAGTCGTCCCGTGCCCTCAAAGGTAGTATATTAAAAAAAATAAGGGTTCCGAAAGAGCACACACAGCTGGGTGATTCCACGAGAGATCGACACGGGTCCAAAAGTTGATATTTTAGATTTCATTGAGTAATTTATATTTCGTGCGCCTCTCACCAGGTAGCCCGAAAGTCAACTTCGTTTTATGATTAGGTGCATACTTGTGCACAAGTGCATACTTGTGCAAAAGTATCCACAGTGTGAATGCAAAACTGAAGTATAGTACGTTAAAATGAATTTCACAATGTTTTTGTAGACAAAATTACGGGAGGCGTAATCTTTGACCCTACTTTGAACCATACGATCTAAAGCATTGCCTCCGAGATGCGGCGCACAGCAATTGACCTGTAGAGCAGACGACGGATGACAACTTGCCCTAAAGCGTGTTCTTCAGTCTAATGCGGCAGTCTTCGTGCCCCAAATGATAAAATTTTGTTATGAATCGTTTATGAACTCATTCAACATTCAATTTTCTTACCCAACGTGTTGCAAACACATGGCCGTCACAGCAGCTCCATCTGTGTGTCAGTAATGGAGAGGCAACACATATTAGAAGTCTCAGCGCTCTACGTATAGGAGTGAATTCAGATACTGTAGAATACCGTGTTCAAAATAGTTACTCCTATCTGCTAAAACAGCCTTTCTTCACCAAATGCGGTCAGGTTTACTCGCGTTTGAAGCTTATTGCCGCTTTTCCGTTTTCCGATTTCTAGATTTCTCAACTTATCAGCGCATTCTCGAAAAGCTCTGATTTGTACCACGAATATTGTCGCTAAAAACAAAATAATGCAACATGTTTTTTTTATATTACTGTATGATGACTTTCGGTTGTCTATTTACGAGATTTTAAGAAAAATCGAAGACGGTATTTTTTTATTATTCAAATTTCAGTGTAGTACACTTTTGCCAAATGAGAAATTTGAGGCAATATATAAAAATTTAAATTTGCCCTACAGCAGCAATAATTTATGTACCTAATGAACACACTATATCCTTAAAACGTGTCAAGTTTGAAAACGCTGCTTGCATTACTTTCGAAGAAAAAAAAAGGGGAATACGTAACTTATTTTAAGCTGTCGCAAAATTAGACATTTTTAAAAGCTATTTTCTTAAGGTCTACAATTTTGAAACCGTATGAATTCATTCTTCATTATACATGCATTTAGGGTAAAAAATATCTTCCTTGAAACAAAAATATTTGTCTTTTTATAGCATCTGCAATTTTCGAAAATGACAGGTTACGAAATTGGTGCCTCCGTGTTGGTGAAGTTTGATATTTTTTTCTCGTAAGTTATGCCGTTAGTCATAAAACGAACTTGACTTTCGGGCTACCTGGTGAAAGGTGCACGAAATATAAAATACTCAATGAAATCTAAAATATCAACTTTTGGACCCGTGTCGATCTCTCGTGGAATCACCCAGCTCAAAATTGGGGTGGGGGAGTGGGTTGGAAAATATGGGTAATGATCTTGAGTACTTCGTACTCTACTATGGGAGAGCTTAAAGCCGTCCCGTGGGCCTCAGTGTAACATTAATGACAACGCAAATGGGGAAATACGGCTACATCATCTGTTCCTCACCGGTATTCAATTATATATTGATCACTTAAAATTACCTCCTTTGTGATGCTGGTTTCACGTGTAAAAAAATCAAGACACTAATGAATTTTCTTTCATCTATGCGACACCACTATTTTGCAGAAAATGTAGTACTGGTCGGACACACAATGTTTTCATTTAATAAAATATCTAATTCTTATAGTATTTTAGTTAGGCGATATGTCACCAATCTTGCGAAAAACATTCTTTTTCAAAAGAACTTTCTCATAGCATCGACACTACACGCAATGTCATAGCTTAGCAAGAATTGTTGTGGGGTAGGAAAAGCTCGTAAGCTAGTAAACATCAACAAAAAGTGTTGTAATTTGTCTGTTATGCTTTATTTATGACCGTGGCGTCAATTTCTGTCTTCCGGTGTTGCGTCCGCCATGGCCGAGCACAGGGAGTCGCCGCTGCGCCGTCTTTATTTCCGCGTGGCGGGTCGGTTGGTATAGTGCCTGTGTTTTCATCGTCTGCCCTGCATGCCCGTCTGGTTATAGAGAATCGTGCAGAACACTGTCTTGCTTACTTTGACGAGCTTGTCGTGCCAACGCGGGCCACACACAGGGGGGAAAATAGCCCGATGCGACGCCATGAATTCGTATACGAGCAGCGGGTTGGTGCTCAAAACGCCCTCAATACAAGCCTGCTACCAAAGATCACACACGCCTACATTAGAAATTACTTAACACTGTCGACGAATTATGTTTCGCTTGACCAGACGAAAGCGTACAAGTCGCTAGACTCTCACAATTATTTCACTAGTGGATGGCTATATACAGTATACATCACAACCAAGGAGTTGCTTTCTCAGAGTGTCGTCGTACTTGGTCAGGTGAGCTCTAGTGCGCTCCGCGTTTCACACAGTGAAACTGCAGCCTGGGGTAGCAGTGCTGGCGGGGAACACGGATCTTCCGCGTCCATGGCGTCGCAAGCACTGGGTGAAGCAGCTTCGCATGAGTCGCCTATCAGTAGCCGCGGTTGTCGCCGCCCGCAGTTTACGGCACACAAACTGGGCAGATTTCGACGCCGGCTGTTCCAATCAACCATGGCCCACCAACGTGTCCGGCGCCTAGTCAGCGTTCGTGTCATCGAATAGGTAAGCTGGCCTTCCGGAAAAGCAAAGCGCGTTTGTTGGGATCAATGCGATGCATCACCCTTCCACAAAAATTTACATCACGCTTGACCAACCAATGCGCGACGATTCACTGAGTGAAAATGTGAGGAGATCCGGAACATAACTTGCCTGTTAAGAAGTGACGCCCACACAGACGAGTTGTTCACTGCTGTGAGGTCATTACGATTGATGCGCGCACGCCATGTCCTCCTTCGCCCCTTGCCCAGCTCTTTTGGTCGCATGTCGTGCTTGACTACCTTGGGCACGCAAAACATTCCCACGTCGGCTCCATTGCGGTGCGATTTCAATTGCTCCGTGCAGCAGCGAAATACCGCACAAATCGCCATTGCGACGTAAATCGCCTTTACGAGAGTGCAGCACAGCTTGACTTGGTGTCGTCTGCTGCTTTGTGCTCGGCCATAGCGTCGTGTGCCGAAATCATATCCCAGAGTTCCACGGTGTAACGTAGGTGTAAGTTATGTATACACGTCTTTAAAATGAATTTGAGAGGTTTATTTTTTCTCGCTTCGTGCGCTCGACTAGTGCGGTGAACGCATTTGCACACTCTCTCAACCCCCCAACAGGATCCCATGCATTCTGAGTTGAATGTGCGCATCAATTGTGGTAAACAAGATTTTTCTCCTCGCTTTCACTGCCTTGGTATGCTCCAATTTAACCCATATTTCAACTTTTTTATTTCTTTCGGTTGACGGGAGTGCGCTTTATGCAGGTGGCAAAGAGAGAAACAGAGATGTAAGAAAAGGTGGGGTGGTTAACCAGATGCAAGTACCATTTTCTGCCCTGCACTGGGGGAAGAGATGAAGGGGAGAAAAGAGAGAGAAAAGGGAGAAGACAGATACACACAATCACGAGCACACTCGGGGGAGCACGCGCAGTCTACAGGTGGTCGCTCAGCTTTGTTGTGTTCAAGTATACTGTAGTGGCGCTTTTGTCTATTTCTGCGCCGTTGAGGAACATGGCCAAGGTCCCAGAATCTTCTGCACAGAGAATGTTCTAGAGTCTATAGTTGGTTCAAAACCATCCGGAGCTGGCATCGCAGGGTGTCGTAGCAAGCGCAGCTGCACAGGACATGTTCGATTGTCTGCAGCTCTGCAGAATTCGCATGTATACGTGTGTCTGTCGTATACCGACGCGAAAGGAGTACGCCTTTGTGAATGGAACATCCAACCAAAGGCGGCATAACAGTGTCACATCAGAGCGGTAAGTTGCGATGGTAGCTGTACCTTGTGTGAAGGATCCAGTTCATATATGTGGCACCTTTGGAAGCTCATAGACGACCAGAACGTGTGTGTGAGATGACAAACCATCAAGTAAAGTTGTCTTGCCGCATCAGTCTTTGATAGAGTAATCGGAAGCATACTGGTTCCTTCATGGGCTGAGCGGGCTGTATCATCGTCTGATTCATTTCCAGTAATACCAATATGTCCATGAGGCCATTGACATATATTATATTGCCCTCGTGCAAAAGCTTGATGATTGCAATGTCTTGATTCATGTACTAATTGTTCATGATTCCTTTCACGTATTGCAAACTGTGAACTCTGAAGTGCTGCCTTCGAATCGCAGAATATAACCCACTTTCCGGACGCTCTGGAACGACATATTGAAAAGCGGCTCTTATAGCTGCTAGCAAGCTCTGATGCAGATATAGTCGTATGCGGCAATATAAATTTGATTGTCTTTGCTGCAGCCGGAATTCCAGCGGAATCTGATGAGGTGCTGGATGACACCGACCCATCAGTGTATATCTGGAATCGGTCCAAGTAGGATTCACGTAATAATAGCTGTGTTGCTTCCTTCAATGCTACTCTGGAGTGATTGTTTTTCTTTCTGATACCTGGAATTGCGCGTACCTGTGGCTGGTCGAGACACCAAAAGGGACATGCGATTCTCGAAGCTGGCGTATATCCCGACGGAATGCTGTTTAGGTGTGTGGCTATGACGTGTTAAACCGTAGTACGTGGTCTTTCGGAGGATATAAGGACCAAGTGGTGGTCACGGACACGGTATACATGTCGAATGTGCGCTCTGAGGCAATCAAGAACGGTATACGTCCTCACCTGATGGTGCAGGCGGCAGCGTTCCCATCAAGACCGGCGGCTCCTCGCTTTCGTCGCCGTCGCGTCTTCCTTGGACATTGCGCCGTTAAAATTGTGTAACGGTCGGGGCCACACATCGGACGATGAGCCCTGAATTCGCTCAGTTGCCACTTCATCAAAAGAAATGCTTGAGACGTGCACTTTTGTTCGTTCGTCGCTGTGCAAGAAGGCTTCCTACAAGGCCGCGGTTTTCCTTGACAGTCAGCGGTGTGGGTAGCTCTCGGCGTCGCGGCAGTTTGTTGGCCAGAGCAGAAAAACAGGGGCTTGTTACTTTTGGCCCAACAGTTCGTCTTAGCAGACGCCATTATGCGTAATCCTGTCTGCGAGATGGCTTTCTCCCCGATGTCGGCGCCCGGACGGAAGCGAAAAGCACGACGCCGTTCTGCAGGTGGGCCTGGCAATTTGCTGTCGTCGCGTTACGTGGAACTCGACGTAAGCTTTGCGAGCATCCCTTTGTTGAATCGGGTTCGGACTTGCGTGAGACGGCGCCATTGTGGCAGTTCCCATGGAGTCTACCTCTCGACTCGGCTATAGTCGCCTAGTACGCGAGATCGCCACAAAAGCGCCGACAGTTAGGAAGCGTGAGAAGGCTTCGCTGTGGCCGTCCTCAGGAAACGAGCACTTGGACAGCTATGTTCGAGAAAGTTCCCGAAGACAGCTGAACGCAGCCTTGGACCGCTGCTGACGTTCGTCTCAACGGCCATCTCCCCGGAGGAACGGTTCGCGCGGAAGTTCGCAGTGATCGTGCGGAGTGGGTGTGACGTTGTGCTCCAGTGGGTGCCGTCTCACGTGGGATTACTTGGCAACGAGACAGCGGACGTCCTCACCCGTCTCAACGTTCATCCGCGCGGGTGATGTTGCGCGCGTGCTTTGCGCGCACTGCATGCACCCAGACTCACGTGTGGCTACGGCCAACCCCCCACGACCACTGCCGAGGACCGGCATCGGCAGGCGTACCCGTGCCTTTCGGCTTCGCACCGACTGTTCCCGCACCACTGAGAGGCAATTCTTCTTTACCAACAGCTGAAGCCCTTTGTGTGCCGAATGTCCGGCGGTGGAGACGACCGAGCACATCCTCCTCCAGTGCCCTGGCTGCGCCGAACAACGCCGGCGGCTCTTCGACGCCTACGGTCGTCTGGGATTGCCACACGTGAGCCTCGACAACCTGCGGTTTCCGCAGGCCCAGCGCTCAAAGCTCGTGCAGGCCTTCGAGGCCCTGCTCGACTTTTTCGGCGATGCTGATCTCATCACGCGTCTCTAGCTAGGCCCGTACCCACGTGTGTTTGTTTACATCTGTGGCTCCACCCGCTTCCTTTGACGCTCATCACGTGGTGCTCCCAGTCCCCGCCCCGTGCCGGCTTGCCTGACTGCTTTTCCTTTCCCGGTGGCAGCGCGCGCACAGAGATGAATGCATCTATCCTTCTCCCAATACTTCCTCCTCCTTCTTCACTTCCCCTTCCCATCCACCGCGTGGAGCCGTGTCGGTGTGTCGGTGCAGCTCCGCGCTTTTTCTTAATTTTTCCCTCTCAAGAACCTATACAGAGCACAACTTTCCCCCTCCACAGGGCCTTACCTCCTCACCTTGCGATGTCTCGTTATAACCATTGACACTTTCACCCACGTTCTCCTTCTCACGATTGACCCAATTTCTGCACCCTTTCCAGTGGGGGGACAACTGAGACTTCGTCACCTGATTTGTGGCAAGGGTGGTCACCGCCTTCTTCAGACCTACGTGTGAGGAGACGACGGGCTATAAAAGCCGAAGACTCTGTAAATGAGCGTGGAATCTCTGTTGTACATAGAGTGGTATCTGAGCTGAATCTCTGCTGAATCTCTGTACAGTTCCGTCGTTCTCATAATGTAAATAAACCATTGTTCTATCTCTATTAACGCGTCCCCTCACTGGCGATGATCGGCTATGCGGACGTCGGCAAGGAGCCTGCTACCCTAAAGAGAACCCGCCGTACCTGTCATCGACCTTCGAGCCCTTTAGAGGCTACATCTTGGGTACCGCTGGCACGACGGAAACTTTGTGACGTTCCTGTACGTGCGCGCACGATTGTGCTTTAGTAGAAACACCATGCTCGACCGTGCGGGTCTACTTGACACTAGTGTACATGTGCGGTAACATGTGTGTTGTTATCGTTGTTGCGTTGGCTAATGTAGAATTGCAATTGGAATAGTCCTTTTTCAATGGAGAGTGAGGCTATAACTTCTACACGCGTCCGCATTTCCTATTTAAATCTGAGTAATGCGCATTGTGAGCTTCCTGTGTAAGCCTCAGTATTTCGAGCTGAATTTGAAATGCATTTAATGGAGAATGTTGGCTTCAACGGTGTTACTGATTAGATTTTCAGAAGTACGTGATTGTATTGCAGTTTGAAGTTCCTCATAATTTTTGTAGGGTCTATGAAATTAAAGAAAACACAGTTTGTTACTCTACTATGTAGGAATATGCTTGATTCGAGCTACTTGGCCCATACCGGCTTTTCTGTGACTCATACCAGCCGAATTTTCTTTTTACAGTAACGGCCATGGACCGAGTTTATTTGTACCATGCAAATAAGTGTTTGTTTCTTTCTCTCTCTCTCTTTCCGAGTTCAAACAGCTCCGCTGTTGAAGCTACATTTCTCTGTACTCTTACTTTCTGTACTCTTACGAAAGTAAATGCTCTGTACTCTTACTTACATTTCTCTGTACTCTTACTAAAGTAAATGCTCTGTACTCTTACTTACTTTGAATCACCCCATTATTATTTCGCTTTCTTATCACCTATAAAATATTCCGCAAGTAGAACAGATAAAATACGTTGGTGTGTTATATGACCGCTCCACATCTCGAAAAGCACAGATTGAATAAGTAGCATCAGAGAGTGTTCGCGTGGTTGGATTATAACCGAAGATTAGTCCTAGTCGCTTTGGTATGCGAATGCAAACGATTTTGTCAGTACACTGCATGTACGTTCAGCCGGTCCTCATACACTCCAACACAACTGGCACGCGTGGAATGTTGAAAGGCATTATTAAAATGCAGCAAGCTTAACTGACTAGTCGCTTCGATAAAAGATTAGGTCACTATATATATACATAAACAAGTTGATATCTCACAAGCACACTGTCAAGGAAACAGGACCTATTGAAATAAAACCCACAAACCTACAGAGCGTCCCGGCGCACTATTGACGGCCTGTTCGTGTGTATAGTCTAGCGCCACCCCGTCACATTGCTGTTTTCAATTATTCGGCATGCAAGCGTATTATGGAGCAGCTCAAGTGAGGGTGAGGCCCGCGGGACGGCAATTTGCTCTCCCATAGTAGAGTGCTAAGTACTCCAAATTGTCAAACTATTTTCTTAAACACGCAGCCACTTTGATGGGGACGGCTTCACGCTCTCCAATAGCAGAGTACCGACACTCTAAATTGTTAATAACTTTTTCCGAACACATTGATTGGCGTGGCAGTCATCATGGACCCTTTCGAAGGCCCAAGCAGAGAATGCCTACCACTTCAGAGAATGGAACATTACGTTTGACTGTAGCTTTAAAATAAGACTAGCAGCAGCGTACCGTTCCACAATATCACTATAGGTCATATGGCGCTGCTAATGCTGACATCATCATCATTAGACTGACGTGCTTTGTTGTTGATGGTTAGCGTATACAGGCATCGCAAAGTGTCAAGTTCCAGCCATTGCCGAAGTTTGCAAAAAAATAGACCGGGTCAGAGCTAAAGAAAAACGTAGTGGCTCCGTTGAAATCTTCCCTCGTGAACACCAGGAAATATTCTGCAGGCTACGTAGTGAGAGCAGTAATTAAAACAAAAAAACACCATCTTTGCAAAAAAAAACACTGTCGTCTTTCCTATCCCAAATGAAAGGTAACATTTTAATTTTACCTTGCACATACTCTAATGGACACTAAATGTGTTGCTTATAGATCGCGGAACAATATTATTCAGCATACGTTCCCTCATTGTACATCATCGACTTGCCATGTGACTTCTACTCTTGATTCTCTTAGAGCACGGGCGGGTCTTTTAGGGTTCTAAAAGTTGATGTGAACCAAGCGCTACAGATCTGCCTCCCCCCCCCCAAAGGAAAAAAAAACAACCGATATTGTTGGTTATTTGTTTGAAATTATCTAACCCTCCAGCTGGATTCCCGTGATCGAAACAGATTACCTACTTCAGTAATCACTACGCATGCTTCTAGTTGTTCATTGCATAACGCGCATAATCCTGAAGCCAGCTCACAGTTCTGCAGTCTGTGGCAAAAACCTATTACTCGCCCAAGACCATACTTTAATCATGTAGAGGAAAGGAGCTGATCCAGCAGATGAACGAATCTATGGAGCAGTCTGGCGAGGATTTTAGCAGCTACCATCCAACTCGCAATGCGCTGGCGTATAGGGAGTGCTTCCTGTTTAAAATATCGTTTAAATCGCGCAATCAAAATAACCGCTACGGAGCTGACGCATACGATGCGGTAGTATGATTTCATTATAATTGATTGATTTGTGGGGTTTAACGTCCCAAAGCCACCATATGATTATGAGAGACGCCGTAGTGGAGTGACCACCTGGGCTTCTTTAACGTGCACCCAAATCTGAGTACACGGGCCTACAGCATTTCCGCCTCCATCGGAAATACAGCCACCGCAGCCGGGATTTGATCCCGCGACCAGCGGGTCAGCAGCCGAGTACCTTAGCCACTAGACCACCGTGGCGGGGCATGATTTCATTATAGAGTGTAAACAACGCACCATGACATATTTGTATTTTACGAAAGTTCCCCTTATACAAGTACTCCGAAGGAACATTGGTTCGATTCTTCGCTTGTGACATTGTCTTTCTGTCTCAATTCCTGCTTGTTGGTTACATCATCATCATCATCATCATCAGCCTGTCTACGTCCACTGCAGGACAAAGGCCTCTCCCATGTTCCGCCAGTTAACCCGGTCCTGTGCTTGCTGTTGCCAATTTATACCCGCAAACTTCTTAATCTCATCTGCCCACCTAACCTTCTGTCTCCCCCTATCCCGCTTCCCTTCTCTGGGAATCCAGTTGGTGACCCTTAATGACCAGCGGTTATCCTGTCTACGTGCTACATGCCCGGCCCATGTCCATTTCCTCTTCTTTATTGCAGCTATGATATCCTTAACTCCCGTTTGTCCCCTAATCCACTCTGCTCTCTTCTTGTCTCTTAAGGTTACACCTACCATTTTTCTTTCCATTGCTCGCTGCGTCGTCCTCAATTTAAGTTGAACCCTCTTTGTGAGTCTCCAGGTTTCTGCTCCGTAGCTAAGTACCGGCAAGATACAGCTGTTATATACCTTCCTCTTGAGGGACAGTGGCAATCTACTTGTCATAACTTGAGAGTGCCTGCCGAATGTGCTCCACCCCATTCTTATTCTTCTAGTTACTTCAATCTCGTGGTTAGGCTCTGCGGTTATTACCTGCCCTAAATAGACATAGTCTTTTACAAATTCAAGTGCACTATTACCTATCGCAAAGCGCTGCTCCTTTCCGAGGTTGTTGCACGTTACTTTCGTTTTCTGCAGAATAATTTTAAGACCCACCTTTCTGCTCTCCTTGTCTAACTCCGTAATCATGAGTTGCAATTCGTCCCCTGAGTTACTCAGCAATGCAATGTCATCGGCGAAGCGCAGGTTACTGAGGTACTCTCCATTAACTCTTATCCCTAACTGTTCCCATTCTAGGCTTCTGAAAACGTCCTGTAAGCACGCAGTGAATAGCATTGGGGAGATTGTGTCTCCCTGCCTTACACCCTTCTTTATTGGTATTCTGTTGCTTTTTTTATGAAGCACTAAGGTAGCAGTTGATCCCCTGTAGATTTCTTCCAGAATGTTTATATATATTTCATCTACGCCCTGATCTCGCAGTGTCTGCATGACGGCTGATATTTCTACTGAATCAAACGCCTTCTCGTAGTCTATGAAGGCTATGTATAGTGGTTGGTTATACTCTGAGCATTTCTCTATTATCTGATTGATAGTATGAATGTGGTCAATTGTTGAGTAGCCTGTTCTAAATCCTGCTTGTTCCTTTGGTTGATTGAATTCTAATGTTTTCTTTACTCTGCTAGCAATTACCTTTGTAAATAGCTTGTATACTACAGAGAGCAAGGTGATCGGCCTGTAATTCTTCAAGTCCTTGTCATCTCCTTTCTTATGTATTAAGATGATGTTAGCGTTCTTCCAAGACTCTGGTACTTTTCCCGTCAGGAGACACCTCGTAAATAGAGTGGCTAGTTTTTCTAACACAATCTGTCCTTCATCTTTCAGCAGATCTGATGTTACTTGATCCTCGCCAGCAGCTTTGCCTCTGTGCATGCTCTCCAAAGCTTTTCTGACTTGTTCTATCATTACCGGTGGGGTGTCGTCTGGGTTACTGCTAGTTCTTATAGTATTGAGGTCGTGGTTGTCTCGGCTACTGTACAGATCTCTGTAAAACTCCTCCGCTATTTTAACTATCCTATCCATATTAGTAGTTAATTTGCCTTCTTTGTCCCTTAGTGCATACATCCGCCTTTTGCCTATCCCAAGTTTCCTCTTCACTGCTTTGACGCTTCCTCCGTTTTTCAGAGCGTGCTCATTCTCTCCATGTTATACCTTCTTACATCGCATACTTTACGTCTATTAATCAGCTTCGAAAGCTGTGCCAGTTCTATTTTGTCTGTTGTACTTGACACTTTCATGATTTGACGCTTCCTAATTAGGTTCTTCGTTTCCTGGGAAAGCTTGCCGGTGTCCTGTCTAGCTACCCTGCCTCCAACTTCCACTGCACACTCCGTGATGATACTCGTCAGATTATCATTCATTGTATCTACGCTAAGGTTGGTTTCCTCGCTAAGAGCAGAGTACCTGTTCTGCAGTGACACTCTGAATTCCTGTACTTTCCCTCTCAGTGCTAGCTCATTGATTTGCTTCTTGCGTATCAGTTTCTGTCGTTCCTTCTTCAAGTCTAGGCGGATTCGAGCCCGTACCATTCTATGGTCACTGCATCTTACCTTGCCAACCACTTCCACATCCTGCACGACTCCTGGGTGTGCAGTCATTATAAAGTCTATTTCGTTCTTATTTACGCCATTAGGGCTCCTCCATGTCCACTTGCGGTTTTCTCGTTTTCGGTAGAAGGTATTCAAAATACGCAGATTATTGCGTTCTGCGAATTCTACTAGTAGCTCTCCTCTGGCGTTTCTAGTGCCGATGCCATAATCTCCTACTGCCTGGTCTCCAGCCAGCTTCTTCCCTTCCTTTGCATTAAAGTCGCCCATTACTATAGTATACTGTGTTTTCACCTTACTCATTGCCGATTCCACGTCTTCATAGAAGCTTTCAACTGAAGCGTCATCATGGCTGGATGTAGGCGCGTAAGCCTGTACTACCTTCATTTTGTATCTTTTATTCAGTTTGATTACAATGCCTACCACCCTTTCATTAATGCTATAGTAATCCTCTATGTTGCCAGCTATGTTTCTGTGAATTAGGAACACTACTCCCAGTTCTCTTCTGTCTGCCAAGCCCCGATAGCAAATGACGTGCCCATTCTGTAGCACAGTATAGGCCTCATCTGTCCTCCTAACCTCACTCAGCCCTATTATATCCCATTTAATGCCTTCCAGCTCCTCGAATAATACAGCTAGACTTCCCTCACTAGATAACGTTCTAGCGTTAAACGTTGCTAAGTTCAAGTTCCAATGGTGGCCTGTCCGTATCCAGAGATTCCTAGCACCCTCTGCTGCTTTGCAGATCTGACCGCCGCCGTGGTCAGTTGCTCCGCAGCTGGTGGGGACTGAGGGCCGTGAGTTAATTGACGAATGCCTACGGGAGGGGGTGGCCAGATACTGCACCAGGGTGGCCAATCCTTCTCTGGTGAGATCATCGGTGCGTACCGGCTTTAAGCCGGTACGATCAGACAGTAGTGGGAATGCTCCATGCATGTCTTCCTTATTGTTGTTCAGCAGCGTTGGCGGCCACCCACCACGGAGCCCAACGAGGGGACGCTACAAGGTTACAAATGCTGAAACCTGCAGACGCCAGCCGTACAACGCCACTATAACCCAATGCGCCTAGACCAAGGTAGGCTATTTGTACAGGGTTAACCCTAGCCGCCAGGAAGTTTGGAAGTAAACGGAAGAGAGTAGAAGACAGGACAGATAAATAGTAAGAGATAAAGACGAAGATGTAGGGAGAGAGAGATAGGAAAAGGCGACTGCCGATTCCCCTGGGTGGGTCAGCTCAGGGGTGCCGTCTACGTGAAGCCGGGGCCAAAGGGGTGTGTTGCCTCTGCCGGGGGGCCTTAACGGTCCAATCACCCAGCGTGGGCTCAACCCCCAGGATCCCCTTTTCCTCGGACACGGCAAAGCCACGCACGGCTAGGCGTGGGAGGGAGTCGAAACTCCCCCGTTAGCTCGGGTTCGTGGTGTCGCTACACACCAAACGCCTACTTGCGCAGGCGCCCCTGCGGTTTTGTTGGTTACATAGGAGATTTAACCGACACCATAAATATGTAATGGTTGTGCACAAGAAATATCTACAACATCGGTATATCCATTATATGGCCCCTGGCAGACCCTCGCTGCAATTGCTTCAGCGTTGTGGTGGGGTCACTTAACTGACCATCGCTTTTGAACTTATTTTACGCAATGCCCTGCATAGCAGATGCACCCACGGCCGTCTCAGGCGAACCTGATGCTTCTCCAAATCGACCGGATGCGCGCAGCTTGGTCGAGATTGCATACCACCGCTGCGCGCTCGACGAACCGTGCTCGAGGCTGCACGGCTATTATGACGCATTCTTCGGTTAAAAACATTTCGTGTATGCACCGTGTCGTGTATCGGTTTCGGTGCAGTACTGCACTGAACGAATGCCAGGGGGCGCCGCTCTGGCATTCATGTTCTACCCAGGCCACGTGTATCGGTATTACAGGTTGTGATCAGTAGGCATATAAAATGAGCATAATAGCACTATATCAAAATGCTGCTTTCAGAGAGCTTGAAAGTCCGTTGTTGTATGAAATTGAAAGTAGCTAGACGATTTTTAGCGTATCTACTGTAAGTACGTGCGAATAGTTTTTGAAAAAGGTCCACATGTCCACCTCGGCAGGCAGGCAAGCAAAGCGTTCCGTGCAAAATCTGAAGCTGAAGCAGATAGAGAAATCTATTTTACACAAAGCCACTCCCTGATTTTTGAGCGACGATGTCATTTTTGAAATAAGGGTAAACAACGCTACATAGGTCAAGACTTATGAAACAAACACACACGATGTTTTGACTAAGCGACGAACTTTTTTACGGTCACCATAGGCTGAACTATCCTCGTGTAACAAAAACTGCGTATTCCAGAGTAATATTCAAGGTTTTAGTGATTCCCGAAATTTATATAGATATGTTTTTCAAATTTGACTTGAAATCCCCTCCAGAATTTATACAAATATGAGTTAGGAGAAAGGCGTTCTTCCAAGTTTTGGCGACTACTTCTTCAAATAATATCCTCCCTGCCCCCGCATTTTACCCCCTGTTCCGACCACGTTCAGTGGTCCGGCGATTATGGGACTAAATTTTGTGACTGAGGTCTCGTAGATGAGGCGACGTTGAGGGCCATGTTGTGCACTATCAAAAGCTCGGTGTCACACATGTCCCGTTTTTAGGGAGGCGATCGCCGGGCTAATTCCAAGGGCCGAAGTATCGGCCCCCCGAACCGCACCACGAAAGCGTGGACAATTTAGAAGTGGTCCTTTTTGGCGCGCCAGCGGACACCGGCTGTGGCCCAAAGAACAAGTCAGAGCCGAGAGTTGATAAACAAACAAATTATATTCTCAATAATGGCAGATCGAAAACAATACACAAAAAATGCACACTCCACAATAGTTGCATACAATATGTCACCAATCAAACCAATCAATCAACGTACTACACAATACAATCAGCCACACTTGAAACAACGGACACGGACAACAATACGCACTACAATGCAGTCGCATGCATTGAACAACCAAGACACTTAAAGACTAGAGAGATAGAAAACCTATTCAGTCCAAAGTTCTTGGAACCAAAGTCTAGATGATACTCTTCCGAGAATCACTCACTCAAAGTCCAGCGTTCTTGTCGTTCCGCAGCCCTCGAAGTTTCTCTTCCAGGAAACCTCCCGTCTTCAATTGGCCACTCTTCAAACTTCAACGTCTTCGCCGGAACACGTCGGCTTCACACCCGCAGCTGTTGCCACGGGTCTTCGCTCGATAGCGGTAAACACACGCTCTTGCCTGTAGCCCGAGCCTTCACCCCTCAGGTGGAAATCCTCTTCATCTCCGGCTTCGTCCCTACGGACCAAAACCTTCGCCGACTACACGGCGGAATCCCTACGCACTCTTGCGCCAGCTTCCGTCTTCTCCTGTTTTCTCGTCTCGACCGCTAGAATAAATACCTTCTGTGCCACCTTCCAGAAATTTCTCGTCATTTCGTCGGTGCGATACGCATCGAAGGCTGAGGGGAGAGCGAGACGGTTGGAATGCCCTCCCCGGAGGATGATTCAACTCGGTATGACCACGCCCCGTTCCTTCTGGAAAAATCGCGGGCTTGCTGGGCCGCCGATGTGGGGTGAGGAGGTTCGTCTGTGAAGCCACGCTTCCGCGGGGAGAGCGCGCGCCCGGGAGCCTTGGATGTTTGTTTTTTTTTCTTTGGACCTCGCGGCGTTTCTCCCGCCCGTTATCGCAAGAATTTGGCAGCGCGCCCGTTTTTAGCGCTCGTTTTGTGACACTGCCCCCCACTTTAAGAATATTATCTCATAATATTCAAAACCACACAAACGAGCGCGAACAGTCACCACACACTCTCACAGTCTGTAACATAGTCCGTCGCTCACGACCCTTCACATTCACAATAGATCACTTAATACAATTGTACATTGTAATTCAATTACACAACACGTGACAACACAACCACAAGCACATGAGTACAACACTGCACCACACATTCCCAATAATACAAATGTACAAAGTTCTCTCATTACAACAATGGTCCAATACTATACATCACATCACAGCACAACACTTCGACACTTGTGACACAGGATAACACAACATTAACACAACATATGGCACTCAGCACTGCCCAACACATTCTGATTCGACCTCAGCACTTATCCTGAGTACTTCGAGCAGCACTTGCGCCCCTTTTTGCGGTGCTCGCTCGATCTCTTCTTGTGCTTCCACGTTCTTTTTCGGCGAGCCCTTTCCAACGACGATATCTGAGGCGTCGTCTCAGCCATCGTTGTCTCTTCCGACACCGTTAATGCGTCATTACATTCGACGGGTCCTGTCTGTTTATTTACCCGCTTGATCATGCCTCTACATCTTGCCCGGCTGGCCAACTCCGTCTCCTTTACGCTGTCGGTCGGTTGAGGTCGTGCCGACGTAAGTCCGGTTGCTCGGCCCGTGAACTCATTCAACTCGATCATCTTTTCCTTCGCTGTCTCTTGCGCCGCGGCTTCACCTTGGGCTCTAGTGAGATCCGTCACGGGATGCTCCTCCACTGTATCTCGCGGCCGCTGTGTTGGCGAGGGCTCTATCTTCGGGTCTTCTCCCAAACATTCTGGATCACTTGGCCCTCGCGCCCCGTCGATGTTTCCAATGACAAGGTCATACAGGGGGGTCGTCATGCATAAAGCAGCAACCTTCCCGCTGAAGTACGGGGTTTCAACCTCAATTTCTGCTTCGGGAAGCATCCGAACCGTACGGTCAATTAGGCAAACCGGTTTCGTTCTGCCTGTCAACTCACTTTCCCGTACCAAATTTCTCCGCACGATAACAGTGGAACTACCGGTGTCTCTTAGAACCGTAGTATTCTTGCCCGCAACCTTTCCAGGCAGCGTTGGCATTCCTTTCGTAACACCGGTTGGCTGTTTTGACATTACAGCACCCACAATAGGAATTTTCTCCCCATTCTTCAACTCTACGAATTCATCGGTGACGGCATTATCACCGGATTTCGGTGCCGCTTGCACACAGGATACCTGGTGAGTTTGACTCGCTTCGTTTCGACATGCATCTGGTTTGTGCCCAGTCTGACCACATTTGAAACATTTTACTGCCGTAGGGCTCGTAAAGATTGTTCGACAGTTTTTCGCGCGATGACCCACTCGGTTGCAGAGAAAACATCGCGGAATGCTCTCTGGTGCACGCTTCTTTTCTTCGGGAGCCAATTTCTTCGAATCATCCGGACAATCCTTTTTGACCTTGGCCAAATTAGTGCCACCTTGCGCTTCCAAGAATTGATCAGCCAATTCAAGCATGTCTTCAAGTGAGTCAGCCTTCCTCTCTTTTAAGTACAGTGACAGGCTTGGGTGGCAACTAGTAAGAAATTGTTCTCTAATGAGGAGCTCTCTAAGTTCATCGTACTCTTGCGCTGTCCCTGAAAGTTCAATCCATCGTCGAAATAATGGCAAAGTTGGGCGGCATACTGCGTAGCTGTCTCACCGTCAGCTGGCTTTCCTGTCCGAAATCTGTCCCGGAATCCTTCCACAGTGAATCTAAATCGCTTCAGCAAAGCAGCTTTCACCTTTGCGTAGTTGGCTGCATCGGTCGGCGTCAGCCTACCGTACACACTGAGCGCTTCACCACTCAAGCAAGTACTCAAAGCAGTTGCCCATTGCTGTTCCGGCCAATTCTGGCTCCTCGCAATCGTCTCAAATCTGTGGAGGTACGCGTCTAGGTCGTCCTTCCTTTCATCAAACGCTACGAGCAGCTTGCTTGGGTTCAAGCGGAAGCCATGATCTTCCCGTTCGCTGCTTTCAACTCTAGCTTGGACGGGAGTTTCACTTCGCTGTTGCAAACGGAGCCGTCCGAGTTCCATCTCGTGCTGCCGCTGCCGCTCCCTTTCCTCTCTTTCTTCTTTCAGCTGTCGCTCCTTTGCCTCTCTTTCTTCTCTCGCCCTTTCGGCTGCCAACTTCTCTCTCTCCACCGCCTCTTTCTCCTTCTGCCTTACCCATTTTCGTAGTTCGGCGCCGGAAAGACCCATCTTCTCACCAAGCGCAACTAACTTTTCGAGATCCATTGTGTCTCGCAACTCGCAAATAAAACCTTGCCGCGTGCAAAAAGTATCTGCCTAAATCAGTCTATCGGAACACTCCCCTGCACTCGTTAACGAGAACACTGAACAACACACAGAATCGTTCCGATAGCAGTATCACCAACTCGAGGCTCTTTCTTACTTCTTTGGACACACTGTGCACCAAAAGGTCCTGTATCGCGGACGCCAGATTAATTGTCACACATGTCCCGTTATTAGGGAGGCGATCGCCGGGCTAATTCCAAGAGCCGAAGTATCGGGCCCCCGAACCGCCCCACGAAAGCGTGGACAATTTAGAAGTGGTCCTTTTTGGCGCGACAGCGGACGCCGGCTGTGGCCCAAAGAACAAGTCAGAGCCGAGAGTTGATAAACAAATTATATTCTCAATAATGGCAGATCGAAAACAATGCACAAAAATGCACACTCCACAATAGTTGCATACAATATGTCACCAATCAAACCAATCAATCAACGTACTACACAATACAATCAGCCACACTTGAAACAATGGACACGGACAACAATACGCACTACAATGCAGTCGCATGCATTGAACAACCAAGACACTTAAAGACTAGAGAGATAGAAAACCTATTCAGTCCAAAGTTCTTGGAACCAAAGTCTAGATGATACTCTTCCGAGAATCACTCACTCAAAGTCCAGCGTTGTTGTTACGCAGCCCTCGAAGTTTCTCTTCCAGGAAACCTCCCGTCTTCAATTGGCCACTCTTCAAACTTCAACGTCTTCGCCGGAACACGTCGGCTTCACACCCGCAGCTGTTGCCACGGGTCTTCGCTCAATAGCGGTAAACACACGCTCTTGCCTGTAGCCCGAGCCTTCACCCCTCAGGTGGAAATCCTCTTCATCTCCGGCTTCGTCCCTACGGACCAAAACCTTCGCCGACTACACGGCGGAATCCCTACGCACTCTTGCGCCAGCTTCCGTCTTCTCCTGCTTTCTCGTCTCGACCGCTCGATTAAATACCTTCTGTGCCACCTTCCAGAAATTTCTCGTCATTTCGTCGGCGCGATACGCAGCGAAGGCTGAGGGGAGAGCGAGACGGTTGGAATGCCCTCCCCGGAGGATGATTCAACTCGGTATGACCACGCCCCGTTCCTTCTGGAAAAATCGCGGGCTTGCTAGGCCGCCGACGCGGGGAGAGGAGGTTCGTCTGTGAAGCCACGCTTCCGCGGGGAGAGCGCGTGCCCGGGGAGCCTTAGATGTTTGTTTTTGTTTTTTCTTTGGACCTCGCGGCGTTTCTCCCGCCCGTTATCGCAAGAATTTGGCGGCGCGCCCGTTTTTAGCGCTCGTTTTGTGACACTCGGTAGTAATAAATTTCACCAATTCACACGTAAATCTTAATATCACGGCACGGTAGAAAGGATGATGTTATGTTAAATGGCGGGTACGGTGAGTTACTTCAATAGTTAACGCCATGAAAGAGGGATCTCTTCATTATTGTTATCATTATCGCGAAGCAGGAGAAGCAAGCGTGAGCCGAAAAGTCTGAACATATATATGGCTTTTCAGGGATCTCTACATTCATTGGCGATTTTCGGTTTTTAAAGGCATGCAATTTTCAAGTGAAATTTTTGCTTCTCTCGACTATATGATAGTATTCCAACTGATCAATTTTTATAGATGCGTTGCTTTGACAAGTTGGAATCTATGGGGCACTGATGTTTGTGCATGCTTTAAAGGCAAAGTTACTAGAATAAACTTAGTTTCAAAGCTCCGTTTCTTCGTCAGCGGAGGAGGGCGGACTGAACGGCGGTCGCGAGAACTAGCGGTGCTGCAGTCTTATTTTGCGTCAAATCCCAAGATCGAGGGGCTTTTAAATTTGCGTAAGTTGCCTTGATGCCCGCGTGCCTCGAGGCACTCTGGTTTCACGCTACTTTCGGCGCATCGTCTGTACGGAGGCGTGCTGCTGTGGTTCGCTGCGTTGTTACTCGTGCTAGCTTCCCTGTTGTGCTGTTATCAAACTTAACCATTCATCATGCACTTCCAGTCGTCATTCTCGCCTCACATCGACAAGTGGCTTTCAAAGAGGAAAGAGGAAGAAAAAAGCGCAGTCCCGTTACTGCCTCTCTTAATCAAGGGCACCTCCACAGTTATGCGCAGGGAAGGGGGGGAATGGGAGTTAAAGAGACAGAAGAGAAGAGGTAGGAGAAGGGTAGTGAAAATCATTCGCACCGCATCACATAGCGTGCGCCCGAAACCGCTGCGACGATCCGCAACCATCAGGAAAAGCCGCCGGGAAGGCCGGGGAAATAAATCACCTAAAAAGAAGATGATGAGCCGAAGAGTCGCATGAAATGACGGGGAGAAAAAAAACCTGCGTGAGCACAGAGCGCAAGCACGAGAGGGGAAAGAAAGAAAAAAAAAACACAGAATGGTTCCAGTTTAACGAGGACAGAAAAAAATTCAGTTGAACTCACTGATAAGAAACACTCGCATAGGCACGTAGTGCAAGCATGAGAGGGAAAAAACAACAAAACAGTTCCAGTTCAACGGGAAGGGAAAAAATGAAAAAATCAGTTGAAATCACTGATGGGAAACACTCGCGTGGGCACGTAGCGCAAGCACGAGAGGGAAAAAACAAAAAAAGTTCCACTTCAACGACAAGGGAGAAAAAAATAAAAGAAAAATCCAGTTGAGCTCACAGATTAGTGTCCTGTTGGCCTCGGTGGATTAATCCAGCGGGCGCACAGAACACTGGCAAGGGCGCATAGCCTAAACACGAAAAGAAAGGAGAAAAAACATAGAAAAAGGTCAGTTCAGCCAAAAATATAAAAGGAGAGGGAAAAAAGAAAAAAAAAGAAAATAAGGGGAAATTAGAAAGAATGTTTAGCTGAACACACAGATGAGAGTCCTGAAGAACTTGATGTGGTAATCCAGTCGCCTCATTTCACCGGATCAATCGCTTCATGCGCAGCGATAGCCGCAAGCCACAGACCACGAACCGGTGAATCAGGCGGCAGGAAAACCATCACAGCGCGGAGAGCAGCAACAAGTGCATTGATCACCGCGTCCTTCTGGTCTGCCTCAGTAGTGGGGCTATCCAGAGGAGGGGGTGACTGGGCACTCGCGCTTGCTGTAGGCGCGCTGGTAGGAGGGCGAGTAGGGGATGCCAACATCGATCAACGACCGGAGGCGACAGCGTCCCGAAAGGAGTGGCCCTGGACGAGTGCCGCGCTGTCTCGCTTGTCGATGTTGTTGACAGTGGTCCTGGCCTTCTCCAGCGCATGGCGGCGCGTCACGGGGCCATCCGAAGAGGCGATGATGACGGCGGCCTTGCGCTGAGTTTGCCAGCCAGGGCAGCACGGCTCGTTAGCCGGATGTGTGCCACTGCAGTTATTGCAGCGAGGGCGCTCCGCAGGACACGGTGCTTTCGCGTGGCTGCCACCGCAGCGGAGGCAGCGTTGGTCCCACGAACAGGTCGTGGTGGCGTGGCCGAAACGGCCGCAGCGGGTGCCCTGAAGGGGCCGCGGCAGTCGAGAGCGGACCGTCCTCTGAAGCTTGAAGAGGGCCACAACCGGCGGGACCGTGGTGCCCTGAAATGTGAGTGTGAGACACCTGCCTCGTCGGGCGCAAGAGATGACCGGGACGGCTGCTTCGATGTTGGCCACGATGTCGTCCAAGTCAAGGGTCGCGTCGACGCCATATATGGTGCTCACGCAGCTATTTTTCACGAGGAGCTTCCCCCTGACGTGGGTGTCGCAGACCCAGGTGACCTGGAGCAGGGGTGTGGGATCCCCGAGGGGATGGGTATCCACAGCGACGACGTTGCGCCGAAAATTGACGCGGACGCGCCGAGTGGCCGAGAAGCCGGAAAGGAAAGCCCCGATGGCTTCGCGCGTCGTGGCGAGGAAGTTGGACTTCTTGCCAACTGGGCGGTAGATGATGGTGCCGCCGTGATCTCCCACAGCTGCAGGAGGGGCCGGGGGCTGCGTCACGGGCTCAGATTCTGGGTCGGCATCCAGTGTAGCTGAGGGGCGAGATGGAGCGCTGAAACGGAAGCTGGGGGCGCCAGTTTCTTCCCATGTCGTGTCCTGGCTATGCGGTGAAGACGACGGTGGTGTATGATGTTCCCATCAGGATCTAGAGGCGGACTATACATCCGTTTTCGAGGGTTCCGCCCGGGTTTGCGCGTCCTTGGTGGAGCGCTATTCCTCGCGCGCGCCCGAAGGCGAGCTTTGCGCAGTTGAGGCCGAGGGCCATGGACGTCGGTTGTGAAGCGTTAGTGTTGTAGATGCATCCGGAAGCTTCTGCTGCTTCGGGTGAATGTTTGCCTTCAGGATTTGGTTGGCCCGAGCCCGGTAACTGTGCTACTAGAGCTGAGTGCCACAACGTTTGTATAATTGTATTGCTGTGGCTTATAATTACCAAGACCTGGGGAGTGCTACCGAAAACGCCATATATCTGAGCCGACTGCAGTTTCAAGCTGTTATCAAGGTTCTTCTGGCGTCGTTGTCTTGTTGCTACTGGCTTCACTCAAGCAGCAGTGGCAACGACAAAAGGACGGACGCCAACCTACTGTCTGCAAGTTTTGCAGATAATGTCATAACATCAAGAAGGTGTAAGCCATTCCATTTAAGAGTCGTCTTCTGCAAGCAAAGCTGAGTGCCACATCGTTTGTACAATTGTTTTGCTGTGGCTTCATCATTACCAGGACTTGTGCCGCACTACCATAAAAGCCTTTACTTGAGCCGACTGCATTTTCCAGCTCTTATCAGGTTTGTTTTGTGGGCGTAGTCTTTTGGCTACTATCTTCAATCAGGCCGCCATGGTGACAACGAAAGGACGCACACTGACCTACTGTCTGCACTTTTTGTAGATACAGGTAAGAAAGAATAAGCCATCTCATCCGGAGTTATGTTCTGCAACCAGAGATGAGTGCCACATTGTTTTTACAATTGTATTGCTGTGGCTTTATCATTACCAGGACCTGGGCAGTGCTACCGAAAATGCCATCTATCTGAGCCGACTGGACTTTCAAGCTGTTATCAAGTTTGTTCTGGGTGCATTGTCTTTTTGCTACTGTCTTCACTCATGAAGCAGCAGCGCTGAACATGAAAGGACGCACACTAACCTACTGTCTGCACTTTTTGAAGATACCGGCATAACATCAAGAAAGTTTAAGCCATCGCATCCCGAGTCGTCTTTTGCAACCAGAGCCGTGTGTCACATCATTTGTACAATTGTATTGCTGTGGCTTTGTCATTACCAGGACCTTGGCAGTGCTACCGAAAACGCCATTTACCTGAGCCGACGGCAGTTTGAAGCTACTATACACTTTGTTCTGGGGGCGTTGTCTTTTTGCTACTGTCTTAACCTGCTTCTCGTCCCTACCACTCTTCGTTCTGAGGTATTGCAAGCGTGCCGCAACGAGGTCACATCTGGACATTTAGGCTACACGCGCACACTGCGCAGAGTTCGAGGGAGGTATTACTGGCCTAGACTCCCCGATGCCGTGAAGAATCATATTCGGACCTGCCTCGTTTGCCTACAGCACAAGTTACCTCCAACGAAACCAGCCGGTTTGCTACACCCTGTACAGATCCCGACAACGTCATTTGACCAGATCGGAATGGACCTTTTGCACCCACTTCCCACCTCTAGTGCTGGTAACCACTGGGTTATAGTGGCGACCGACTAACTTACTCGCTACGCCGAGACAAAATCCATCCAGAGAGGCACAGCTGAGGAGGTGGCCCAATTCTTCATAGAGAACATTGTGCTGAGACACGGTGGGCCGTCGATCGTTGCAACACATCACGGAACCGCATTCACAGCCGCGCTTTTCATTATGTGTTGGTGCTCGGTGGTACTATCCATCGCAAGTCGACAGCTTACCATCCACAAACCAACGGGTTGACCGAGTGGCTCAACAAAACTCTGGAAAAATGCTTTCAATGTATTTGGACATCGAACACAAAAATTGGGTCAAGATTCTCCCTTACAGAATGTTTGCATACAATACTGCTAAACAAGAAACAACACGGATGACTCCATTCAACCTTGTTCACGGACGAGAAGTAAGGACGTTGTTGGACGTGATGCTACCACACAAATGTGATGACAACGAAATGAGTGCTGATGAGTTTATTCAACGCGCAGAGGAAGCCAGGCAGTTCGCACGTCTGCGAATATACGAACAGCAACAAAACGACACAGGTCGCTATAACCTACGTCATACACCTGTGACGAAACCGGGGACAGGGTATGGGTGTGTACCCCTGTACAAAGACGGGTACTACCCGAAAAGTTGCTCAGGAGATACTTCGGACCTTATCGAGTGCTGCGACGACTAAGTGACGTTATCTAAGAAGTCGTCCTGGATAGCCCAAACTGTACAAGGCGTTGCCAGCACCGACTTGAACTTGTGCACGTAGTGCGCATTGAGCCATACGTCAGCGAGTGACTGTGCGAAGCACCGTCGCTTCTACAAAGTTACTTTATGCACAAATGACTGGCTAAGCTATAGAATCGGGGCGGTTCTCTTTCACGGGGAGGCAAATGCCGCGCT
Organism: Rhipicephalus annulatus; assembly: GCA_013436015.1. Lineage (NCBI taxonomy): Eukaryota > Metazoa > Arthropoda > Arachnida > Ixodida > Ixodidae > Rhipicephalus > Rhipicephalus annulatus. The sequence continues at coordinate 41,799 of WOVY01015103.1, forward strand.
CGAAATAGACAGAGAACGAAGACGATGTGCGCGCCACCAGTCTCATGAAAAGAGACACTGAAGAAGACGACGTCCTTTGTTTGTCTCTTGCTCTTGGCTCCTGCATAAAAACACACACCGTCGGTTCTCGGACTGAACATCTCAGTGATCTGCTTACGTTGAATTGCGACAATACATCGTAAAACGTAATGAAGCCAAGCGTACCAAATTATATTTTCTCAGCACATGCCATTAGCGATCATATTCTAGCTTGTACGCATTCTGTCTTTATCAGCTTTCTCTGTCATCGAGCTCACGAAGTATGTCGCTCTTTCTACTTGATTCAGCTTAAAGCGGGGTAGCAAGTGATGTCTATATTGCGCAAGGCTACATTCTGATATAGTTCAGCGTTGAAACTTTCAGGCTGGCTTCATGATTACTTCCTGGCTACTTCTGAACTTACATTGGGCGAATTTGATAGCCAAAACTCTTATTAACTGCGCATATGGCTTGTTATAGAAACAAAAAGAAGTTACATTATAAAGGCTTTCAATGAAATAAAGGTTCAAATTAAATCACACTTTGAAGGCTATTCAATATATAACGGGAAGGAAACAAAAGCTAATAGAATTGGTGCATGTTATCTCCTATTGGCCTATAGGGTTTCACACCATTTTAAAACAGTTGCGCAATGAAATAACGTTAATCTTGTTTTCAATACGTCGTGTATAGTGTCCACAATTTTGCAACAAGGTAAATCTGGACCCTGCACCGAGAAACACAAGGTACAATCAGGAGCTGGTCCAGAAACTCAGTTTAGGGGGAAGGTGGGAGCTTGCATCAAGTAAAACTGAAAAAGAGAGTGCCGAATATCCTGCGTTTTTAAGTTATGGCTATCAAAAGAACTCTATCAAATACTGTTCATTTGTGCTTACAGGGATCCTACTTATTTGTTTAATCGGTTTTTAGTCGCAATGAATTGCAAGAATTGAAGCAAATTACGGTCTGCCACAATTCAGATCTGGCAAATTTTGCTGCGCTAAGCTTTTGTTAGATGGGGTCGAATGGTCACTGCAGGAATACGAGTTCGAGGCACTGAAGATATAGTGTAGGAGGGGCTGACACAGGCTCGGGGGGAGAGGGGTTCCTCTACCACCTCTCTCCCCTTTCCAGATCCGCTACTGGGTTACAGTAAATAAAGTGCAACGAAGTTTCCCTAAGTTGCAACAAGGTGTGTGCAGGACAAACAGGGTGATGCTACAGTGATAAGATATGCGCGCAGTAAAGAATATATATGCAGCAAAAACAATGCGGTGCGCATTTGGCACAACACTGTAAGCGTAGCAACCATTGTCCAATCCCTAATTCGACCCAATATTTTGGCACGACCCGGGGATAAATTAGAGATCTTCGACGCCTTTTGTATTTCGCACGCAGGATACACGCGCATTATTTGCGCGTGTATGGCAGTCGGAAAAAGCGAATTGCCTTAGTACGTCATGTTTTTTTTTTTCTCACGTGCAAGTATTCATGTTCAAATCAAATTCAGATGATAGTTTGCGCCTGTGTGTTGTAAGAATAGGCAAGCGCAAGGTTCATGATCGAAGGCGGGGAGGGGGGGGAGGGATTTCAAACTAAATTCCGGCTTGACAGCAGCGCCTCATTCTCCCGTTGCTCGAGTAGGAAAGACAACAAGTTCCGCAAGGGATGCAAAACCCAAAATGGAGCGATGACGCACTACCAAGCTTTTCGGAGTGAGGGAGAGAAGTAAACACTTCTTTGAATGCAATGTCAGGGATTCTTGGTCACCATTATTGTGAAAAAACATGTCTGGTCAGAAGCCTGCCCATTAGACATGGCGTAAAAGGCACGACTCAGTAACCGCATGGGGCACAATTAGTACCCCCTTCACATAATCAGTGGGGGGTGGCCGCCCTCCGTAACCCCCCCCCCATCCTCCCGGTTATGTTTTAAGTGTTTTTTTCAGTATTTTTTTCTTTCAGTGCCCATTATATACAGGCTGTCATAATATGTGCTGCGCGGACGCGAAACAGAAACTAGAAAAACGACAATAGTTTGCCGTGCGGTGGCGAAGAGGATGTGATGTGTGCGTGTATGTGCCGTGCGGTGCCTACGAGGAAGAGGACAGCTCGTGAGGCGCGGCCTCGAGGGTGCGTGACCCGTGCCTTCGGCAGTGCGCGAGGTACGTCGTTCGAGGCAGGACTACCTCGTTGGGCGTCTGGCCCATAGGTACGACCCAGGCCACGTCGCGACACTCGTACCAGCCGAGTGGACAGCTCAGCCTCCGCTAGACGACCGGTCTAGGAGAGCTGGCGCCAGGTTCCTGAACCTGTCCTTGTCCCGCTGGTCGTGGAGAGCTGGCGCCGGGTGCCTGAACCTGCCCTTGCGCCGCTGTTCCAGGAGGGCTGGCGTGGGTTTCCGAGGCGGACTGCAGGTGCTCAAGGGCACAACTCCCTGCCGCCAGAACACGTGTGTCGTCGGCTCCAGTTCGTCGACAGTGGCGCTGAGCCACTGGAGTTCGACGCGGCGACCCTGCGTCTCCCGACTTCGTCACTGCAGGTGACGACGCCGCACAACGTCGACTTCGCCACTGAATGGTGCCGACGGGGCATCAACGACGGCCCAGGCTATTACCCCCGACGACCTGAACTGTAGGCCGAACGTTCTACTTATTCATTTAGTTTAGCCGCGTGTTTTTTTGTTAGGAACTTCGTAATGTGTGGGTTGTCCATGTGTGAAGGGTACAATAGAAGTTGGACGTGTGTTTGTGCACTGGCGTGCTGTCTGATTCTTTCTGGAGCGGTCCTGCCCCAATAACATCACAAACTGGCGAGCCTGCCAGGATCCGCTCGTTAAACCAGTGAAAGAAGACAGTTTCGCTCGAGGCAGACACACGTTCAGACTGCACCATGGACTTGGAAAAACTCGCCGCTATAGGGCTCCAACTAGGGTTCTCGGGTGCAGAGCTAAACAAGTGGATTGAGGCCCAACAGGCTAAGCTAAGGGATGAGAGAGCTGCAGAGCGAGAGGCAGCCAAAGAAGCTGACGAGAGGCAGCGTGAAATTCTGCAGCTTAAGCTAAAGCTTCAGGAAGGAGCTCAGAATATGCCTGTAGCAGCTAATGACGCTTTGACTGCGCCCAGCACCTCCTCACCCCTCAATCCGCAGAAGTTACTGCCTGTATTTGACGAGAAACGCGATGATCTGCACGCGTATCTGCAGCGATTCGAGCGCGTAGCCACAGGACAGGATTGGCCGCAAGAAAAATGGGGTCTCGCTGTTAGCATGTGCCTAACGGGTGACGCGTTAACCGTGAAAGGCCGAATGACTGCCGCTGATTCGCTGGACTACCAAAAAATAAAGAAAGCTCTACTGCAGAGATTTCAGTTTACGGCTCAAGGCTACCAAGATAAGTTTCGGAAAGCACGAGCAGCAGATGGTGAAACTGGACGACAGTTAGCAGCAAGAATTACCAGTTATTTCGACCATTGGATAGACATGGCAAACGTATCCCAAACCTATGAAGGTCTAAGGGATCACGTAATCTCTGAGCAATTCTTGCGTTGTTGCCATCCAAAGCTGGTTGTTTTCTTAAAAGAGCGAGAGTGCAAGTCACTAGATGAACTCGCTAATTTGACGGATCGCTTCCTTGAGGCGCAGAATTTGACTAATATAGGAAAAGGTCCTGACCCCGCGAAAGAGTCCAGTGGAAAGCCTACCGAAGCGTCGCGGAAACCGCAACTCAAGTGTATCCTGTGTCATCGTTTCGGACATTTGGCTCCTGACTGCCGCAATCCACCTAAGCAGATGCTGAAATGCAAGTTGTGCGGTAAAACGGGACATGTCACAGAAACTTGCCGAAACCAGCATGGGGACAACAAACCGAGTTCTTCGTGCGCATTTAGCGAACCTGACTCTGCCCGGGCTGGTGCTAGAAAAACAGCCAAGCGTCCAGGAGGGAAGATTCCTTGCTCAAGTCACCACGACGACAAGAACGTGCAGGGTACAATACGTTTCCTGGCCGACGGGATGCCAGTGGTCGAAGGTCTGCTGCTAGGAAGAGAGGTTCGAGTCTTACGCGATACGGGATGCAACACGGCAATCGTCCGACGGGAGCTCGTTCCTGATGTGTGCCTGACAGGCAAGAAAATCAGTGTCGTTCTCCTAGACAGGTCAACTAGCCATCTCCCGGAAGCTATTGTACAAGTCAACACGCCGTACTTCACAGGGATGCTGAAAGTGGCTTGTATGGATCAACCCCTCTATGACCTTGTGCTGGGAAATCTTCCAGGCGTCAGAGGACCATACGATCCAGATTCTGACTGGAAGCAGGCGACTCATACCCAGGTGGATGAGTTACCTGCGCAAGCACACCCAACCAAGTCACCTGTCACCTCAAGATCTGCTTCTTCAAGCGTGGCAAAAACCAAAGCCAATCAACAAGGTCAAGAAAATATCAGGCCTTTGTACGTGTCAACAATGCTCTTACCTGACGTTACCAGAGCCCAACTCGTCGAGGAACAGCGAAATGACCCGACACTCAAAGCTGTCTTTGCTAAAGTGAATAAAGAGTTCAAATCGGGAAAGGGCCACTGTTACGATTTCATCGAAGATAAAGGATTGCTTTATCGACGCTACCGCCTTGCCACTGGCAGGACGTTTAAACAGCTGGTCACTCCGAAAGCGTTCCGGGTAGGCATACTGGACATTGCTCATGGCAATATCATGGCGGGACACCAAGGCATCAAAAGAACTACTGATCGTGTCCTAGAAGAATTTTATTGGCCTGACCTGAACGGAGACGTAAAGCGCTTTGTCAAGTCTTGCGACAAGTGCCAGAGAACTACCCCTAAAGGAAAAGTTGGAGTCGCACCACTAGGCAACATGCCTCTTATCCGGACACCTTTTGAAAGGGTCGCGGTTGATTTAATCGGCCCATTTTCACCAAGATCGGACCGTGGGAACCGATATGTTCTGACACTTATCGATTTTGCGACTCGCTACCCTGACGCTGTAGCATTGCCCGCAATCGATGCAGTTCACATTGCGGAAGCACTCATCGAGATTTTTTCCCGCATCGGCTTGCCAAAGGAAATCGTCACCGACCAAGGGGCAAGTTTTACCTCAGAATTAATGAACGAGGTTAGCAGGCTTCTCTCCGTGAAGATGCTAAAGACAACCCCATATCATGCGATGGCGAACGGTCTCGTGGAGAAATTTAATGGCACCCTGAAGACAATGCTAAAGAGAATGTGCCAAGAGACCTCGATCTTGGGACAGGTACCTAGCTCCGCTACTCTTTGCATATAGGGAAGTTCCACAGACAAGCCTCGGGTTCTCTCCGTTTCAGCTCATTTACGGCCGCCACGTCCGAGGACCGCTAACCGTGCTGAGAGAACTGTGGACAAATGAGGGGCTAGACGCAGAAACGCGGACGACTTACACCTACGTCTTTGATTTGCGCAATCGCCTAGAGGAGACTTGCAAAATAGCCCATGAACAGCTGGAGAAGGCTCGTGTGAAGCAGAAAACCTATTATGACAGGAAAAGTCGCCCTAGAAAATTATGCCCAGGCAACAAGGTTTTAATTCTGCTCCCGACTGACTCCAACAAGCTGTTAATGCAGTGGAAAGGGCCGTTCCAAGTCATCGAACGGAAAAATGATGTCGACTACGTCATCGATGTGTTTGGGAAAAACAAGATTTTTCATATCAACATGCTCAAAAAATACGAAGAGCGCGAAGTGACGGAACCACAACAGGTGTCAGTTGTTGCAGAGCTCCACGAAAATCTCCCCGAAGAAGAAGACGAAGTCAAACAAATGCCCATATTGAGCTTGTATCGCACGCAGTTCAGCACGGATGTCAAGCTATCACCACACCTCACTGCTGAACAAGTTCAGAATGTGCAAGCACTTTTTCAAGAGTATGCGGACATTTTTTCTGACTTACTAGGGAAAACAGCACTCGTGGAGTGTTCGCTACGTCTGACCTCCAATAAGCCTGTGCATGTTCCGCAGTACCCCATCCCCCTTGCCTTGCAAGAAAGAGTAGAAAAGGAAGTGCAAGAGATGCTGAAACTCGGTATTATTGAGCGGTCTCAGTCGCCGTACCACGCTCCCATTGTCGTGGTGAAGAAACCGGACAACACGATTAGGTTGTGCATAGACTTCAGAGAATTGAACAAGATTCTGGTCCCCGACTGCGAGCCAATACCACGCATCGATGTAGTTCTTGCACTTGTTGGACAAAAGCAGTTTTTCTCCAAATTTGATTTCACGAAAGGATACTGGCAAGTACCGATGAATCCAAACAGTCGTGAAAAAACTGCTTTCTCCAGCATGTCTGGGCTCTATCACTTCCTCTACATGCCTTTTGGCATTAAAACGGCGCCAGCAGTATTCGCGCGCCTTATGAGATCAGTACTGGGTGGTGTCGACAACGTTCACCATTATTTCGACGATGTCATCATTGCGACCGATACTTGGCAAGAGCACATCGACACCCTCAGACAAGTTTTTGAACGAATTAGCCAAGCTCACCTCACCATAAAACCAAGTAAATGTGAGATAGGAGAGCGAAGCATATCCTTCTTGGGACATCGAATCGGGGAGACTACAGTTGAACCGCTTCTCAAAACGCTGGACAAGATTCTTGCCGCAAAACGACCTACAACCAAGAAAGCAGTACAGTCGTTTCTTGGCTTGACCGGCTATTACAGGAAGTTTATACCTAACTACGCCGAACTGACCAAGCCGCTGACGGTCCTTACAAGAAAGGGACAAAGCCACACTGTTTCATGGGGCGCACATCAAGAGGAAGCGTTTACGGCCCTCAAGAAGAAGCTCGGTGATGCTCCCATCCTCCTTGCTCCCGACCTCTCGAAGGAGTTCGTTCTTCGTACGGATGCCTCCAATACAAGCCTGGGCGCAGTATTGCTCCAGATGGGAAAGGGCCAGGTGCTGCATCCAGTTGCTTACGCAAGTCGTAATTTATTGCCCCGAGAAACCCACTATTCAACAATAGAACGGGAATGCCTTGCACTTGTTTGGGCAGTGCAAAAATTTCATATTTACCTCTATGGCAAACCTTTTGTCATTCAGTCAGACCACCAACCATTACAGTATTTAAATTCCGCCAAACACGTGAACAACAGAGTGTTGAGGTGGAGTCTCCTTATGCAGGAGTACTCATTCACAGTTCATTACATCAAAGGTTGTGACAATGTTGGAGCCGACTACTTGAGTCGCGCATAACTGCCGTTCAGGTAGCAACGTGGTTCTTAATACTACTAGCCCTCAGTCGTGAATAGTTGACTCCTAGTTGCGACATAGCAACCCTACTTGTACGGTAGTTTTCCAACCGAACTGTAAGCAGCCTTCTGTGAACATTCTGCTACTATGTACATGCGACCCCTAAGGCAATGCAGTGCAGTGCAGGGACCGTGCAGTGACCGTGCAGTGCAGTGACCATTCGTTCGCCCCGCGCCCTTGTAGTAGAATAGTTGCAAACAACTTTCTCGGAAAAGGGGGTGATGTCATAATATGTGCTGCGCGGACGCGAAACAGAAACTAAAAAAACGACAATAGTGTGCCGTGCGGTGGCGAAGAGGATGTGATGTGTGCGTGTATGTGCCGTGCGGTGCCTACGAGGAAGAGGACAGCTCGTGAGGCGCGGCCTCGAGGGTGCGTGACCCGTGCCTTCGGCAGTGCGCGAGGTACGTCGTTCGAGGCAGGACTACCTCGTTGGGCGTCTGGCCCATAGGTACGACCCAGGCCACGTCGCGACACTCGTACCAGCCGAGTGGACAGCTCAGCCTCCGCTAGACGACCGGTCTAGGAGAGCTGGCGCCAGGTTCCTGAACCTGTCCTTGTCCCGCTGGTTGTGGAGAGCTGGCGCCGGGTGCCTGAACCTGCCCTTGCGCCGCTGTTCCAGGAGGGCTGGCGTGGGTTTCCGAGGCGGACTGCAGGTGCTCAAGGGCACAACTCCCTGCCGCCAGAACACGTGTGTCGTCGGCTCCAGTTCGTCGACAGTGGCGCTGAGCCACTGGAGTTCGACGCGGCGACCCTGCGTCTCCCGACTTCGTCACTGCAGGTGACGACGCCGCACAACGTCGACTTCGCCACTGAATGGTGCCGACGGGGCATCAACGACGGCCCAGGCTATTACCCCGACGACCTGAACTGTAGGCCGAACGTTCTACTTATTCATTTAGTTTAGCCGCGTGTTTTTTTGTTAGGAACTTCGTAATGTGTGGGTTGTCATGTGTGAAGGGTACAATAGAAGTTGGACGTGTGTTTGTGCACTGGCGTGCTGTCTGATTCTTTCTGGAGCGGTCCTGCCTCAATAACATCACACAGGCTCTTCTTTCATATCAGCCGATGCGTGCGTATAAGGGCCGTGAGTGAATTTTTGAACCGAGTCAAATATGAACGGAATACGAATTTAATGCTGTTGGAATAGTTTTCGAACAGTAAGGCAACCATTTTCGATGGATCCCCAGAGTGGTTATGTAACCATTTTAAAAACAGCCGATGATTTGCGTGACGCTTTATTTTTTAAATATATGGTGATTTTTGGCGTTTAGCGTCCCAAAACCACCATATGATTATAGGAGACGCCGCAGTGAAGGGCTCCAGCAATACCGGCCACCTGGGGTTTCTTGAACGCGTGCCTAAATCTAAGCACACGGAGCCTCACGCATTTTCGCCTCCATCTAAAACTGTGGCCGCAGGGGCCGCGGGGTTTATTCTTTGTTGTCTGTCTTTCTCTCTTTTACATATACCGACGTGTTTTCACACTTAGAGGGAGCGCCTAGCGACAGCGGGCTGGCAAAAAAAAGAAGAAACGAAGAAAGGAAGACTAAATCTTGGTGTCTCGGTCTCGGGCAGGTGCGGGATTCGGCTATCCCCTTACCGCGATGGTGCTTGGCGCCGCCGCCGTTTCTCGTCTCCGGGGAAAATACGCCGAAATGTGGTGTGATGTCACATATTTAGCAGACAGTGAACGAGACTAGGGGACTCACGCCAGAAAAGGAACCCAGGCAGACGCTACGTGAAAAGTGAACTGAAAAGACAGGTGTGTTTAGTCTCTCTGTATCTGCGTGTTCGTGTGACCTTTATGTAATACAACTTGTGTTTGGGATATCGTCAAACGTTTGTCGACGCGCCTTCCAACGCTCAGAACTTGTTCTGCGATATAGTCACAACACCATTGCCGGTGTTGGCGAACAGATCAAAGCAGGGAGTGCACAAAAGAACGCGGAGACCGAATGACTGCGTGTCCTCGCCTGCACTGATACTTTCTCATGAGATAAAAAGTTACGATGACCGCCATCTTAAGGTACCAAGCGTAGAGAATCTGTCTGTGACGTCATGTGGAAACAATGTAATGTGCAAGGGGTGGGAAAGGCATGTATCAGTGAGGAGAAGGGAAATAAGAAGATGGGGGTTGAACATAGTATAGTCTTGTGTAGTATACATTTTTCCGAGGGGTGGCAAATAGAAGTGAGAGTGTGGGAGAGGTGGAGTGGAAGGCCACCAGCTTCGCCTTTTCCTCAGTGCACAGCTTACCCAATGTTATAAAAACTTTATTTCATGCTCACAATGAAGGCAAAAGACGATGCCGTTGACAGAAAAATGCGTCAAATTCTTCATTTACACGGTTTTATTAAAAAGATGCATAATTGCGAAAAACATACCTCGTGAAATCAAGAAACGCCGTGATGTGGCTGCGGGACTGCTGTGTAAAAATACAACCACCCCTCACTCTCAAATCACTCCTACTTACATCACCCCCCTCGCCCCCTTATTACTGTATCATGCTTGACTATGCTACGATTTACTGTCTAGCGTCATCAAATCCTCATTCACATTTCACATTACTTGCTATCTTATAATGTACGCGAGTATGCTTTACCTTTTCACCCCTTCTCTCCTTCCTTTGCTAAATTATAGAAGACTATGCCATTCATTATCCTCTCTCCTCCACCTTTCCTTGCTCCCCCTCACTTTCCTCCTATCTCGTACGTAATACTATACTGCGCTCCTTTCTCGAGTTTGCGTGCCTTGGCATGGCTAAGCTGTGCTTCCACTTTGTTTGTTTGTTTGTTTGTTGCCTGTACGTAATGGCAAATACCCACTCATGGGGATTGACCATGAAATCTAGTAGTATCATATATGTAATACACTGATTGAGAGGATGTTGTTAAAAGAACAAAAACAATGATATAATAAAATTATAATAAAATAATAAAATAATGATAAACTAGTAATAAAGTAAAGATGAATCAATAGGAGAAAAGCAGAGCTAATACTATATTAGAAGACTGAAATTTCGAGTAGACCAGACAGTTGAGATTATCTCACCCGGTCAAAAACCGAATGAATGTGCGACTTTCATTCACATTATCTCAAGTATTCGTCAAAAATATATTTAGGCACACGTTATATTGACATGCTTTTAGATTCTTGAATAAAACTGCATACGGGATTGAATACGTTTCTGTGGCAATGTCCCAAGCGAGAAGCAGCAAAACTAAGAACACTATCTGCAGTTAAATTTAAGCCTACTGTGGAAAACGGAACTACAAGTCTTCCCAATTGATCACTAGTTTCTACATGATATAAAGTAATGCTCTATTGTTTCAGTTCTTCTCAGATTGGGCACAGGGGAGATATCGCCGGAGCAGCTCTGTGTAAATAAACTTTCAATGGAGAGACACGACATCAAAATTCCATTAAAATAACTTCTAACTTTCTAGATTGACTCCAATGAGGTTTCCGTCTAACGTGTCTCGTCTTCATTCAACCGGAGCGTGTTTTTTTTTGTTCCGCGCGCGTACATGGGGCAGATCGGATGTGACTTTTTTTTTAAAGTTGATAGTCTTTTTTGGGAACCTTCAACGCAAAAAATTTTGGTCTGTCTTGCTGTACCACTTGTCTTTTTTGTCCACCTTTCTTAACGGTACTGGGTACTCTAAACGGCCCCAGCCGATACCCCAAACAGCCGACCCCATCCGCAGCGCTCACCAATGTTGCTCAAGGTTGAGCGTTCATACTTGTGCGATTGTCAATCAAAAATCAATTATTGCGCATATCTGAGGCACCATAACAACACGTATATCATCTGCATGTGCGTATTTCACTAGAAAAGGCATACATAAGTTATTCCAAGGACCGTAGCGTTTATCACGCTGCGCTGACCATGTAACGCTTGCACGAAAAGCCGAGTGTTTCCAACGCTTTGCTAAGACCACACGGTGGCGGCACCTACCCGTCGCCTTGTTTTCTACACCTTGTCACCTCCGAGACGGACGCGCAGGGTGCGCGCGCTTCGTTTTCCAAGATAACTGCCAGATGGCACTCATGTCTCACGTGGGACGTGATTTGGTGCGCTCGTTCCCCACCGCTGCACGCTCGAGGCACACTAAGCACCGCCTCCAGAAAACCATTCACCGATTTTCTTGCGCAGAACATGGAATAAATGTTTTCTTCACTCTCTCCACACGCAAGACTATCGTTTTTTCAACGACACTTGCAGTATAACATGCAGATACGAGACCAATTTTTCTTCTCTTCTTTTTTCCTTATATTCATGCCCTTTATTTCCCACTATCCCATTCCTTGTACCGACCTGTTGAGGTGTCCATCGACATGATCGACAGTTAAGGGCGGCACTTTTCTCTTCTTTTCTCATCATAATCACATGGAGTTTTGCTGAGCCTAAAAGACCCGTTAGCGAATTTTCGCTTGTGAGGTTTTTACTTTATTATTATGCTTACAGATAATCCCCCCCCCCCTTTTTTTACTCGTTAAAATGATATTCCTTGTTCTATATTGTATACTGCAACTGATTCTCAATTTCTTTTTTTGTTGTTTGCATTTTTCGTCTCGCTTGTGCAGAAGTCTCTACGTGCTCAAGTGAACAAGTCGCCTATCCGAGTACCTTAGCCACCAGACCACTGCGGCGGAGCTGTCTCCTTAGGAGCTCCTCATAGGTCAGTGTCACCGGGATATATGTTCTGCTCTAGAAAGATTCTTTAATCGAATCAAGGTGGTTCTGATTGAAAAATCCCCCACTTAGTAAAATTTGGTTTCTTCTAACCATAAAAAATCATTAGATTTAAAAGTAATATGCGATCACTGTCTAGTTAATTGTTTTTCGGCCAATCCCCCGGAGTGGGTGTGAGGCATGCTTTATGCCAATATCACATCATCCACAGTATAGAGGATGAGAAGAAATAACGTCACTGCTGGAGTCGACGTTCTACGTTCGATAATTGTTTGATGATTGATATGTGGGGTTAAACGCCCCTGACCATATATGAAATATGAGAGAGGCCACAGTGGAGGGCTCCGAAATTTCGACCCTGGGTTCTTTAACGGGCACCCTAAACCTGAACACACGGGCCTACAGTATTTTAGCCTCCATCGACAATGCAGCACCGCCACCAGGATTCGATCCCGCGACCTGCGGGTAGGAAGCAGCCGATTACCTAAGTCATATAGACCATGGTGGTGGAGGAACAGTTTTACAGTTGACAACACAACGAAGAATCAGACCGGTGTCCCTTAGGAAGCGCAACACCGCTTTCGTTGCCTTTCGAAACTGTAACGGGCATCCCCAAGTTCACAACCTACTCGACAGTGGAAGCACTTCTGTCAAGTTGATTAGAACCAATGTGGAGCTGAAGCTGCTTAAACCTCTCGTTTGGGTATGTCACACAGTGCCACAAAAGGTGTTCAATAGTTTCCTCGACGACAGAGTAGTTGCACTCAGCCTCTCGGTCATCTCAATCTCAAATGAGTAGCGTTGCCGAATGCCACGCCCCAGACGCTGACGGCACAACACAACATCCCGGGAAAGACCAGGAAGTAGCCGCAGTCGTAAAGACGGGTTTGGAGCATGCAATCGATGATGTGTCAACAGTCATGATTAACCCATGTGCAGCTTCAGCTTTGCGTGACCCTGGAATGTTCTTTAATTATTCTCAGCTAGAATATCAGTAAAGTGAAAATATATCGTTACAGCTAGAATATAATAACTACAAGTTTAGCGACAAAACGTGTACCAAGGCCGCTACGAAACAATTATATTACACCCTCCTTCTAACATATGCCTTACTTCGCAATTTATGAGACGCGCTGCATCGCTGACGATTGCAGAGCTCTCATAAGCGCACCTCGACTATTTGGCTTTGCCAGTCTAGACCTCTGAGATCGCACGCCAACAAGTAGCGGCAGTCTCGGAGGCCAGCACCATAATGCGTCCAGCAGCATGCACGCTGTCTGCCAACAGAAACGAAGATTCCGCAGCGGCCGACATGTGCTACGTCTGGTGCCGCCAGCCTACCAGCCAATCTACTTCTGCACATCCACAGCCAATCAGATCAGCAACATCAGTGCCGTCACTTTACCA